>CM047883.1:20022919-20622919 GCA_026212405.1 Petrea volubilis | reverse complement strand
TGAGATAAGGAAATAGAGTATTTAAAATTTTTTCCATATCATATATTTTTCTCTTTTCTTATCTTAACCGCTCACCAATACACGTGGCGTGTATTGATGAGTGGAAGAAGAGATGTAGCACTATTGTATAGCAGAGGATCTGGACTGTCAAAAGATCCACATAATTAAAGAAACTTCTCGCAATCTCCATCAAATAGTTTTCTTTTAAAAAAAGTTTGTAATAAATTTAATTATTTTTATTTTTTAGTATATGTGCCAACTTGAGTCCTAGTCCCTAGATAACTTGGCTGAATTGTCGTAAAAGAATCACATATCAATCTACAAATCCTTGAAAATAAAACAAAAAAAATTACAATTTCGCGTAGAGAAAGCAGACGAAGATTGTGGCGTCCGAGAATGATCTTATTATGGATACACATTTTTTTAATAATTGAAAGTTAGTTAAAAGTTCTATGCCATATTTTATTTATAACTCGTTAGGCCCCTCTAATAATTATTTTTGGTGTCTTTAGTCTGGTATTTATTTTCTTTCTCTTTTTCTTTTCACTTTTCTCTCTCCTACTTTTAACATTCTAAACTATTTATAAAGCAATACGGATCTTCTATTACAAAATTGTGTTACATCTTCTGTTACACTCATCAATAAACGCCACGTGTATTGATGAACGGTCGAGATAAGAAAAAAGAAAAACTGATGATATAGAAAAAAAAATATAAAGATTTTTTTCCCTTAGCTCGACTGCTAACCAATACATGTGGCTTGTATTGGTGAATATAACAGAAAATGTAATATAATTATGTAACAGAAGATCCGAACTGATTTATAAAGTGGTAGATCCTTGTAATAACAACTCCTAGTTCCTTTGGTCTACCTCTATTTTTTTTTTCTCTCTCTCCTTTTTTCCTGAATTTTCTTTCTCCTATTTTTAACATGGGATTATTGTTTATCTTCCTATTCTTGTTTTTTTTTCTCTCTCCTCTCTCATGTACATATCTTCAAAATTCATTTTATTTATTTTTATTTATTTTATAGTCATATTATTTAATCTAATTTCCAATCTTTATTATTTTTCATAAATTTAATAAATATATTAAATAGTTAAAGATATGTACTCAATAAAAACGTAATAGATATTTAATTTTATATCTTTTAAATTTAAACACATAGTTGGATCATATCTTATTTTAATTTGCACATATGTTGAATGTGTTTAGTGAACTACCTATAAATAATGGAAGATAGAAGGTAGAAGACGAGGAGAAAATAAATGAGATAAGTATTAGCATAGTTGCAATACTCTTGGTTGATGGTTTATAGGATTGGGAAAAAATAACTTGCCATCTACATCAATCTTCAAGGAAGAAGCAATAAACAAATACATGAAATCAATAAAATAACTAATGCACTTTGGATTCTCTAGTTGATATTCATTATTTGATATAATGTCAGATATTTATTTTTAAAAAAAACTCACAAAACCCATTTTAGCTTAGAAGAATTTTGTTATTGATCGCATCACAATATGCTTAATGCCACTTGTCTACTGATTACACTTGACAACTAAGGAATTGTTTACTTTGGTGGTTTTTGATGGTTTGTTTAAGTTGACCTTAGTTTTCCTGTGTTTACTTAGAAAGGCAACTAAACCATTGTTGACTCGGAGCTCCAGGTTAACAGGGGTGTAGAGGCTACTAATCAAACCCTCCAATTTGGGTGGGTTATTTTAACCTTCAACAGGCTGGTTAGTGTAAAGACATTCTTGCCCCTAAGATTTGTTGGATAATTACGTTATTTGGTATCCCCTTCTTCATCACCGCCTCACTCTCCCTAACACTTCTGCCGTGAGCTGCCTCCCACGCTTCCCCCTACCACTTTCATTGCCGCCGTCTTCCCCATCTCCAGCCGGTGCCGCCTCCCTCATCTCCGATCTATCTTCTCCTTCGTCCGTCGCCGTCCATCCTCGTGGCCCACCCCCCTTTCTTCCCTCAGCCACCGCTCATCCCCGTCGGCCCCCACCAAATCTGAAACTCCAGCCGCCACCCACTGTCATCCCCGCGCCGCCTCTCTCATCTCCGATCTCTCTTCTCTTTCGTTCGCTGCCATCCATCCTGGTGGCCCACCCCCATTTATTCCCTCAGCCACTGCTCATCCCCGTCGGCCCCCACCAGATCTGAAACTCCAGCCGCCACCCACTGTCATCCCAGCGCTCCTCCATCCCCCTCATACCAGTTGTGGTCGTCGCCCACCACTGCAGATCCAGCGATGGCAGACCATCCTCTTCCCTCTTCCCCTTCGATCCAAACACCAGCAACACTCCATTCCCGTCGCTAGCCGACCACCGTTGTGTGTGTGTGTCTCTCTCTCTCTCTCTCTCTGTCTTTCTCTCCAGATCCTGGATAGCAGATTGCGTGAAGGACAGTAAAGTAATTTGATCTAATAAATTGTCCCCATCAGTTGGGTAAAATAAACAACACTCAAGTTTAGAGTGAATCCAACCCAATTTAAACACAAAAGTAAACAGCTAATGCATTAAGAGTTAATGGAGGATAACTCTTGTTACAAACCATCCATATGCCAAACCCAAGTTAAAAATGACCAACAATGTAAACGATTCCTAAGGGTTCATATGTTTTCTTGGGTTTTCAAGGAGAACCTTGAAATTATTTTCACTTCCCTGATCATCAGAATCCCCTCGGGTAGAGGACCAGTCAAGGAGAGCCTTGCGGCCTGCTTTCACGGTCTCTACCATACCCCAACAAGTTCTCAATGAGAGAACCATCATGGAGGATGTCACATCATCCCTTTGGCCCATCTACTCAAAAGGCCCTCTCAAGGACCCTGCACTCAAAAATGACCTATCCGATGACTTGACACTTCGAACGTCACTAACCGTTTCTTTATAATTGAGTGTGAGTATTCCGATAATGATATTAAAATGGAGTATCCTCTCACCCCTAATCATGTGCACCATCTAGCTTCAGTGCTTCACATATAAATTGACGTGTTAACTGTTCGCAAGAATGAGATATTAACTATCTACCTTTTGTACAAGTATTGTTTTTGGATTATTTTCTTGGAATCTTGTACTAACAAGAGCGTTGGAGGATCATCGTCAAAAATAATTCCGACGAGCTCATGTCATGTGTGCTATCTTTTGGCAGGTTGAGAATTCGTGAAATGAAACAATTGGGACTAGATCAGCTTTATTTGAGAACGTGAAATTGACAAATTAAATCCTGGCATAATCAATTATATACTATTATACTATTCTTTTCAGAATTTCGATGAGCTGTGTCTCCAGAAATGAAAATGAAAAGACAAAAACCCTGGATAAAAAGGCAGTGGTCCATTATCACTGAAAATTAAACAAGCAATAACATGAATAAAAATCACAGCAAATATTATTGTTCAATAAATAACTAAATTCGTCAGTCATATACTCAAATTAATCAATCAGTACAACCATCTGCGAAGGATAAGAATGAACTAATTAATCAAAAGATTAACAAAAAACAGCCTCTAAATTCCTCTTAAATTTCCTCTATCATGCATGATTTCATTTATGTCCCTAAAGTTTAACCAAAAAAAGTTCAAAAACAACAATATTTCATAAATCATCCTCAAAATTAACCTTGTTCCTGCTTTGCAAATTGCAATTATATCCTTTATTCGCGTGATTTTCTTTCGCCTTCAAACACCTGCAACACCCCATCGGAGCCGCCTGCCACCAGCATGCACCGCTCGTCTCCGGCCTGCCGCCAGCAAACGCTGCTGACAAAACCCGGTCCGCACCGTCGCGGCGGCGGAGGTTCGAACCCGCGGGCCCAAATGGGCTGGCCCCATCTCTTATCATAAACAAAAACATGGTTGTTCTCGGATCCACAGCTCAATAGACCACCATTTCTCCAAACCGAAAGCCCCACAAATCTCCTACTATTAACATGCCCTTTATATATCCTAATAGGCCTTTGATCCTCTGTGCTCCACATGATCAAGCACCCGTCGACCGACGACGAAATCAACGTCCCCTGATCAAGGAACCTCGAGTACGTCACGGGTTTTTCGTGCCTGTCCAGCACGAAAACCGGGTCCGCCATCTTGCGCACGTCGTATCCGTAGATTCTCCGGTCGGCGCATCCGACGGCCACGGCGGGCCCGCCGAACGGGTTGAAGTCCACGCTGCAGACAGGGCTCGGTCCGGCCCGGTTCGGCTGGACCGAGGCCAGGCACCTCCCCCCGTCGCCGCAGCGTGGGTCCCACATCTGCATGGTCCCGTCGTCTGACCCGGACGCGCCAAGGGTCGGGTCACAATGTGAATAGTCCAAGCTCCATACCCGTCTCCCGCCATGCTCGTCGCGCTCAAATACGGGCACCCGTGTCTCCAGGTCGTACTCCATGACCACCCCGTCGTAGTCCCCGGATCCGATGACCCGGGAAACCGAACCTGGCCGCCATTTGAGGCTGCTGAGCTTGGCGGGCGTGCATAAGTAGAACTCACATGCAGTGGCGTGGTCGAGAAAATTAGTTACCTCTCTTATTTCGCCATTATTAACGTCGTTGAGAAATTTTTCAGCTCTGTAAATTCTAATTTTCCTGGCGATGCCGCCGGTGGCGAGGAGGGTGTCCGTCGGGTCAAATTCGACGACCCCGATGACGTCGGAGACGGCGGAGGAGGAGGAGATCACGGCGGAGAGATTGAAATCCCACTCACATCTTGGTTTCTCGCTTTCTTGTTCTTGTTCTTCTCTTTCTTGTCTTGTGTCTGGGATTGATAAGGGAGTGTTTGGATGATGTTGTTGTTGTGGGAAATGGGTTGACAAGTTTTTCATTTCCCATTAATCATATATGATGAGATTTTGCAGGACTAAATTTTCTTAGGGTTTGTGGAGTTTAATTTGTAGCCAATGAAAAGGCTGCCATGGATGAAGTTTAGGTACTTTATCCTTTGCCTACAGTGAGATCAGTGGATATGGAGTTATGACTTTAATGCCCTCCACTCAGCCCTCCTACTTCATTTTCTTGGTTTACTTACTTTGTCACAAATAATGAGATTTAAACTTTTTACACAATGTTAGCTATCAAAATAAAATAATAATAATAATAATAATAATAATAATAATAATAATAATAAATAAATAAAAACAACTAACCAGTTAGTTTGACGAGATGGGGTGTTAGATTTTTTAAGTAATATCCGAAGTTTGAATTTTAGAATTGTAAATGCAAAAATGGCTTAGAAGAACCGTACTATAATATAATACTCCAATCAACTCGAGTTTGTTTGTTTAATTGTATATATGATACTCATTTTCAGGTGTTATATATTTTACTTTTATACTTTATATGTTAATGTAATTTCATAAAATGTGCCTAAGAATTACTTTAAATTTTATTCCTTTCACCAATATGGAAAAGAATTAACCAACCATTTTTTTTTACAATAACCACAACTGAGGACACAAAAAAATTGATTGAAACACAAATTGAAAGCATACAAAAACACAAAGCAAAAGAAATGACCATTTTTTTCACATATAGAGGAACCCCTCAAAATATATATATGTGTGTGTGTGTGTGTGTGTGTGTGTATGTATGTATGTATGTATAGTGGGCCGTTTCAGAATTTCACAATAAGTGAAGGGCAAAAAAGAAAAAAAAATTGGTAAGTATAACTTTTTGGACAGTTGGAAATGCGGGTGCGTTTTGGGAACTGTATTAATGATTCTATTCTTGTGTATAAGTGGATGAGGTATAAAGAGAAATGCTGGTTGCTTCTATGCCTCAATTTAGCATGCCAAAGGTTTGTGGACGTGGGCCGCTGTCTGACGTGGTCTAAGCCAAACCTTTTGTCAGTTTATATTATGACTTAAAAAATGATTAAATGAACAATGAAGTACATGTACATAGTTCTTCTGGGCAGTAGAAAATAACGTCTTTAATATTGGATCTTTACTTTATTTTACAATATTAAATAGTTACACTTACACCCGCTTCTCGTAAATTCAGGTGTAATAACAAATAACCCTTTTTTATTTTAAAAATTATAAATATCTCCTTAAAGTGTTTATAAATTTAATAAAATTCAATCTTTATTAATATATAATGTAATTAAGAGTTGTATTTCTTGTATTTTTTATGGTATTCTGAGATGAAATTCGTATTGTCTTGATAAGTTTAAAATATAAAAGCTATATATGAAGTCGATTTCAAAAAAAAAAGAAAGTAATGGTGGTGTCGAATTATATGGTGATAGTCGGTAGTGATTGTTGTGGTACAAAATAAAATTATTTCGCAAAATTTAATTGAATTACAAAATTAATTGAGGAATTTTGTCATGCTTGACGAAAAGCATTGATTGGCGTGATTACTATAATGCGATAAAGATATTGATAATTTTGAAAGTTATTGTCAAATTGTGGTTTTTTGTTAAATGACAACAAGTATAATGCGAGAAAACTCAGAAAAGTATTGGTAATTTGGAAAGTTGTTGCCAAGATATTTTTTTAATTAAACGAGAACAAATATCAATGAGAATATTGATAATTTTCGAAACAAAAAAAAAGTATTTATAATTTCACCTGAACTCAGGAGTAGGTGTAATTATTCATATTAAATATTTAGTATTTGTCCCTGCTAAAATCTCAAAAATATTCTTAACATGTATGCAATAAAGTTTTTTTTTTCTTGTCGTGGTTGTGAGATTTGAGTTTATAATATTTAATATAGTGTAATTTGAATACGATACTAAATGACCATATCATTGTAAATATTTGAATTGCTAGAAAACAGATATACTAAATATTTATAGTATTTATAACAGCCAACTCCTAAATTTAATCGACTTTGATGGATCCTATAAGTCTTTTAGGTTTACTTTGAATTGTCAAATGAATTGAGCGGAGAAAGAGATTTTTAAAGACTTCGGCTAAACTTATTTAGAATATCTTATATACTATGATGTTGTATGAAGTATGTTTTAAACTTGTTGAGATACGATACCTTATTTTAAAATTAAAATTTGAAGTGTTTTGGGTAAAATAAGACAGTATAATTTATAATGACATTTTTTAGTTAATATAATTAAAATTGAAAGTCTTATTAAAGTACGTATCGAGTGTGTCCATTTTACTAATAATTAATAATTGATAATTGGACGTTGTGTCTTTAAACTTTTCAACTAGCTAGCTTTAACACCAAGCTATCTTCGGATCTTCCTACAGGCAACAATAATATGTATTCTCGTTTATTCGGGTTTCTAGCTATGAGCATGAGGCTACGAACTCTCCACATAATACGTATATATGTGTATTTGTGTGGATACATTATGTATGAGAATAAAAGTAATTAAAAATAACTAACACACACACACACATATATGTCTATAAATGGATGGAATCATAATTTTTGTTTTGAGGGCGATATCGAATTTCTATAAAATATTAAAAGTACTTCTATGATTTGGGTGGAGGATTCACAAATTTCAAAATTAAAATGAATATATATTTTAGTTCGGGATAAGTTTTGGGGATGTGGCGGGAGGGCGACCGCTCCCTCCACCCTTTGCTCCGTCTTTCACATATATTTATGTATAAAATGTATTTTCGAACTTTTTTTAAAAAGAATAAAAATGAAACATTGTTTGCACGTGGTGCCTGCAATGTCCTCAATATGATATTATTTTTAATTAATAGAAAATATCTGAATTAAATTACATTTATAAGTAAGGGTTTTAGCTAAGCAAATAAACATTTTATACGCCAATAAGTACTATCGGAATTTGAAATATGTTCGATATAATTAAATTCAAGACAAGTTTTTAAAATATTTGAAAAAAATACGATTATGTGACTTATAAAGTGTATACTACTATTAAAACTTTAATCAATAATTAATTTATTTGCCCAAATGAATGTTCTAAAATATAAGCTATATTTAGAATCATCACATACCAAATATTGTGAAACATTTTATTAACCTTTTCTTCAGAGAATATATTTAACAATTTATTGGTTCGATTTTTTATTTAACTAGTTACAATAATATTTCGACAAAAAAAAAAAAGAGAAAACAGAAAATGTTACAACTTGTTGAGAAATTAATGAAGAGTACTTAAAAATCATTAAAATCACAAAAAAAATGATAAGTACTGAGTAGGGCCTTATGCCGCCAAACGCACATTATGGACTTATTATTGCTTCTTAATTGTGGCATTAAAGAAGAGGACTGTCAATACTGATACAAATATGTGGCTCTTATGGTGTCTACAACTCATTGAATTTTTGCGGCAAATGTAGTTATTATTACTTATAATACACACACCCCACATAAATGGTCCCCCAAATGAATAAACCCTCGAAAAGTCTCTTTGATTTTTTTTCTTGAGAAAAATTTTATTTTTCTTATTATTTATTTAGGGTTATCAATTTTTGTATTATTTAATAGTGTGTATTAGCTAAGGTTTTTCTTATAGTCTGATGGCAAATAGAATGCTTTGGTGCTACTGGACTTGAAGTCGAGTGGTTGGGGGTTAGAATTTGATACTTATGAGTTACTGAGTTCGAACCCTCTTGTCCTCTCCCCCTTTCCTCTTGAGTGAGTGTGTACTTGTGTGTGGAGGTGTCTTTCCGATTGATATTTATAGAGTGTCCTGAGTTGATTATATCAAGAAAAAAGAAAATTAGAAGGCTTTGGTCATGTATTTGAATGTTTCTATTTATGTGGATTTTTTTTTTTCATACTGTAAGGTAGTTTATTTTTTTTGCATTGAATGGTTATTTGTGTTGGAGGACTAATTCTAAATGATGCAACAAGCGCTGTTCATTTGTATCATTAATATAATTGTTTGGAATATATTCTACTTATTGAATTGTATTGCATCTTTTAATTTAAAACGCTCCCAATTAAAATCTAAAAAGCAACTTTCGTCAATCTTTTAACACCAGACTCGGGTGTATGGTGTTGATCCAACCGAAAATTATATATTATGAGTATGGTTTCGAAAAATCTAAAATTTGCTGAAATGCACAAGAAATCTGCCCAACAAAAATTGACCCCGAGGAGGTTTGCTGAAAATAATCCACTTGATACACCTCAGATATAAGTCCATTGAGTGGCCCTGATGGCCCAATTAAGAAGCTTTTTAAGAATCCACCGGTTGAAGTAGACAGTTGCAATAAGATCAAATGTTAAATGAAGTTGTTACATAGATAAGATGTTTCTCATTTACTCAAACTGTCACAACTTAACAGTTAGTCTGAATCTTTTGTTACGAAATGGTGTTACATCTCCTCCTACACTCATCAATACACACCATCTGTATTGGTGATTGGTTGAGATAAATGAAATTTTTTTGAAGATTCTCTTTTCTTATCTCAATTATTCACTAATACATGTGGCGTGTATTAATGAGTGTAGGAGGAGATGTAGCACTGTTTTATAGCAAAATATCTGAACTGCTTAACAGTGCCAAGCACCCCCAACAAATCTCAACCAAAATCTCAAAAACCGTACCTGACTACTCGAATCTTAGCAACCCTCCTATTTTTGGGGTTCAGTTGTAGAATTTTAGGGTGATAAGATGCACTTAATTTTCAATATTTCATAAATTGGACTGAGGAACTATTCATTGAATCGAAAAATTGACTCGGTGAAGGGTCATTGGTTCAACTATTGCGTGAATTGTAGTCGAACTAGTAACGCCATAGTTATACTATCAATCACAATCATATATTCAAATACATTAAAACAATAAAAATTAAAATATACACATAAAAAACCCAAATGATATGATTTAAAATACTTAAAAAAAAAGAAGAAAGTATATGCACATGACTTTCTGAATTAAATTTAAAGAGAAAAATAACACAATTGTCGAACCTAATGAACTATATGCAAAAGTGTTAGTCATATATAAATTTTATTTTAGCAGGTATCAACAATTTGATTTTAAAATGGAGCACATACTGCTAATTGTTAAGAAATTATACATATACATTGTTGTTGTAATCTGTATATAATCGTTACGTCGAGTGACTATATTTTGAATAAAGAGTAAACAAAATAGAGAAATTAAGAATTCAAAACTTCAATTAATTTAATTTAGGGAAAACTACATATAACCCCCTGTGGTTTCGAAATCCTACTAAAAACCCCCCTCGTAGTTTAAAAATATAAAAAAAACTTATCGTGTTTTCAAAAAATCTGCACAACACCCCCTTTCCGTCCAAAGTTAACAGAGAGTGCACGCACGCACTGGATATGCGAAATTGCAACTTTTTCCACCTTTAAATACAAGTATATTAACTTTTGTACCCCTTCTAACTTATTAAAATTACAATTTGCCATCTTCTTCTTCTTCTTCATCCTTCCTCCCCACCACCACGTTTTCACGCCGCTGGCAACGGCCACCATTGCCGGAGTTACAACCAATGACACCAATCTATGCGTCTTGCTAAGATTAATCAAAACCCTCAATCAATTTTACCAAATTTCAAACAATTTATATTTAATTAAAGAAAATCTATTAAAAATCCTAAAACCCATTAAAAATACTCATTAATCTTTTTCCTTTAATTTCTCCACAAACACATAGCTCCGATTTTCCCTTTCGATTTTTGAAATTTAGGGTTTTTCTCTTCGAACTCAACTCGTCTTTAGCTCCGATTTCCTCTTTTGATATTCGAAAAATGAGGGTTTTTATTCTCAGATCTATTCGTTGTTTGTGTGTGCGTGTTGTTTAGCTCCAATTTCTTATAGATCTGTTCAGTTTTTCGTGTTGTGTGTGTGTGCCCGTGCATTGTGTGTGTTTAGTGTGTGCGTGTGCGTGTGTGTGTGTGCTGTGAGTGTTGTGTGTGTGTGCGTTTGTGCTCTGTGTGTGTGCGTATGTGTGTGTTTGTTGTGTGTATTAGTGTGTGTGGGTGTGTGTGAGTGTGAGTTAGTTTGTGTGTTGTGTGTGTGTGTGTGTTGGTTTGTGTGCATGTGTGTCTGCTGTGTGTATTAGTATGTGTGTGCTCTGTGTGTGTGTGTTTAGTGTGTGTATTTATAATTTTATATTATTTTTATTTCAATTATTTTATATATTTTGTATATAAATGTATTTAATTTATATTTTTTATTTAAATATTATATTTTTATATTCAAACATCAATCTAGATCATTCATTTATAAAGTTAAGATCTAATAGTTCTTATTAAAAGGGGCATAGCGGACATTTTTGCTTAATTTTAACGACATTAAATTTGAACTAACAGAGTGGGCAAATGTGCAGGTTTTTTGAAAATGCGGGTTTTTTTTTCATATTTTTAAATCACAAAGGAATTTTTAGCATGATATCGAAATCATAGGGGAGTTATATAAATTTTCCCTTTAATTTATACGAACTTACTAGTAATTATCACTTAGACATTATTTTAGTAGAATATTTCTTTGATTTTCCATATGAAATGTCATAGGCAATCATAAATTATTAGAAATTGTTTGTATTTTAGAAAATTTTATGAATTAGTTAGGGTGCATGATCTGATGCCAGTCGAGTTGATAATTTCTACTGATTTTGTAAAAGTAAAATACTTCTTGCACCAAGAGAGTGATCCGGGAATTGTTATCAAGTGGATCAAGATAGCAAGGTTCATCCGTTTGGGTCTTTAATTGAGGACTGCAGGTGTTTTCTCAGACTGCCCTGAGAGACGAAGCTTCAATACACCACGAGAGCAGACAATATATATGCAGACACACTCGCTAAAATGGGACATGATTTAGACGGCGTATCAATTATTTAGTATGCCCCTTGGAGGGTATTTGTAAGCTACTTGCAGAGAGCCTCGAGTAGTTTGACTCAAGCCTCTTCCAATCCTTAAAAAAAAGAAAGAAAAAAAGGAAATAGAATACTTCTTGCACCCCATGATGTCAGTTCATGGGCAGAGTGGTAGTTAAATTGGGCCGGGCAATCGGTTTGGACCAGATCTTTTTTTTTGAAAAAAAAATATAATGCCAAATAATTGTATCAATAATTTAAATTTAATATAATTATTATAACACCTTAAGATAAAAATCATATATATGAATTCGAACTCACGACCTCTTCGATTATAAAATCTATTTATTTTTGGCAAAACTAGCCATGGAATCTTCAGTAGTTCAACTTCAAGTTTGATTTTAAAAAATCGTTTTCGATATTCGAATGTTCTCTACATTTTTTGCATTCAAGCTCTTAGTTTGAACTTTTTTTTTTTTTAAACTTTCAATCACCTACGAACTGTGAGGGAAAAAAAATTAACACTTTATTAAATTAAGTCATAAGTATCATCAAAAAGTTAGAAGAAAATAGTTTGCTAGTTTTCTTATTTCGTATTCGATGATATTCAATATTACATAAAATAATAAGGAATTTCAATTGAATTTTTGCACTCCCAATACGTTCTCTTTTCATTTTAGCTTGATTTAATCAGAGATCATTAACAACTAACGAGCGTGTCGCCAAAAGTAGGCAAAAAGGCGGCAAGCCAAAGTCTACCGAACCGCCAAACGATTGTAGAACCACGGCCGGGAACCGACGGCGACTCCGCCGTCCCGCCACCAATATACCTCCATGGGGAAGCAGAAACAACAAGTCATTTCCCGTTTCTTTGCACCCAAACCCAAACCCTCCACTGCCGCCTCCTCATCACAACCACAAAACCCACCCACCCCTCCGCCCAAAATTGCCACCACCGTCTCTTTTTCCCCCGCCAAACGCATCAGAACGAGCGAACTCACCTCCCGCCATAACAAAATCCCAAAACTCATCCACCCCCCACCCACTGACGGTAATCCCTCTATACCCCTACCCAATCCCACCCTCCACCAGAAATTCCTAAGCAAACTTCTAGAACCTTCCCAAGACCTTCTGGAGCCTTCCAGAAACAGTTATTACACACAAGATCCAAACCCCAAGTACACACCCTTAGAACAACAAGTGGTTGAACTTAAAGATAGGTACCCTGACGTTCTTTTAATGATTGAGGTTGGTTATAAATATAGATTCTTTGGTGAGGACGCTGAAAATGCTGCTAGAGTACTGGGTATATATGCGCACATGGATCATAATTTCTTGACTGCTAGTGTGCCGACTTTTAGGCTAAATGTTCATGTGAGGAGGCTTGTTAGCGCAGGGTATAAAGTTGGCGTTGTGAAACAAACTGAGACAGCTGCAATTAAGGCCCACGGGTTGAATAGGTTAGGCCCGTTTTGTCGTGGGCTGTCTGCATTGTACACTAAGGCCACGTTGGAGGCTGCAGAGGATTTGGGGGGCTTGGAGGAGGGGTGTGGCTCGTGCAGTAATTATTTGTTCTGCGTTGTGGAGAAGGCGATTGGGGATGTGGAGAGTGGAGTAGATGTCAGGATTGGGGCCGTGGGGGTCGAGATTTCTACTGGGGATGTTGTTTATGGGGAGTTTGATGATAATTTTATGAGGGCTGGATTGGAGGCCATGCTTTTGAGCTTGTCTCCTGCTGAATTACTTCTTGGAAGGCCCCTGTCTAAGCAGACTGAGAAGGTAGTTTCTTGAATGGTGTTAGAAATGAAAAACATAAAAGTTTTCTTGAGCATATTGATGAGTTAACTGGTGTGTAGATATGAGTCCAAGAGAGTATAGGAGTTGAGAATGAATGAAAGAATTTAGCAGCAATGTCTATCTGATTTCTGAATTTTCCCTTGCATGGATAGCATAAGTAAGATAATAAATGTTCCTTGGTGTAATAAATTTTATTGTACCAATTTTGGAATGCTATCTGGAAACTGGTTACGTCAATGTGGTGATATTTTGAATGTGTTATTTCCCATCATCAAGGCTGGTATCTGGAAATAAGTTTGTTATCAGATGTTCATAGTTTGATCTATTTCATAGAACTATTCCTTGGAATGTAAAACTTAAAAGGTACGTCCTTAAACATGGTAATACCTAATCTATGTTATCTCCTAGTCTGCAAAGTTGATTTCGTAATTATCAAAATTTGGAAAAAAAAAATAATATTTAAGAAAAGTAGGAAAATGAAGTGGATTGATAATTAATTGAGTCAAATCATCTATAGTCAAGAATTCTTATGAGTGTTTCTAAGCACAGTCTGATAGGAAATTTTGATGATATCACCAACGCAACATGGAATCAATGGTTGAAGAGTTGTCAAACAACATAAAATAAATAATCAGCTATTGAGCATCCTCTAGTATATATTGGGGATTGGGGAATTCTATTCTCCTTTCTTGTATATCTGATTGTTGATTGTTTCCTTTTTGAATTTCTTCCATTTTTCTGTAAATGCATTTAATTTGGGTTAGATTTGTAGATTGCAGAATAAATCTTACAATTTCCGCTATTAGTTATTCAATAACCTCTTTGTAGAGTTAAACTTTGAACAACATGTTTGTTAGTAGTATTGAAGCGTGAGGACCACCGACATTCTTTAATTGCATAACCAGGTTCCTATCATCATGGATGGTCTTTTTCCTGTATCCATTAGAAAGAATGTGAACCCTTAATTGGTGCATTCATCCAAAAATAAGCTTCAATTCCCCTGTTTTTCTGTCTCTACAAATATGTTTGGAGACTAGCATGGCATGATTGGTTTTGTCTCTCCTGGAGAATTTTTGACATCATAAATGTCTTGAGCTTTGTGGATGTGATCTTTGCTTCCTTGTCCTGGTGCATATATTTCACAGTATTATGCAATTGTCTTGTGCAGTTGGTGTGTTTTGTGTATTATTAATTCATATTACTAGTAAGTTTATCTTCCTATTATAATTTCTATCACCTTGTTTGCTACTAGATTGAGACCCCCCCTTCCTCTTGTTTAGTTGCTCTTGGCCTATGCTGGTCCTGCATCAAATGTTCGAGTTGAGCATGCTTCACAGGATTGTTACGGTGATGGTGGTGCTCTAGCTGAAGTGATGTCAGTTTATGAGAGCTTAAATGGAAGTGAGTCTGCCAGTGGTCATGAAAGGAAGGTTAAAGCAAAAAACATCCGAGGCGACAGTTGCTTGGCATTCGAGGTGCGATTACAATATGTATTTCCTTATAACAAATTCAAAAAGAAGCAAATATATGCTCAGTTAGTTACTTGGTTTAATGTTGTGTCACAATTAAATGGCTAATTTATATATATTCTTTTATTCTTCTCTTAAATATTTCATTCTAAAGGGGCTCATGGCTATGCCTGACCTGGCTATTCAAGCCTTAGCTTTGACCACCCGCCATCTGAAACAATTTGGGTTTGAAAGAATTCTTTGCTTGGAAGCTTCATTCCAGCCTTTCTCTAGCATCACAGAGATGACCCTTTCGGCCAATGCACTGCAACAACTGGAGGTGAGTGGCTTACTGACTGCTTGGCATGTTATGTAACTAACTTTGTTTCAAATGTATGTGTATGATTTTTAATTTCTCACCTTCAAGTTTAGGTGCTGAAGAACAACTCTGATGGTTCTGAGTCTGGCTCCCTGTTTCAATTTATGAATCATACTCTAACCAAATTTGGTTCAAGGCTCTTGAGACACTGGGTAGGAAGTGTGTGGGCCCTGATTTATCTCTGTAAGATTTGGTTTCCTTGTAAGCATGCTTATTGTGTTATTCTACAGGTAACTCATCCTTTATGTGACAGACATATGATATATGCACGTTCTGATGCTGTTTCTGAAATATTGGAATCCATGGGTTCTTCTAAAGCTTCTGAGATTGATTTGGAGGGGAATTCTGACATCACTATCGTGCAACCTGAGATTCATCATTTAATATCATCTGTTTTGACTACTTTGGGAAGGGCACCTGATGTTCAACGTGGGATTACAAGGATTTTCCACCGAACTGCTACAGCATCAGAGGTAAGTATTAACTTTTGGCATTCAATCTAATTACAGTTGATCATATCCTAGTAGAATTTTCTTGGACTACATTTGGATTAAGGGATTTGGGTTTGACTGGATTTGTAATGGATGAATTTGAGGTTCATTTTATTTAAATCTTTTGCTTGGGTTGAATCTAATAGAAACGCTTTGAGTAATAGTTGTGAGAAATATGATTCTTGTTTGGGTTGGATTTCTTTGCCTGATTTCTTTTATAATTAATAGTTGTGAGAAATATGATTCTTTTTCTTGTTATCCATAGTGATAAATTTGTATAATAGTGAGACTTTATAAGGAAACTATACTAGTAATTGTGTTTTATATACAGCGATTACAGTTTTACATTACTTGAGGAATACAACTTTATACAGCTTCCATAAATGGAACTGAGAACAGCATGGAGGGAGGGAGCAGGGGAGGGAAAGCAGATTTGAAATCCGTTCATTTGTTTTACATGCCAAATTAAATCTTATAAAGTAATATAGTGCACCCATTTCCTCGAAGTATTTATGACCGTGTTTCTGGGGAAAATGTGGACAGTTTATTGCAGTTAATCAAGCTATTGTCGTTGCTGGAAGACAGCTGGCCAAACTCCATTTGGAAGAAGAAGATGGAAACAAGAATCTAGAAGTGAGATTCGTGCGTTCTGTTTTGTTGAGAAAGTTGATAATGACAGCATCATCTTCCAGTGTTATCAATACTGCTGCAAGACTTTTATCTAAACTTAACAAAGATGCTGCTGATAAACGGGATCTCCTTAATCTTTTTTGTATTGCTGATGGAAATTTCCCAGAGGTTCAATTTAAGAGTTCATCTGTTTCACCTGTTCAGGTTGTATTATTATCTTCTAAATGATTAATTGTAAATCTGCTTGGGTTTTTGGTGCATCTGCAGGTTGCTGCATCAAGGACCAAAGTTCGCTTGGCGAATGAGACATTAGAACAATTACTTTCTCTGTATCGGAAAAAACTGAGGATGAGCAATCTAGAATATATGAGTGTTGCCGGAGTCACACATTTGATAGAGGTACTTCACTTGAAGTTGGTTTTTGGTGTAATTTGCTTTGATACACTTTCTCTATGTTGGCAATTTATATACAGTTGTTAACTTGATTGAAGTATTTAACTTCAAATTAAAGTATCCAATTGGTTAGATTCGATTATAGATATCCGTTATCCAAACTAAATTGATCAAATATGAAATTAAGTAGCCTCATTTGTTAAAAGCCAAATTCTAATTTTAATAATATTTTTTATTAAATTGATAACCTCATCTGTGCATATATATACACATAATATTAGTAAAGACTTGTACATAAAGTGCAATATGTGTGGCATTATACCTAATAATGGACTAATTTTTATTTTTTAAGGCATTTTATTTAAAACAATAAATTTTTTTTGATATTCTAAAATATTTTTTTACCCCTTTTGTTTTATTCCTTTTTTCTTAAATATTTACATTAGAAGCGAAATTTCTTGTTGGTTAGGTTTTAGATGTTTAACTGTTGTCCACTGTTATTTGGGTAGAATTTTTTATTTTTTTTATCATATTTCGAATTTTTATTGGATTTTACTTGGTAATAAAGACAACAGATCTTATAGGATTCGACCCCCGTCACTTGTCAGAATGCTAATTCTATTCGGATTTGGATATTCCTGTTTGGATCCAATTCCAACCCATTGAGAGACTTAATAGACATTGTTAAGAGGACTTGATCTTATTTGTAATGCTGTTTGTGTATTAGTTTATTTGGGTCCAGATTATGTGGTATGATCGTTTTTTTTTTTTTTTTTTTTTTTTTTTTAGTCATAAGATGTTTTGGCATGCTAAGTCTTTTGTGTGTGTTCTATTCCCCATATTGACATGATCTTTGCGTGCAGCTGTCTCCAGATGTTCAGGTACCTACTGACTGGGTTAAAGTAAATAGTACCAAGAAAACAATTAGGTACCATCCACCTGAAGTATTGAAGGGTTTGGACCAGTTAGCTCTGGCGAATGAGGAGCTCTATATTGTTTGTCGAGACACTTGGGATAATTTTTTAAAGACTTTTGCTGGATGCTATTCTGAGTTTCGAGCTGCTGTTCAAGCATTAGCCACAATGGATTGCCTTTATTCGCTTGCCATGCTATCTAGGACTAAGGTTCCATTGTTAAATGATTGTGAACTCCCTATTTATCATCTTGCAACAGTTCATGCTAATAAAAGTTCTGGTTTTGTTATTGCAGAATTATGTTCGCCCTATTTTTGTTAGTGATGACGAGCCTGCTCAAATGAATATCGGTTCTGGTCGACACCCAGTACGTTGTCTGCACCTTAATTTGGTTTATGTTTTTCAAGCTGCTTGTTTACATTCTATCATGTTAGATAACAATTTGGGGTGATAGGTACCAACTTCTATTCTTATTGTGTGTGAAATATGAATTTTATGGAAGTTTGGTCTGTATAATTATGTCCCAGTTTCAGATTTTGCCTGTATGACTTGAAGCGTATATTAGCCTGCAGACATTTTTGTAATGATTAAGTTACCTTTCTTGTTTCTGGGCGTGTTAGTGCTTTCGACAATTGTGCTTTGTGTCCTTCCATTCTGCTATGATATGGTTGTAGTGAGGAGAACATTAAGGAAATGGCACAATCACTTCGTAAATGGTCTACACAATGCTTCATGCTTATTCATCAAGTTATATAATCTTCTGATTCCAAATTATGGGGCCTTATGACTATATTATGCCCTTTATACCTTCCTGATTGGTGCTCAACGATTGATTTGGTAGGTTAGTGCTTTATGTCTGTGATTGGAATCTATTTATTACTCCTGCTAAAACATCCTACAATTTGGGCATTTCCTGTGTATGGCCAACAGATTGTTACCTTGTCTTGCCTGGACTAGTAAATAGTAACTAACTGCTCCATCTTTTTGCAACCCACCTAACGTGATGTTTATGGCTTATGCTGTTGATTTTTGCCAGGTTTTGGAGAACATTTTGGAAGATAATTTCGTTCCAAATGATACAGATTTGCATGCAGACGGGCAGTACTGTCAGATCATTACTGGACCAAACATGGGTGGAAAGAGTTGCTATATTCGCCAAGTTGCTCTTATAGCCCTCATGGCTCAGGCAAATACTAAACCTTTTGATCTATTTGCAGAATACAAGTACAGCGATTTCTTGATTGGCCGTATGATTTGGATTATTTCATTGTATGACGGTATATATTTGCTACAGATTTTGGCATACCCTTAGATATTGCTCAAGATAATGATGGTAGCAAATGCTATGAAGTCTTCAAAAATAATAATCCGATATCTCTAATCATTTCAAGGAAGGGGCGTTTTGGATTGTGTAGTTCAGTGCGAGTAGATAAATAAGTAATAGAAGAAAACGAAGAAATAGAGAAATGAAAATTAAACACCAGATACAATAGGAGCTCTTAGGAATACAGACCAACTGGCCCGCAATTTAATTATCGAAGTTTTGTATTGTAAATTTAGATATCATTAATTTAACTAGTCGTTGCACTTGTGTGGTTGCAACCAGCTCCTATGGAAGCCATCAAATCTTTAACTACAAAGCACATATTGCTTGTAACTTTTATCTCGGAAAGTTGCAGAAGTTGCTTCACTTTTATTTATATTCGTATCGGCCATTTTTATTTTGGTAAAAGGCAATCTCTTCTACAGAACTTCATCAAAAGGTGCATCTGATTCCTCTAGGTTGGTTGCTTCGTGCCAGCATCGTCAGCAAAATTGCATGTGCTTGATCGCATCTACACTCGAATGGGGGCTTCTGACTGTATTCAGCTAGGCAAAAGCACTTTCTTAGAAGAACTGGCCGAGGCATCCCACATTCTTCAACATTGTACTTCCCGCTCGTTGGTCATAATTGATGAACTCGGGAGGGGCACTAGCACGCATGACGGCGTGGCGATTGCTTATGCTACTTTGCATTATCTTTTGGAGCATAAAAGATGCATGGTCCTCTTTGTCACTCATTACCCTGAAATAGTTGACATCAGAAATGAATTCCCGGGTTCCGTGGGTGCATACCATGTCTCATATTTGACACCGCAGAAGGAGACAGATTCGGACTTCAATGGTGATCAAGAAATGGATACCGACAATCATGATGATGTAACCTATCTTTACAAACTTGTTGCTGGTGTTTGTGAGAGGAGTTTTGGGTTTAAGGTTGCTCGACTTGCTCAAGTAAGCTTCTATATACTCTCTTTTCCTTACGAATTCATTCGTCACGAGGTCAATTACACTGACCTCCCCTGTAACTATATGTACTTACACAAAGCTTCCTTCAGTTTCCAAATTGCATACCCCCTGTTGATTATCGAGATATATTCAGAACCGGATGAAATTATCCTTACATGCGAGAACAATTTGAGAAGTTTTTTTTCGTAATTTGAGTTTTAACATTGGTTTACTATGTGCAAGGATCAATGGAAGGGGGCAGCTGTAAGGCGGAAATATGTTGCAAGGGAGGTATTTGTAATTTTGAAATTTAACTAATGCTTGCTCTTAATTGCAGTTACCTTCCTCGTGCATCAGACGCGCTGTTATGATGGCAGCAAGATTGGTGGTAGAGGTATGCAGAAGAGATAAAAACAAGTTAGCGAATTGTTGGACGCGCGATGATAAATCAGAAGATTTGGAAGATGATGCTTATGCATCTGCAGATTGCTCCCACACAACCGCAAACGAAAACTTGGGAGAGTTTGAGAAAGCTTATAGAGATATATTTTTTCACCTAAATCTTGCATTCCATGAAGATGAAGATGTTGCAATGAGGTTCCACAGCTTGAAGCATGCTAAAATCCTTGCTAAGAAGCTGTTAAATAAGTGAAAACTTGTGTGACTTATGCAAGCAATTGATACCGTACGTAATAGCTTTATTACTTATTATATGAGGCGGTTTTATCAGTATCTAAAATAGGAGCAATTCAAATATGTTCCGAGTTTTGTATAAGCTTTATGTAATTTGTGGTCAATTTTGTTGAGTTATTAACAATAACTAATGTTACAAAACCGTCGCATATTTTTTATTCCCTATACATGTGGTGTGTACATTTGTTGGTTAAAGTTCTATAGCTTATTTTCGACTTGGGGCAAATTTACTAAGATGGTTTGAATTTTGAGTGGCTTGATTAGGAATGATTTATAATTAAAATTATTCATGGCCAAATTACTCATCCAATCCTTAAAGTAAACAAGCCTTTAATGTATTATTAATGTATTGGGCACATTTGATTTATGTATACAATAAAAATGAGATGTAATTTAATGAAATGATTAAATTTGAAATGATTTTTTTAATTGAATTTTCCGTATAAATGTGTGTATATATATTAATTATTTTTATTATTTATACTATCCTTTCAACTAAGTTTAACATTTTGACTAAATTTATGATAAGTGAAAAATCAAAATTAAAATAAGATTAAATTTTATGATTAAAAAAATAAGTAAAAAAGAAAGTTAAAAAAATTAGAAAAGGGGATGTGAGACGAGAGGAGAGATGAGAGAAGATAGGAAAGAAAAACAAAGAATACATTAGAGTTTTAGAGAGATGAGAGAGAATAATAACTAAAGACTTTATACCTATATTTATTCTAGTAAAGGTATTGTAGGGAGTTTAAAATTAAACATGCAAAAAAAAAAAAGGAAGTTAAATGGGATGCTTACTTAGTATATAGTATGGATATATGTTTCTTTTTTTTTTTTTTGGAGAAAGTATAAATATATGTTTCGAGAGTTATTAAGTGCATGTCAGATTTTAACACACCTGCATATATAAGTGTTTTTGACTTGATATTGTTACTTTATATAAATTTCTTTTTAACTTTTGAAAAATAAGAAGAAAATTAGGTGATCATGAATTGTAAAATAACTCACTATTAACATTGAAAATAAAATGGCAAATGAGGGAACACTTATCTTTAAATTTGTACATAGAAGTATATGGGCGTAATTTGTCAATATATAAGTTGTGAGGGGTTTAAAAAACAATTCGTATTCCCTCGGGGTGTAAACGAACAATTCACCCGACTTTCTGAAACGGGAAGAGCAAGAGATGCAATCGCGGCTCTCAGTCTATCCTCCATTCAGGGAAATCTCGTTCAGACTTTTCTTCAAACAGGTTTGTTTATCTCAACTTTAATGAAATTTCATCATTCCTCCAGTTGGCCATTACAGCTTAAGCTCTTGCACTTTGTAATTGCGCGTGGTTTAACTCTGAAATGGGGCCCGTGAATGATCGGATTTCTAATTAAACTTGGTAAGCGGCAATCAATTGCTTAAACCTCTTGCGGTCGTGCGCAAATTTCCAAGAATCAAAGTAAGCAATTGTTTTTCTGTAGCGTTATATTTGGTCAACTTATGTTTTTTGCTGTGCTGCAAATGATGTCTCAGAATGCCAGCTTTTGATTTTGGGTTTCTTGTACGTTACAATTACTTTCTGGAACGCTGTTATTGGGTCAATTTTGACAGTACTTACTACTTAGGAAACGGATGATACGTTAGATGATTATTTGGAATACGTCCCTTGTTTTCCCTGGAAAAATTCATCGCATCACAGGTGTTTGAAGATAAATTTTGATTCTGAGTGCTGTAGCGTCGTCTGTTCACTTGGCTAATGAATGTGTAATATGCAAGCGATTGAGAATCAAACGGAGGATGAAAAGGTTAATCAAATAGAATGCAACCTTTTGTGCTAAGGGGACTAAACATAGTGCTCCTTTCTATTCATTAGCATTCAAGAGTTTTTGATACCAGAACAAATTATCTTCTGGATATCCTGTGCTATGTAATGTAAGTTTATTCGAGAATTATCTGTTGGTAGATCATCTCCATATTGTCAAGGAACTCCCCATGTAGGGCTGCTTTTACATGGTGCTATTTTGATGCTTAATAGGGAGAGTAGCTTCCAATCAGTGCCTGGCTAGGAACTTGAAAACTCCATTGTTGTGTTCACTAATTGTTCTATTTTTGCCCATTTCTATTTTTTGAATTTATTTTGAGGCATTTGATTGAGTCATTAGTGCTGGATTACAATCAAATGCAGGTGGGTTGCTGGGAGGTGAAGTTGGTCATGTGTCAGAGCCTTAGTTGGAAAAGTTCGTAGTTGTCAAATCGAACAATGTAATAAATAAAGCACAAACAGAGGAGTCAACGATGGGGCATGACCCTTGTCGTCAAAATTGTACTATTGGTGACAATGTGAACACTGAACAAGATAAAGGGGCTGATATATATGAGGAATCTGATCAGGATCCAGAAGATGCGATAGATGACGAAGTTGAAGAGGAGCCAGAAGACGAAATATACGAGGAATCTGATGAACTTCAAGAATTCGTAGTAGAGGAGGAGTTTGAAGAAGATCCAGAAGAGGAAATAACACAGGAACATGATGAAGAGGAGCAACGAGTGGAAAAATCTCATCTTTCTTCTGTTGCAGAAGAACATGACGGTGAAAATGGTCTTTCTGAGGTTACTGTCACTGATGAGTGTGCATCTAAGCAACAGGAGCATGGTGGAAGTTCTCGAAAACACAGGCTGAGTCGCTGGGATCATAAACGGGAAGGGGAAGCTTCTGAAACTGATGGAAAGAGTAAAAGACGAAAAACCAGGTGGGATAACAATGATACTCAAAATGGTATATTGAATCCATTTGGCTTTTCTAATCCTTCGGAGCTTTTGATGGACCCTGAGATCATAAGCTTGAGAGTGAAATTAATGGAGATAAACAAGAAGCTGCAGAGTTCAGAGATTCATGATGAGAGGCTTGCAGCTGAAAGGTCTCCTTCTCCAGAACCAGTATACAATAACCTCGGTATAAGAATAAATACACGTGATTCCAGGATCAGGAAGAAACTCATGAATGCTAGGAAACAAATTGTATCTAAGATAGCAGCTAAGACTCGTATGACCTTTGAATCTCCTGCCGAGCCCAAACCTGTCAAGCTTGTGAAGAAACTTTTTATTCCTGAGAAAGAGTATCCTACATATAATTTTGTTGGTCTCATTCTTGGACCCAAGGGAAATACCCAAAAGAAAATGGAAAAAGAAACTGGCGCGAGGATATATTTAAGAGGCAGGGGCTGTGGGGAACCTGATCAATCAGAGGATGAAGACTTGCATGTCCGAGTGGAGGCTGATAACCAACAAGCACTGGATGCTGCCATGTTGATGATTGAGAAATTGCTTATTCCTGTGGAAGATCAAAATAATGTTCACAAAAGAGCTCAGTTGGCAGAGCTTGCGAAACTGAGAGGGACACATAAAGATAACAACGTATGTGATTTGTGCAAGGAGAAAGGGCACAGAAAATATGCCTGCCCTCTTCAAGACTCTACTTTTAAGGCTGTTTGCTGCGACATATGCGGAAGTTTTGTCCACTCCACCTCAAATTGTACCGTCTCTCTATCACATCAGATCTGCATGACGCTGCAGGGGTCTTCTGGAGTAGCGTCCAGTACTAAAGACAAATCAAACAAAGAGGTTGATCTTGCAAATCTATATGTTGGCTATTTACCCCAAGCCATTGATGAGAAATGGTTGAAGGAGCTGTTTTCGCCATTTGGGAAGGTCATAAAGACAACAGTAATCAAGGATCAAGCTACTGGTTCGAGCAAAGGCTATGGCTTTATTAAATTTGAAAATCCCTCAGATGCTGCTGCAGCTATGACTTATATGAATGGGTACAAAATGGACGGCAAGATGTTGGCAGTAAGAGTAGCTGGGAAGAAACCAATTCCAGGTGCCTTAAATTCGGGGCATGTTCCAGTTCCGCCTTCGCATACAGCTGTTCCATCCAATATTTTAGGTCAGCCGTTTGGCAGTGATTGGCCTGCATTATCAATGCTACCCGAAGCTCCATTCATTACCATGAACAAGGAAAGCTTGCCTTTTCCCTCGTCCTCTAGTTACTCTGGGTACAATGTTAATGCTTCAAGAACTGAGGCCCTAAACATCCCTCCATATGTTGTGTCCAGCATAAGTGACCCAAGGGCAACAAGCCATTTTTCTTTAGGTTATGATTTTTGTGACAAAATCCCTACTTCATTACCTGGCTCGGTATCTCAGTTACCCGGTTATCCAGACTACACAGGTTCCCAGTTTAAGTCGTACTTCACCAGTTCAACTGCGAACGAAACACCAAGTCAGATGGCAGAGACGGATAAAAGATCTAGTTTTTGGTCAGGTTCTTGCTTTCTTTGACAAGACAGTTGCAAACAAAAATAGACTGATTGTTCCAGGCGGAAAGCCTCCTTTCTCAGTGCGAACACAATAGCCCAAAATTTGCTCACTAATGTTCAAGTGAAACAAACTTCTTTAGCTAGTTCTATGAGAAAATTCTGTAAAGCGTTTCTGTAGTTTTCGTCTTCATTTCCTCGGTTCCTTCTCTTTGCAAGAAAATTTTTGATTTTGTGGCTCGACATCAGGCAATGGACCATGACAAATGTCTATGAAGATCTAAGTTCTCTATTAAAGGGCTTGGAAAGCCTGCAAGAAGAGGATGAATCTATTAAGTTACAATGTGAATAATTACAGCATCGTAAGACAGAAATCGTTTCTAATCTCGAGCAATCATCTTAATCACCACACTAACCGATTTCAGACGGCACTAATCACAATCTACAATACACAGATCTAATTACAATACAAGACATAAACACACTTCTTGATCAAGATTGATCTTGTTCTAACATATACTTTTCAATCATCAATCAAGAGATTTCATCTCTGATATTGGCTATGAACGATCTGAGCTCCCTCACTTTTCTTACATACTCAGGTGACAAATCATTGTCCGTGTCGCTCAAATCAATCACGTCTACATGCTTTGCCCCTTGACAATTTGAAGCCTTATGGGTCTTGTTTGCTTGGGCCGGTGGAGGACTGATAAGATCAATTATTTCAGTTTCAGTGGAACAGCAACCAGAACTGGAGATTCCTCTGTTGTTCTTTTCCGATTCGGTATTAACATGCATCTTTGGGTCATCCATATCTACACGGGTCGTAGTGGGGATCTTCTCAGGGGCCAATTCTCCTAAACTAACAGCATTAATCATAGTAGTGCTCTCTTGTTCAATGTCAAGCAGCAGTTGCTGGAGTTTATCATCAATCTCCTTCATCTCTACTGTCCTGTCTGCTTTCTTCGGCCTTGATCTACGTGTGGGTTTCTGTTTTTGAGCTTTTCTTTGCTGGAACTCCACTATCCTTTCGGGGCAAGCGCTAAAAGGTGAAAACAGAGTACAATAACTCAGAAACTTTACTAAAACGTGCAATTGGAGATCGCATTTGTAAAACAAGACCCTTGGGGGCTTAAAAGTTCTCTAGTAGTCTGTTTATTGGCTTGGGGGTGGTGGGGAGAGAGAGAGAGTGAGTGACACTACCAACACCATACCTCCCCACAAGATCAGCTGGTACAGCAGACGCTTCGAGTCCATCCATGTCTTCCCAAGAAACCTCAAAGTAATCTCTTCCCTGGATTTTTCTTTGCTTGACGATGCTAGATACAGGACATTTCACCGGGATCTGTGAGGAAGAAAAAATTGTTGATTGTTTTTTAAATTAATACAGTTTACACATTGAATATTCAAAAGGTTAAAGCAAATACATTTTTAGCATTGTTGGAATTCGTACTGGTCAAATAAAACATCAAAGAATACAAACCAACACCTTCAATTTTTCAAGCACCACATAAGTATATGATTACATTTTTTCTCCACATGACAGTTCATCGTATGAACTTCCCTGAATGATTCAATTGAAAAATATATTTTAAACCACCATTTCCAGCGATAGATGCCTTCACCAAATTCCTCCCAAAATTGTGACTTAGGATGCCCGGGTAGAGTGCACAGACACAGGAGAAAGAAAAACCCCTCAGAACAAGCTCGAGCCAAGATTAATAAGATTTCATATGCCCACGAGTGTGCGAGCGCACACACACATATATATACATATAGATTCCAGTTTTAACTAGACGCATGTTAAACCACATAGTTATTAATCAGATTGGACACAAAGAAACACATAAATTGGACTGTATTTGCAGTTGAACTTGGCTTAATCCCAGGAGAATTGCATAAAAGAATTGTAGAAAGTGAGAAATGCAGCACGTGAAACTAGTGCAAGCTTATTGCTCTGCCATTGCACCGTCCGTCCAGCTAAACCCAATACACAGCTATATTCATACCTCATCAATTGGCAGATTGACTCCTAATTTAGATGAAGTGGAACGAAGGTTAGCGAATCTCCTCAAGTTTCTTTCAGCAATCTTCGGAAGGATGTACTCATCTAAGCCGAGAAAGCACACAATGTTTCAGAGATCAACAGGCACAATACAGCAGAGGAGCTACACATGAAGTATAAGCAACATGTTTGTGCGGGTATACATGTAAGCATACATCTTATATATCTGTGCCTACCATGAGGTGAATGGGTATAAAATAATTAACCTGTCTTTTCAGGAGGCCAATCAAAAAATTGAGCACAAATCTGATGCAGTTGGCTGCAGGTTGAATGGGCAGAGAGCAAGAACCCTACATAAACAGAGAAAGAAAAGTGTTTATATGCACAAATCCTATTTCAAAACCAGAAGGTTAAAAACAGAGTCAATCATGCCTGGAGTACGAATACTAAGAATTTTTGTTTCTTGGAAAAAAAAATTTGAAATCTTGATACTTCAAATTCACATGGCAATTGGTGAAGTAGTGACAGGACAAGTCTGAGGGGTGAACCTATATACCTGTGCACGGCATCTGAGTCTGCTGAATGGCACTTTGGCTTCAAGTATGCATTTATCACTTCCAAGAACTGATTATCCATCGGTAAACCACGCCCACTTCCTATATAGGAGTAATATTAAGTTAGGAAGCAATTCATCTTTGCTAGGAACAAAGCAATCTCATCAATTTGCTCACTCGTCATGGCAATGATCTACTGTTACGGAGTATTATTCTTGCAGCTAGACTAACAATAAAGACCAGCCTCTGTTAACTCACCATTAATCCCAAAATCAACATTGTTCTCTTTGTTTTCAGAGGTGAAAGTTTGGCCCTTTCTTTTTGAGCTTTTTTGCTTCTTTACAAATGACAGGCCCTCTGATGCAAACCGCTGAAGGACAGCTGAGTCACCAGTAGACTTCACAATCTGACAAGCTGACTCCTGCAACCAAGGCAGAAAGAATATCTCATAAGAGTTCAATTTCAGATCATATGGGAATTCAAATTACCAATAACCCAAATGGTAACAGAAATTTTCCTAATCTTACTGGGCCAAAACCGCGAACTCCTTGGGTATAATCACTGCCAAGCAGAATAGCAAGAGTAATCTGAAGGGCACAAGTTCCACAATTATATAAGATGTTAGAAGAGACTGAGGTATAGAACTTTATACTAATATTCTCCCGTCTGCAAAATCAAAGACTACTGAGAAAGTAACGCACTATGTAAAGCAGCATTTCTTCTCCATAATTCAATTTATCCCCCTATTGTGGAATCAATAATATGAAATTGAATGTCTAACATAAACAGGCTAATTCCTACGAATGGTGTTCATAAGTTTTGAAAGCGAAAAACTAAAAATAAAAATAAAGAAAAGATAATGAAAAAGAGAATTACCAACGAATTCCTTCCAAACCCAAGCTTTCTCTCGATATCATCCATTTCATAGCAAACAACATAACCACCTTCTCCTAAAAAATCAGAAGAAAAAAAAAAGCAGCATTATTATATAATAATTGAATGACTGGAAAGCAGATGGCTTGATGGACTCACCAAGACATATATCTCTATAAACTGTTCTTGCACCAAACAAAAAGGCATCAGAATCTGAGGTGAAACATCCATCCTGATGATCACGGTTGATGCAAAAACAGAAATGAGAGCTGCAGCAGAATAGTACATCCCATAGCAAGCAACATTAAATGAATCGCAGTATTGAAACACACTAATAGTATATCTTTCGGGGACATGCCAAAAGAAAAACTAATGCAGTCAGATTTACAGCTTCAATATGAAACAAGTGTGTCCACATACGCATAATGATTCTGAGTTTAGCAATGCACATTGAGCTTCAGCCTCCTCAATCCTGCATATTTTTGGCCCATAGAGAACTACGCAAGTCAGATAATTATCATCTTTACTTTGAAATCTCCATTCTGAATTTAACTTTTGGATGAGATTCGCAAATATGATACTATAAGACAAGGGTGCTTTAGATAGTGAATAGGAGACTGAATTACTAGGATTACTGAGTAATTAGCCATTTTGCAAAGATGAATGTTTGAATTCAAGGAACGGGCATAAGTTTGAAGCAATGCAAACCACAAAATAGAACAACTGAACTAGACAATGAAGAAAACATATACAAAATTAGTTTCTAGTTAATAGTTGGCGGAATATAACAACTCAATGCAAAGCTTATCCATTACTGCTTCAAGAAAGATATTTTCACTCTTATGATATACGTAACATGACAAATCTTAAGATACTATTCCCCAAGAATACTTTCTTTTTCTTTTTTCTTATGTTTTTTTGTTTTTTTGTTTTTTTTTTTTTGGTGGAAAGAAACATTGCAATCACTCTTCGAAGCCCTTCATCTTGGTTTGTTCTAGTAGCCAACATAGATTTCTAAATCTACTTTAGTGCATGAGATATAGAATAAAATTTGAACATGGCCAAACAAGTTACCCATCTAAGCATGGAATACCAAGGGCCAAACCCAGAAATTTGGCTTCCTTTATCATGCAAGAAAATTCAGATCCCATATTTCTTTTAAGTGATGATACATTACGAGGATTCCCGGCATCTGGAATGGCCTGCATTGTTTACAGCAATAAGTTAGAATGAAAGTCCTGATTTCAGAGATTTAGAGATTGACCATTTCAAAGACTCAGCCTCATTTCCAACATTTAAGCGGCGCCTATATGTAGATAATTTGATGGCAGGAATTGAGCCATCTAAACAACCAACACAAAGTTTATAAGTCAGTGAAAAATGTCCATATCATAACTATGAAAAATATCACAAATTCAAAATCCTATAAGCTACACAAGAATTTTATTTATCAAGAAATAAGAAAAATAAAACTTTTCCCTCGGCGCCCCCCCCCCCCACCCCCCCGCCCTCTCTCTCTCTCTCTCTCTCTCTCTCTCTCACACACACACACACACACACACAGAAACAGACAGACAGGTACGCACTAACACAGCTCCCACCAAATTAAAATTCCATGAAAGAAGGGCGCAGAGTACCAGCAACGAAGATAAGGCTGCAATTCAAAGCAATGAGGGCTCTAAGGCGGTGGAACAGACCCTTCAAATAAAGCTTGTCTTTCAAAGGACAGTGGGATTTATTCACATTATGAAGTTGAACCATCCAACATGATAGATCCACACACACCCTTTTGTTCCTAGTATACAATCACATCATCAAAAAGAAGTCAAATTTTCAAGTTTTAACAAATATCTCATGTACTTAAAAAACCGGTTCTTGAACAAGAAAACCGCAGTATAAATCAAATTTACTGGAGATGGTGAAGAGGAAGAGTTTTCTTGCAAGATTCCAAGATATCCCAAAGATTCTTCACCCCCATCCTCTATGTTCACCGAATCTTTCACCTTTTCACCGGTGGAGAAGGGGTCGCATCACACATACTGTGTGCGTGTTTTGTGTGGACCTCTTTACTGAAGAAAAAAGTGAGTGCTTTATTTAGAAAGATGAAAAATTGTGAGAGTGAGAAGTAGCAGTAGTCCAACAAACCAAGAATTCTTCAGTGAAGTAGCCGTTGGCTCGTCATCGTTCAATTTTTTGTAAAATTGTTCGCAAATTTATGACTTCCAAAACCTCAGAATTTGAAAAGTAGGGGGTTACCCTTTTTATGTGAACTAACGAAGGGCTTAAGTGCAAATTTGAAATTCTTGGTCTTTTTTTTCACTTATATAGGATTTGCAAAAGCTTAAAAAAAAAAAAAAAAAGAGCACTTTTTCGCTTATAGTTACTTTGAACTATTTTGAGTGTTTGATTTTACAGCTTTGGCTAAATTTCAACAGAAAAAAAGCCAAAATTTCTTGATTTTCTTATGAATATCTTGTAGTCAACCCCCCCCCCCCCCCAAACACACATTTAAGCACTTTTTAACTTCTTTTTTCAAACACCCATTAGCTACTTGTCACTCATTTTATTAAACAATCCCAAATTTTACTACTACATTTTTTTTACCACTTTAATTTTTGTAAAAATAAGAGCATTTGTGAACACCTTTTTAATGGAACCAAGGGACCAGTGTGAGATACGGGCCTACGGAGATCTACAATATTCAACCAGAAATACGACATCAACATGAAGAAAAAGAAAAGGGAAAACAAGAAGGGCAAAAAGGAACTTTGGAAATACTGAGAATATATAGAAAATAAGTTCAATTGAAAGAAAATAAATTGCCACAGTCCACGAGTTCCATATTATTTCATAACTATACTTTGACCTCTTTTAGTATTATAATTTATAATCCTCCTACTAGATACCTTTAATTTGAAAGAATCTAACATAGCCATTTCACTTAATAAAACTAGGGAATTCTATATATGATTTCAATTATAACTTGTCATTCAATTGTATATTTAGAAGATTATCTTTTATAAAGATGATCGACATGTGATATAAAGCAAAAGATAAAATAGGAATTATAACACAAAATCCAAAGTGAAGGGCTAATCAAGAACACCAAGAAGAAGTAATCCAGTGTCATTTCTTATTCCATCAAAACACAAATCTGACTGACTTGTTTTGGAATCAGAGGAAACCCACAAATACATAATCCAGAATTGATGACAAAAGGCAATGCGATCCTTATAGTTGCATTACAAAAACTTTACTACAAACTAATAATCTTTGTTCCCAAAATTCTTGCACCACATCTGGGAGGGAATCGGACGAACTGGAAGATGCGGGCGTTGCTGCAAGAAACAGCCTTGAAGGTTAGTAAGACACGAAAATGCGTGTAAATCAGATATACGTAAGATAAAGAATTAAGATGATGAAGAGTTAGATTTGAAAAAGCCACTCAAAACCAACCTGCAAATTTTAGAACACCACTTTGTAGAACTTACAAATGCATTTAAGGGATTTCAATTTAAAAGTTATTCCGGAGAAATGCTGTTTTCAGAAACTTCAAGACAGCTTCGAAGCTATAGAAAGAACACTTGCAATTGTCCATATATTTAGCAGACTTCACATAACTTTCAAGGAATGTTCTACACACTCACGTAGCCAGGCAAACTTTTAATCCTCGTTCGATATTTTAAAGGAAGCAGGGATGCGGGAGAATGATATGACTCAAATGAAGCTTCAATAATGTCAGTTTAGGGAGTATAATAATTAATATTTCTAGTTAACCTCATGGATTTGCAATACACATTAACCATATTATCACTTCAATCAAAGTCGTATATTTAGATTATCCTCCAAGCCTCCGTCTGCATCATGAAGAAGTAACAATCGACAAAGATCAATTTCACTCATGGGGTCTGCTAGCAGTTCTCACAACTTCAACATACAAACTTCATAAAAGGGACACCTATCTCCCCAGATTTTAGCTTCACCAAGTCCAACATGGTTGTCAATGTCTGTCGAATCATAGTAAATTCTGCTATGATAATTATAACTTGATGTGCTCTTTGGAACAAAATGCAGTCCAATACGACATGAAAAAACTGAGGATGGAGCTTGTAACCATATGCAAAGCTTCGCGGGGAAAATAATTTAGCAGACTACTGTAACTAAAAATGTTTGTTATTTCAAAGTGGATAACACCAATAGAAACAAACCTCTATGATCGGAAGAACCATAACAATGCAAAGGGTCTAAATATAGAAATAGCATCCATGAGAGATGCAAATGTTAGACTGCACAAACTAATACATCAAAGTTATTCTTTCTTCCTTACCACAAGTGTTGGACACTCAATCATAAGTTCTTTCCAACAAGAACATGAAGCACTTGAATCGTTTGTACTTTTCGCAATGACTAAAAGAAAAACATGTTGAGCTTGTCTCTACTTCCTTAACTAACAAGAGAAAAATATATTGCCAATTCATCATGGTTTAAGTGAGCCCATGAACATATTAGGGTTTTAGTTGTCAGTAAGATGAACACTTAAGGCTCATATGGATGTCACATTACAAAGTTGGATATAGGTGATATTTTCTCATATTTGAATACTTGAAAAACCATAACATTGAACCATCAATCCAGGAAAAGAGGAGAGAGTGAAAAATCCCATAATCTTTCTTTTTTTAAGGTAGCCACTGATGACTCAATATAAATTTTACTTTCAGTTTTCAATGCTGAAATAAAGTAGAAATAATGCGACAAAAATCAGCCTTAGATTCAATAAAATCGAAGACAGAGAATCAGCCTTGAATTCCCTCGAGTTACTCGCAATTTGCCAAAGCTCATCACAACTGACCAGAACCCCTCCTAATCCCACAACAATTGAAGCATAAAAACCAAAACCCTGATGCCATTTTGCTCAAAATCGTAATTGAGATCAATAATGGCTTAAGAAACACCAAAATTCGCCCAATCCCTCAAAACCTCCAGAACAAAATAAATCAGTCAAACAACCCAACACAAAGTAACCCATAAAACGAAGTAATTACACATACGAATGCGTGTTTTTGCGCGTACCTCGAGCTCGGCGGATTTCATGGCTATTGGGATGCAGATCAGGACGATGCCAGCCATGGCGAAAGCGGTGTTGCGCTTCCAGTGCTTGGGGCGGCAGTAGGGCCCACCCGTCATACTCCACACCTTCGCCCTGAAATCTCCGCCGTGGGCCCCATCGGCGTGGTGGTGCTCTCCTCCTCCGCCCATCTTGCTATATATTCACAGCTACTGTTAATGGAGATTGCCAAAAAAAAAAATGAGAAGCGAGAAAGCGTTGCGAGAAGGTGGATTTTGCTCTTGAGTTTTGATGTTGAAATGGGTTTGATCTGAGTCGGGCTATCGGGTCATTTTGAAAAAGTGCTCTATTAGGCTTGTTTTGTGGCTTTTGCTTTGGACTTGGATGGGTAAATTGAACCTCGAGCCCAATAATATCCTTAAATTCTCCAATATAGCTTATTAAAGAGACAAAAGCCCAACAAGATTCTGGAGCTCAGATGGGCTAGCCCAAGAAGGAGGCCCAAAACATAATTTTCTAGCTTTTTCCTTTACAAATTTTTTGTGTTTATATTCTAAACCTTTAAGTTCCAATGACAAAAAAGAAACCCTATCTTCTAAACTATTATTGAGGCTTAGAGTCACGCATTGTGATAATATGGCGCCAAAAATATGAAAAACAAAAAGTTAAGTTCGTATGATAATGTGCAACAAAATAAAGTTCATGTATAAAAAGCACTATAGCATGAGCGGTTAATTATTTTCCTTTTTTTTTTTGTAATTTTATTAAAGTGCTTCGTTTTAAAAACAAGCCCTTTTGTTCTGAAAAAATTTGGTCCAAACGGATCTAAATAAGACTGATTTTCGACTTCCATTTAACATATTTGTTCATTTTTTTTCTTTTTTTTTTTGTTGTATTGGTCAAGAAAATAAAGTTGTTGCACATTTAGAATCGATGGTAGGGATTCAACTTATTGTGATGATTAAAATGACATTCTAAGGTTGCATAATGTGACTGGTGTTTAAATAGGACTATTCTTGTGTTTTGATTTCAACATTTTTGAAGCCAAGATTTAGACTTTTACTTATAATAGTTTAATTCATCATTTATCTATCGTTTTTTTCCTTTGGTTTTGAGGATGAATCTACCTATAAAATATTACGGTCATCAATCAAATTCATCACTTTTTTCATTCTTTCTTGTGCCTTTTTCCATTTTTCAATTAAAAAAAATTATGCAAAACAAGTTGGGATAAGACATTTTTTAAGGAAAATCAGGTCTCTAATTTTACTAAGGCTATGTTTGGAACAAGGATTTTGGGAAGAAATAATAAGAGAAAAATAAAAAGGATCAAAAATAAAAATATAGAATGCTATCATTTAAAGCAAAGAAAAAATTTCCTTCATATTTTCTTACCTTTTCCTAGAACCAAATAGAGAGTAAAAGTAAAACTAATAAAATAGCGGACCAATGATGCAAACATTTATCTTTTTCTTTTCTTTGTTTTTTTTTATAAATAATGAAAAGATAGAACCAAAAATTGCAACACTAATATTTAAAACAATATGGATGAAAAATGATGTTGTGAACGGAAATAAAAAATAATAATAAAAGAACTCAAGGTTGATGAACTGCTGTTGTAAATTTGTAATTGCAGCATTATTATTATTTTTTTTTTGGTTCTCGCGAGGCACATGTGATACAGAAAAATACCAGAAAAAGCTGACCAAACAGTCGTTGCTATTATCATGGACAACAAAATTTGCATATCTAAAATATATTATCTACCACTTAAATTTTTAAATGAAATTATTGTCCTAGCGATAAGGTGCAAATTCAATAATTTAGATCACAGAGTTCAAATTTTACTAGCACGAATATTAGTAAATTACTAAAATTATTCTTTTAAAGCAAATTTTATATTGGAAAAACTTATTTCTAATCACTAAGTCATATCTAAAGGGTTAATTACAACTTGCACCCCTAAATTTGTTCCCTTATAATATTTACACCCCTCAACTTCTAAGGTAACAAATTCAGCCCCTCAATTTTGAAAAATGAGCGGTGAATTGTTACGTTAAAAGTGAATTCAATGGACTGAATTATTATATTATTACATTAAAAGATGAGAGGTGTAAAATGTTATATGAAAATAAATTCAGGGGTACAAGTTATTATTAACCCTATCCTAAATTTCAAAAAGTGCAAAACATATTTAACATTTTCAGTCTGATTTTTACAACTTCAATCGCATAAAATAGGGCACAAAATATTACAGTCAACCAAAGTATGCAGCCAAATATCAATTGTTGAATTCATGTGTCGTTTCAAGAAAATTTTCAGTTCAAGGTCCAGATATTTGAATTTCCAAAATAATATTTTGACTACCCCATCTCCAAGACTACACACCAAGAAGGGTAGATAAAAAACAGAACCCCCCACCCATCACAAATTCAAGAAAATAGAACTCCACGCCTCCTCCTACTCTCTCTCTCCCTCTCTCTCTCTCACTGGAAATCCTTTCAGCTCCCTAAAACAATGGCCCTTCAACTGTGGGAGACCTTAAAAGAATCAATCACTGCATACACAGGGCTGTCTCCAGCCACTTTCTTCACAGCTCTTGCTGTAGGCCTTGCCATTTACTATATGATCTCAAATTTGTTTGGTTCTTCTGATGATGGGCAACACCAGCATGGTTCCGGGTTTGAGGAGAAGATGGAGCCTCTGCCTCCCCCTGTTCAGGTTGGTGAGATAACTGATGAGGAGTTGAAACAGTATGATGGCACTGATCCTAAGAAGCCTTTGCTGATGGCTATCAAGGGCCAGATCTATGATGTCTCACAGAGCAGGTATAAAGCTTCTATCTTTGTTTGTTTTTGCTTAATGGGGTGTCGCTTTTTGTGTTTCCTTGAATTATTTGGTGGTTATCTGGTTTTTGATGAATTTATGTGCTTGTGGACTAGTTGGTGATTGGGGTTGTGTTTTAGAATCTGAACTTGGTGCTATGAGGGTAAAGTTTGGAGCTTTGTGTTGATTTTTGGTACTTTATTGGATGTTAATGTTGATTGAGGATTGTGATCTTAATGGGGTTTTGGTGATTGTTGGTGCTTTGTGAATTCTGAATAATGCTTATGTGTGTGATTTGTGCATAAAGAGAGAAAGAGGGCTTTGAGGGTTGTTCATCTTTTTTCCTTTTTGGCTTAATTTTTAATACTTTTGGTCTATTTCTATTTATTCCTTGTTTGATTTAAGGTTGTTTCCTTAACTTTTTGATGCTTTCTTGCTCATGGATAAAGCAGTTACTTTCATCAGAATCAGGATATATTTGCCTGTGTTGGCTTTTGTGTACCATTTTGTGATATTAGTTACTTTTTGAACTTGGAGGATATTCAGATTAAGGATATCCTGGTTCAGTAGATTGATTGATTTTTACTACGTGTACCACTTGAAACAGTTGATTAATATCAATAGTGCAAATGGCATATCGAATAATGCCTGCCTTATTTCGAAACTCTCCATATGCGTGCCTCATATTTCATCTAAGATATGAAAAGTAATGGACTCAATGCTATTATCTCTTATTGTGTTTAAATTGCCAAGATTCTGTTTTTAAGTTCATACGTCTCATTTGTAGGATGTTTTATGGACCCGGTGGGCCCTATGCCTTATTCGCTGGTAAGGATGCCAGTAGAGCTCTTGCAAAGATGTCATTTGAAGAAAAAGATCTCAATGGTGATCTTACCGGCCTAGGCATTTTCGAGCTTGAAGCCTTACAAGATTGGGAATACAAATTCATGAGCAAATACGTTAAGGTTGGAACTGTCAAGCCCACTGCACTCCCTGCTGAAGGCCAGGCAACCGAGGCAGCTGATCGCAATGCTGCTAAGCCCGCTGATGGTGAGGTTGATAAGCCAGCCGAAAACGGCCCATCTGTGAGTGCTGCAAAGGAAATTGAGGAAACCGTAAACGCTGGTGATGCTGAGAAAAAGGAGTGATTCGCCCTTTTTTTTACACAAGAAGTTCATGTTGAGTGTAGGATAGGCCTTGTATGTTGAGATTGTTTCAAATAACATCTGATTGTGTCGAATAATGACTCCAGGGCTTATCAAGGTGGGGATTACAGTAGTTTTTCGTGTTTTTTCTTTCCCTCTTCTTTCAAGTGATGTAATCCATATACTATTCAAGGATGTAATGTTATATACACATCAAAATTTTCTCTTTGGCCATGTTCTTGTGGACTGAACATGTTACTACTTATTGTTAGTATGCTGATTGTTTTATTGCCAATTTTATGGCCTAAGAGTGAACTTTGTAGGCTTGAATTGCTTTTGTAGGGCTTATGTTTTACAAGTCATATCGTAGAATATGAAGGGTCCAGACAAAACTCAATTTTAAAAACCAACTCGAGAAGTAAGGATTGTTCGAGTCGTCATAAATCATACCGCATCTTTGTATTTAGTTGATACGGGAAATAGTTAACATATGACAAAGGAAACGAGAGCGTGCCCACGTCCGGCACGAGAGATTCACATGGCCACTGCACTACGAAGAAAACAAGAAAGTTTAGTAGGTCTGAATTAGGACATAAAAAAATAAAAAAATAAATGAATTTGGCAAGAAGTTGCGTTCACCTTCAACGTGCAAGTTTGTATATTAGTCGTATTAACTATTAACTAGATGCCTTGGGCCCTTACTAACAAAATTGAAAATTGCTAAAATTGTTTAACGACTTTGCTCTGATTCCAAGTGATCAGTTTGGTGGTACAATTCTGTATGTATAAACATATATCAATCGTTTTTTTTTTTATGCAATCATCTCCGGAACATCTTATAGATATCAACCGAAAAATACCTCCACACACACGCACACACTCACTCAAAGGGAAATGGTAGAGGACAAGATGAACGGTTCGAACTCAGAACCTTTTTTATACCACTTTCGAACCCCCACCACAATGCTATATTTCTGTTTCAACAATTAAACTGTAAGAAAGAAAATATATCAAATATTTATATAAAAGGAAAATATTATTAAAGATAATAAACATTTAATATTTCTCTCTAATCGTTTTAAGAGATTGTGAGTTTGTCCCAGACCTAAAACATTGTCTCGTCTCTTAGGTCTGCGATTGGACCAGCCAAAATACAAAAAAGACGAAACATAATGTTAGGCTTTTAATTTATTATTACATTGTATTTTTTTTTTAAGTTGAAGTGTGCAACATACTTTGCTAACTAATACATCGAAATTAACGTACATCCATGGTCAGTTGTCGCATTCAATTGGTATTCATTTTTTTTTTTTATTACAATTCAATTGGTATTAATTGCATACTAATAACTAATTTGCTTTTATAAAACTATTGTTATTATTATTATTATTATTAATATTAATATTGTTGACATGGCCCAATGACATGAGGTGACATGGCCTTAGGAGCCATCCAAAACGGGTAGTGATTGGGCCAGAATTACTATGGGCTGGCCCAAAAAATATGAGTTTGAATAATCTATATACATATCATATGTAAAGCGCAAGAACCTTAAGGCTATGTTTGGAACAAAGATTTTATTGAGAAAAAGTGGGAGGAAAATGAAAAGGATCAAAAATGAATGCATAGAATATTATCATTTGAAGCAAAGAAAAAATTTTCCTTCCTATTTTCTTTACCAAAATCCAAGAACCAAACGGAGGGTAAGATAACTACTATTGGGACGTGTTTGATCAGGGATTAAGCCAATAAGCTCATAAATGCCTTATAGTAGTGGAACCCATGGGTGATGGATTTCATAAGATCATTTGGTGCAGAATTATTAGTACTACATGGTTAACAAGATAATACAATCTTGTTTGTCTTATTTGTGTTGGATTTCTTATGATATGCATTTTTACGAAATTACCCCCAATTGAATTTTGTTATTTTGGTTCCAACTGAACAAATTTTGGGGGGCATTTCAATAAATTCATGTCGCAAGTTTTTAATGGGAGACTCTAATGCTTAATAAGAACTCCCTTGGAGAATTATTTAATACTGTATTTTGTGGATTACAAACCCGGCTTGAATTTCAAGCCGTCTTGTCTCATAAGAAAATAGACTTCTAATCAAACACGCATTACAGGGTGTGTTTAGGTAGAACCACAAAATTAACATTTAAATTAATTTTAACATTTTTTTCTAATATCTTTCACTTAATTTTCTTTTATGGTACTTTTTACGTTTGTTTTATTTCATTTTGTGTTTATTTTTTTAAAATAACATAAAATTTATAAATTTAATACACATTCAGGGTACCTAAAAGAATATATTCATACAGAAAAAATTTGACAAACACAGAATCTAAAAAGAACATGCCTAGAGTGTAGTAGAATTCAGAGCTGCTAGTGAAGGTATTAGCTTTTAGTGACAGGGGCACTTTAGTTACTTCACTTGCTTACGCAAAGTCCCAAATCAAGTATCCTATTTGGATATTTGGTGGTGTTATTGCAAGACTCTAGCTCCTGTTATCCATTTACTAAGATATCGTATACATTTCGATCACATCAGACTTGAATTCGAATTTAGTCGGTACTTATTGATTATGAATATCAAGTGGCTATTAGTGACTAATTGCCGGTATATATATATATGTATGTATGTATGTATGTTTGTCGTATACATTTGTTAATCAAGAAACAGTGAGACTAACACATTGATAATGATAAAAACGTCAACTTATTGTTACTGCAGATTTCCAATAGACCATGCAACACGAAATCTTGTTTTGTGGAATATCCTCAATTATTGATGTACATACGTACTTGTGAGCTCCAATGAAATTGATTTCTTGTAACATTCAATTTCTGACTTTTGTTCCAAAAAAAAACCCAAAAAAAATCAACAAAATCCCAACCTCATTATAAATAAACTTCCCACCAGACTATACCTAACATCTCCATATAATATGTAGTTATCTTGCTTCTCCTTTGTTAAGCATTCTTAGATATTCTTCTTCTTTGTCTTCATTGATTTAGATATGAGAACTCTAACTGCTTCCCAATTGTTTATCATACTTACCATTCTGGCGCAGCTGGTTCATGTATCTACTTGCAGGCACATCGTTAGCCCCGCAAATATTCAAAGAAATGAGATCATAAGAAGAGTTAAATACTATTCTTTTCGCCGTAAGCATTCTAAAGTTCCCCGGGAGCGAAACGAGCTCAAGAAACAGAACGTTGTGGCACGATGGCTCGTCCCTGGAGGGCCTAATCCCCTGCACAATTGATCCCGAAACAAGGAATTCAATCTGTTTTTGTTTTCGTTTTGGTTTGGTTTTTGTAGCATTTAGTTAGCACTTTAGCAGATTTTGGGAACATGAAACCTACTTCAGCTTAAAGCTGAAGAACGAAGGATGGCGTGTTCGCTTTTCCACGTTGTTGAGGTAGCATTAATCTTGTAGCATACTTAGATTTTAATGTTAATCTAAGAGAAAATTACATATGGTTGTCCAGTGTTATGTCTAATTATTCGCAAAAAAAAATAAAATTAAACCATGTGATATTTTAGTTTGTATATATAAATTATAAGACATCGCTTGTAAGTGTTACATAGAACTAAAAAATCTACAACGGGACCATTGTGTGTCATGCTGGTTGACCATGGATATGAACATATTTAGACCTGTGAAATTACTTTTTTACCCCTATGCATCATTCTTATTCCCTTATTTATATTTTTTTAAGTGAGCATGCATTTTCCATCTTCATAAGGGTTTCTAGTATAATTATAATACATGGGACATATTTGATTATATCTTGTATGGTATTTATACGAAAATGAAATTGCTTTATAAATATGTTTGATTTAGAATTGGATTTCGTATGGCTTGAAATTCGGTTTGAATTTCAAATTCCATAACATAATCTATAATTATATCATCTTTGAGCTAAATTTCACGAATCAATAGAGCTTTTATTCCAAAACAAAAATTCTTACCAAATGCTTAAAATATGATGTCCGCCAACTTAGGAGATTTAGCAACTTATACTTTTAATGCAATATAAAATATGTCCATGATTTTTTTTTTTCTTTTATGGCCTATTTAAAAGTTTATGCTAGCACTAACACAAGTATAATTATGGAGCAGCCCGCAAGATGACATCTTGCTCAAGAGTTGGCCAAACATTTATATAAAGAACGTTATGGATGTAAGTTCCGTAAACTTACAGAGGAAGTTTTAGTAACTTTCAAAAAAAAAAAAAAAAAGAAATAAATAGGTACAAATAGGAACGCACACGAATTGAGTTTGCTCGTCAGCCTGACAAACTGGCTCGACAAAAGTTTGAGCTCAAATTCGAATAATTCGAGTCGAGTCCATATAAGTTTCAAGCTGAACTCGAATCAAGTAATTATTGTTCGTAGGCTTGCGAACTTTTATTTTTTAATATTTATTTTTTTATTTTTATATAATTATACATATAACTATAAATAATACATTGATTTTCAAACTAGAACCCGAACTCGAGCTCGAGCCTGCAACTCAAATATAATAAATTAATTGAAAATATTTGAACTTAAACTCAAGTTTGGCCTTGAACTTATAATTTATTCATAAATTCGAGCCAAATGAGCCGAGCCAAGCTCGAACTCAAGCCTAAAAAAAGGGCCAAGGCTCAACTCGACTCGGCTAGTTTGCATCCATAAGTACAATTTGTAATTTCTCTAATTCCCACAAAATTAAAGGTCCCATAATTAAGGGCGATTTACATTTTGCACCCTGGAAACACCTTAGATATCCATTTTCTACCCTTAAAAAGAAAAAAAAAAAATAGCATATTGCACTTTAGAAAATCTTTAGGTTTGGCATCAATGCACCATCACCATTTTCAAGCTAAAAAATTCATCAAAGTTGATTTTTTATGAGGGCAAAATTGTCAGCCTAAAAAATGCTAATTTCTAAATTTATTTGAGGTATTTTACCTTTTCACAAAATAGAAAAACAAAGTAACAATCTCCTAAGCAAAACTAGGGTTTTTTGCAACTAAAATCTTCATTTTTCAAGTAAAATTTGGAAAAGTTGTCAAAAGTAAATTCATAGATTCATGTGCTGCTGGAGTAATGGTATGAAAATTGAGAGAAGTACACAAACGTTCTTCATTTATTCAACACGGTAGTCAAGCTTTTTGTTATGACAAGAAAAAAATTTATTTGCAATTTGTTGTAGTGAATATCTTTTTCAAAAAAAATTTGCTTAGAGATGATGAATAATAGTTGCGTTAATTTATATTAAAATGCCAAATGACAAATTTTTCAAAATCATTAACATGAATTTAAAATCTATTATTTCATTTGCTACTGATTGTAGTCCTAATTTTTTTTTTCCCCCTAACTAATTTACATATTATTTTAGTAAAGAATTTTTGCCATTTGTATTTTTACCCCAACTATTTGTTCTTAAAGATAGTAATCTGTTCAATAATTGTCATGTTACTATAAAAGAATAAATTTTAATAGACAAAAGTCATATTTTAATATATTGAGAATATTTTGTGTCTATTACTCTTTTTCATATCAAATGTTGGAGTTAAGAGTAAAAAATATATTTATTTTTTTAGGTTAACAATTTTGTCCTTACTAGATGTCAATTTAAATGGATTTTTTTGGCTTAAAAATGGTGAGAGTGTATTAATATCAAAACTAAAAGTTTTTTAGGATGCAATATGTTAATTTTTTCATTTTAAGGATGGAAAGTGATTATTTAAGGTATTTTTAGCGCGTAAAGTGTAAATTGCCCCATAATTAATCCCACTAATAGTGTGATTATGTTAATAAGGGCATGATGCCACCAGAGATACAAATGCATTCCTGTAATAGGATAATCGACCATGGTAAATTTGGTAATTGGTAAATTTACACCCTTCTCTTTTAGGGTCTTGACTGTTGAACTGAATTTTTTTTTATGGGCCAAAAATTTGACCTTCACCTATGTACTTAATGGTCTAAATTCAATTACTTATTACATATATTTTATAAAAAAAATTAATATATATAATATGTGATTGAATCTAAACTGTTGGTGTATAAAATCGATCCATAAAAAAATTCCCACCGTTGAAAGGTGAGTATGATTTACTTCATTCTCAAATTAATCTCTCTCTCTGTCTCTCTCTCTCTCACACACACACACACACACTCTCCACACACACATGTACAATTATTTATAGAACTTTCTTGTGTATTCTCCATTAATATGATCTCCCTCTCACACACACACTCGACACACTCATGTATAATTATTTGTAGAACTTTCTCGTGTATTCTCAATTAATATGATCTTGTCTGTCAAACTCAAATCCCTCTCACAAGTTGGGAGTTGATATCTTATCCAATCATGGATTTTGGTCCACATCAAAGTCCCACGCACAGGATTACAGGATAGCCATATCGTTAAAGAGAAGTAAATGCATCAAGTCTCAACCGTGATTTCTGACCTTTGGCAACACTGAAAAGAAAAAAGAAGCTGAGCAGCAGATACAAAAGTAGAAAAAAAGTATAACTTGCTTAATTAATAAGGTCCATTTTGTGGGCTCAATCTGAAAAGTCATCAAAAGGGCATCTTCTTGTGAACTTTGTTTACAATTTATGGCTAGTTTCTTGAGTGATGGTGATCAGTGACCAGTTTCAGAATGTAAAAATCAAGTCTTTTTTACATGAAATTATCATTTTCTTGTTTTTTGCTCCATTTTTGTGGCTGAATTGTTAGTGGGAAATTACCTACCAATAGTGGCGGTCACATGGTGAGGGAATGGGGATCTGGTCAAACAGGATATAAAATAAAAACACAAACTAAAAAGGAGAAACAAAGAAAGCTCTTTTAATTAACAATAATAAATTCTTGAAAACGTACTATTCAATATTTACTAGATTTTATGCAATCATCTTGGGCACGTTTTGGGGGGTTTTTTTTTCTAGGAATGCAAACACAAAAAAGGTTTTGGCAACACGTGGTTGTCAAATGCATTTTGTCCGATTATCCCACCATTTTATCACCACCCCATTAACTCTTTAATAGTGTTGCTTAAGTTATGTTCTTCTCTGTTTTCAATTTCTTTCTTGACCCATTCTTGCTTTACTCTTCACTCTTTTAGTGGGAGCAAAGAACTGCTAGAAATCTCTGAGGGGACTTTCTCTGAAATGGGGTTTTGATTCTAAGTGGAAATTACTTATAAGATGTGATTCTAGTGTGTGTCTGTGTGTGAAAACTTGTGTTTTCTTGATTTTTTTGTTTTGTTTATTTACTTGGGTTTTAGTTATATCTGGTTTTAGATTAGGCCCAGTTTGAGTGTTTTCTTGAAATGGGTGGTGAGCGCCCGGACTGGTTGCCAGTGGGTTGGAAAGTTAGTGTGAAAATTAGGAGCTGTGGGAGGAAAGACAAGGTAAATTTGTTGAACTTGCTCTCTCTGCTTCTATTTGTGTAATTTTCTTGGATGCTTATTTCATTTGAGATTTATATAGTTGTGGTTGTTATTTATGAAGATTTGTGGTTGGTTCTTCATCTGTGTGTTTCTTTTGGATTGTTATCTGGGTGCTGGTAAAGAGTTTTCATTTTGATGCTGTGATAGATAAAAAAGTGGGCTTTGTTGGGAAGAGGGATTTGGGAAGTTTACATTATTAGGGCTTTAGCCTTTATTTAACTTTCTTGATTTCCATAGAGTGAAAATGGAGCGGCACAAAGTTAGCTTGCTTTTCAGCTGAAATCAAAGAAATCTTATTCATTTGGAGTTTAATTTCATCCCGTATCGAGAGAAATGCATGCATTACCTCATCGAACCTCTGTCGTATTAAGACACCTTGAACTCATATTCCTTGATAATTCTTGAATAGACCAATAAGGTGGTTTGTCCTGTAGTTTGGGGTAAGAGTTATAACAAGGAAGTTTTGGAACAAATTATCTCAACTTTTCTAGCTTCCTTGGGGTGTATGTGCGTGTGCATGTGTGTTTCTTCTTTATCTTGGTTAACAGTTCTCTCAAGAAGTGATAATATGCCATGAGGGTCATAACATGTAACATAGCAGCTTAACAGCCCGCGTTCTACTGTTTTGCCCAAGAACCATCATTTAAAGATGTATCATGTATAGACTGCACGGCAGCATCCTAATTGATATCATGTATTTGGCTAATACAGTTATATTTCATTATATGATGATTAGATGTCAGCCTTCAAATTGTTGAGGCCTTGAGGTTGGGCAATACCATGAGATGTCTTTAGTATTCATTTGTAAAATCATAGTTTTACGTATTTCCTTAAATGATTCCTGCAGATATTTTATCCTTTCTAGTTATTTTTTTCCCTTAAATGATGTCTGGTTTCTATTTGTGATTATTATCTCCGGATTTGCTTTAGTATTACATCAGCCCCTCAAATGGACTCAAATTCAACTCCAAGGTCGAGGTGCTTCGCTATCTGAAAAGTTCAGTTAAAGATGAGAAACCCAAGGAGCTGAATAAGGTTAGCACAAGTTAAAACTCTGATATAAATGCTTTTTTGATTCAGATTAGTTTAATCATGGCTTCATTTCTGCTATTTTCATCTCGGACAAGCACTCCAACTTGAAGGATATATTATTACACGATCTGCTTTCAAAGTGGGACCCATCTAAAAATATGCAAACCCACAGTAATCTCGAGTTTTTATTACACGATCTGCTTTCAATGCCATTGTTTGCGCACATTAAATTATAGATCGAGATCGAAAAGACTGCTGCTGAAAAATTACCTCCAGGGTGGATTAAGGAAATCAGAACAAAAAAGAAGGGTGGCAAAACCAGGAAAGACCCGGTATTGACTCTTACTCAACCTTAATGTTGTAGTTCCAGTTTTATTTTATCTACATTCGGTTATATCCTTCTTTGTCTGAATTCTGAAATGTGGATCTCTCTCTCTCTCTCTCTCTCTCTCTCTCTCTCTCTCTCAGTATTACATTGATCCTGTTAGTGGACGTCACTTTCGCTCTATGCAAGAAGTTTACCGCTACCTTGAGTCTAAGGATTCAGGGGAGCTCGAGTCCAAGCCTGATGATAAAGTTCATATCAGTGATGAGTTGGCAGATCAATCTCAATCTGTTAGTAGGCTTGTCATATGTCTCTTTTCCCCTTTTCGTTTTTCTTTAGATACACATTTTTCATGCTAAGTTTCATGAATTCTCTGCATTCTAACATTACTTTATGACTTTTCTTGCTTGATCCCTAGTCATCTGCTGAAGCTAAAGGACTGAGGTCGACCGACAAGAAAACAGATGAAAACGTGACTTGGCATGGAAGTCTAAAGTCAGGTTTTGAGCCTATCCTTTGCACATTGATTTGATGGGATGGAATTTACTTTATATGATATACATTCCTCTAAATCGAAATACGACAACTATCTGGTGGGCATGAATTCTTTGCATGATTAAGATTGATACTTTCTTGACAATCAGGACCCGTACTTGCTAGTCGCTTAAGAAGTGCTTCGAGAAATAATGCAGATAAGCCAGAGGACAATCATTTGGAGCTAAAAGAAGATTATTCTCTAGCTATTGAGCTTTCTGATAAGCTACAGCTGGCAAACACAGTGAAACAACATGCAGATGTTACGGAGGAATTTAAGAGATTGGCTGATGACAAAGTAGATAAAAGTGTTGATGAGGTCACAAAAAATGTCGTAAATGGAAAGGAACAACATACAGGTGAAAGAAGACGAAGTACGAGATTGGCCGACGGTAAACCAAAAGATAATGTCACTGAAAATCAGTCCTTACACTTAGGTGTGGGCGATGTTCATTGATGCATTTTCGCACAAAAAATTTTGCTATCTTGATTTCGCAAAGAGATACTATATAAGAAAGATTGCTGTTAAAATGGATTATGTGAACTGAAATAATAATCCCTGAAGAGTTGTTTTGGTGTGTTGTATTTGTAGGCTCGGAAGTTACAGTGGAGAAAAATGTTGACATGCCTGGGACTGATGGTTTGGAACTAAAAGAGAAAGAGAATAATTCCTTGGGAGAAGGTCTAGTTCACCAGAAAAAGAGAAAAAACTCGAATAGCAAGTGGACAAGTGATTTACCTCGTAGAACTTCAAAAAGACTTGCGCGAGCGGAAGTTGATCCGTCATTGGAAGTAAAAGCAGACAAAAATGCTGAAGCTGATGCTGGACCATCAGGTGTGGCAGAAGGTGATACCACAAAGAATCTCGGTAAGTCTGGACTGTCTGATGAGCCAGATACGGATACCACCGGAAAATCTGTTAGACTCAATGACTCGCACAAGCCACCTCCAAAATCAAGAACCAAACATCCAAACATGAATCAGAACGAAAAAACCGTAACTCAAGAAAATTCTCCTTCTCTTGAAGAGCATGACGATAAAAAACAAGAAAAAAACCTCAACTCCTCTTTGAAGGATCTATTGCTGGACCCCTGCATAGAATTCGCAATCAAAACTCTGACTGGTGCAATTCCCATTGAAGATGTTTACAAAGTCGGTGAGAAGCCCTTGTCTTCTCTGGCTTCGCCCAATCAAACTTCAGCTTCCTCTTCCAAAATGCCCTCTGGAGATATTTGGGGCGACCCGTGTTTCGAATTTGCTGTAAAGACTCTCACAGGTGAAGTGCCCAAGGAGGATGGATGTAACAGCCTAACATTACCGAAGATCAGGTTAGAAAATGCTAACCCTTTGAATTATTCGTCTGGCCAATTCAATTGTGATGTAAAGAAGCCTTATATGAGACAGCAAGGCGCGAGAGATACTACTTTTCCTCGTGCTGTAAGTGGTGGCTCACAGAGCTTCGTTGGTGCTGGTGTACACCATGGCGTCCAACGACGAAGGGGGAACATCAAGTTTGTGTGATGTAGGAGTTAAGTTTGTGAGATTGGTTGTGTGCAAGAAAGAGTACAGTGGAATTTTCAGTCTCTGTCTTGTGACTTTTCTGCAGCAGCTGATGTTACAGTTTCAAGTGTTGTAACATTCTAATTTAGTGTTAGTCCTGTTCTCTCTCTCTCTCTCTGGCTCTCTGTATTACTGTATATGTGTGTGTGTCTGCCCCTAGCCCCTAGGTGTGTTTAGATCGCTATATTTAGATGGCACAATCAAAATCTCTCTTGTTGGAGGTGACCTCGCTTCAAGTTGGCTGTTTTTAATCTCAATTGCGTCTCATCTCTTATTTTGATGTGTACATCAAGTATAAAGATTTGAGCTAAGTGTATAATTAAAGAAATAATTTTATACATAGAGTATGAAATTATAGCATTTAATAAAAAATGAAATACGATTTGAAATAGTATGTTTGAGTAATATTTAGATTACTTAACAAGCAGAGGGCTTAAAATAATAGATATGTTTCTCTAATGAAATTATCATATTAACTTCAAATTTCTCTCTCTAAATTTCCTTTTCTATTTGAATTCATCTTAATTTTAAACCTCATCATATCTTTGTAACGAATCGACATTAATATTTTAAACACCCAGCGCTCTAAAACGACGACGTATTAACGCAGTGGAAAAGCTTGTTAGCTCTTTTCCCGCCAAACCACCCCCAAAGAGCCGCACTATTCTCCTTCGACAATCCCAGCAATCAAAACCCTACTTGACATTCGATCATAATTTTGCATAAATCGAAAAATGTTAATCCAGGTGAAGTGCAGTTGTGGAGAAGGCAAGTGCCCTGAATGGGCTGTCGTAGAGCTTCAGGGGGTCGTCGAAGCCCAACCCTCCTTTCAGAAACGCCTTCAGAACCTCCAGATAGGCGTCCTCTGCCGCCCTTCTTCTCAGGTTTTCTGTATTTTCAGTATAATACCATTAATGGGTCGTTTCCAATATATGCAATTTTCTTCCTTTTTTAGAGAAATTGAGTGCGTGTGTGTGTGTGAACGAGTGGGTGGGTTGTCCCTTGACAGAGGTGTATGCACGCTAACTGTTTGTATGAAGGATCCTTTTTTCTTTTGGGTTTTCAGGAAAGTTACACATTTACAGTTGGGTACCATGAGCTGACGGGGACGAAAGTGAGCCTGAAGAAGCCGATTCTGGTATTGAAGAAGATCAAGCTCAAGAACGAAGAAGAGGAGGGCGAAGGTGATGTTAATTCCACGAGGGTGGAACTCGACGTGATTGGAATTATTCGCCACAAGATCTTATTCAAGACCAGGCCGAAAGCTCTTATATCAAGTAAGTTACATCTGATCATTTGCAGGGACTTGTGCTAGCCAATTAGTTCTATATATGCTGTGAGATTTACTAGCAAATATGTAGCTTGAAAATCCAAGATCAGTTGATTGGTGATGCTAGGTTTATTCAAAATGTCTGGCATGAATAATCTAAATATGTAACTCGAAGTAGTTTGTAATGGGGTTTAAGTCTACATTCAGAGTCTTGTTTTGTTCGTTCAATGCTTTGGTTTATATAGAGATGGATTCATAGTTTGTTTCTTTGCAGAACCTCAACCTGCTGTCAAGGAAAAGGTCAGTGCACCCAGCTCAATGGTGTCACACTAACTGGGATCATGCTATGCCTCTGTTAAACCTCATGGATGTGAATTATGGGAAGACTTAGCGGCAAGAGTGACCCAGAACAATTTACCATGTACCAGTGAATCTTATGGTTTTTGCCCTAAAGCTGCTGTATAAGCATGAATTTATGTTGCCAAAATCTGTTTCATTAACTTATGTTTTGTTAATGGTTGTGTTTATATTGTCTCGAATAACGTTTCTTTTTAGAGGTTCCTCTCTCTCTCTCAAACTGCAGGAATAACTTTGATAAAACTGAACATAACAATTCTTCTTGTGCTGTATCCAATTCCAGCCTATATTTATTAATTGGTATTCTGAACTGGAAAATGAGATGAAATAAGTACATAAAGTTTCACAAAGAACTTCAACTTTGTAAGAAAACTTTTCAGATAATATAGTTCCAACATCAAATTACATAGCATCCAAATCAACCTTTGTTTTACATACAAAGTTGCTGTAAGGGTATGCTCCTATTTATGCAATCATTTCTAAACAACACTAGATCCAGCACGAAGCCTCAACGTTTCAGTTCTCTTACTTCTCTCCATAGCATCTACCAGCCAGTTTACACTTTCTCTTATGCCCAGCCTGCAACAACATTACAAACCGATCACGTCCCATTGATGGACTGGTCATTGGGTGTGTAGGAGGGTGGGCACCTCCGATTCCAAAAGGGCTCATTAAATTGTCAATAAAATGGATAAATTAAAATCTATGTGCTTACCCATCAAGCGCTGAGACGGCCTGAATTGTGTAAACTCGCTCATCCAGTTTCTTGAGGTTCAGATATTGAGCAAGTTCATCAGTTGATACTGCATCCTCAAGATCCTAGTAAGCGCACAAGACAATAAGAGGTGCTTGTTCAGTTGCGTTATAAACGGGACTTAGCGGGATCTTTGTTCTTCCTCGATTCGCGATGTTTCCTATATATGGCTTTATGAAAAAAAAATGAAACAAATGCACAAAGAAACAGATTACCTGCTTGTTTGCTACTATCAGCAGTGGAGCTCCTTGCAAATCCTCATGCTGTAGAACCTTTTCTGCAAGCCAGAGGGAGAGGGAGAGGGAGAGAGAGAGAGAGAGAGACCGAGAGACACAGCAGGGGTAGAATCAGAACATAAAATTTGGAGAAGACAAGAATTAATACGTAATCTACATGCTCCCCCAAGGATGTTTACCAAGAGCAGATTTTGAATCTTCGAAACGTGATGGACAAGAAGCATCGACTACAAAAATCACAGCATGTGCCTCTTCATAGTATTTTTCCCAAATCGATCGCAGAGCAGGCTGATGAAAATCGAGTCTTGCATCAGCATAAAATTCTCAGAATGATATAAACAGGACTGCAAACTGTAATGCCTAATATGAAAATAAATTGAAAATATGGCTCCACCAAAGGTTATATGAACTTGTACAATTATGCACGATCAATTCGCAAAGAAGTCCAAACCTGACCTCCCAGGTCCCAGAATACAAGTTTTGTATTTGACACTTCAATACGGCCGATATTGAGTCCTACAGTCGGAACAATTCTGTCTGGAGGAAGGCCTTCTGTGTCTGTGTACTGTGACTTCACCTTCTCCAGCAATCGTCTGCAATTCATGTCTCAACTAGCTCACAACAAAGATTTGACACCAAAAGCAAGTTGATTTTTACAATAGATAAGACGCATCTCCATAAATATAAGCAGAAAAGCAAAAGACATATAGGTACTGAGTTTTATAGGAGTAGCATTGTTAGAACTCTCATATAATTCATAAGACAAAATCAGCTCAGTCAAATAGCTTCATTTTGTTTATCACATGTAATATAGAATATCAGGTATAGCCGTATAGGCTTTTAGGTACTGTGAGTCGTAACAACAGACAGACAAAGGTGTCATCTTAATCCGATTATATGTGCTTATTCTTCAAGTCCATATTTAAATTTGATGCATCTAAGCAAAAGTAAGTTTCTGAAAAAGGAGACATAACTCCATTCGTTTGCCTGTCTTCCAAACACCAGATCAATTCTATCAAATATGGATACAACAAAGAGCCAGATGGAAACATAAAAACGAAGTGCGTGTTCCTGAAAGAGTTTGGTTGAGCATATTACTGTTTTTCCGGCCTTGTCAATTCCAAGAATGAGAACATGAAACTCCATCTTGCTGAACATATACTTCCATAGTCCGTAAAATAGTGAAAACATCTGTCCCTTCTCCTGGTTTCTATAACGAAGATGTTTGTCGGTAAACTAAGAACTCAATGCCTGCAATCATACAAATGCATAACAAAGTATAACACGTCAAGATTGTATCTTGTAACTGGATTAGACAGGAACGACAAGCAGTCGATTCAAGTAACTAGCATTGCACAAAACACACACACAAAAATAATAAGTTGAAAATTTTGGCGCAATCAGCGAATTCCAATAACTGAAGCATGTACAGGGCACATGTACTGGAGGAACAAATACTGATAAAAGGCATCACATTATTTCAAGACTGGATCAAGCATATAAGATATAGTTTGGATAGACACTCAAACGCGTCACATTCCAAAAACAGCAGCTTTAATGATCTCAAATCAAAATTACCAGTATAATTTCTTCTTATTACGGTAATTAATGCTAATCCCTCAAAAAATTATAGACCAAAACACTGAATTGAAAATAGTTATTCTTAATTCCCATAACCATTGACTAAAAAGAAAATTCTGAACACGAAATCAAGAAAAAAAAGCCAAGAAAGTATCTCTACAGTGCAATATGATCAAGATCTCATCTTTTTTTGCGCCCAAAACAAATCGCCCCACAATTAGAACAATTAAAAGAAAAAGAAAAAAAGTTAATATAACTCTATAAAGCCACTCACAATTCATTCATAATAAATGAATAACTAAACAACCAAATTAACAAACTTATGAAAAAAAGGCAATCAAAATCAGCTATAGCGTCAATCAAATCACGTAATCCCCCCATAATTCAGTGACGAACAAACCAAAATTTCAGGCATGCATTGAGATATAGGAAAGAGAAACATACTTGTGTTTGTGTGGTGTGTGTGTGTGTGTTGGGGGTAGCAGGACAGTACTTAAGCGTGAAAATTGAAGAGCTCCCCAAACAGATGTTCTTGTGAAATATCTATAATACCCTCCGTCTTTGACCAACGGGCCGGCTACGCTACCCGGAAGTCCGGAACCCCCATGGTCTAGCCGGATCCACCTTATCTTGTTTCATATTTTCTTATTTATAATATATATATATATACATATACATATATAATTTCCTCAAATTTGAGTTAATTTGTGGTGATAAAAATACTATCTGAATGAGAGACCAAAAAGATTAAATACAAGGTAATATGGTTATTTTGTGAGCTTTTTTTTTTCATTTTTCAAAGAATTTGTTGACAATGATAATTATTTATGTATCATTTTACTTTTACAAATAAAATATCAGAAGATCGAGTAAACTAAACTAGAAATAATTTGTAAGAGATAAAATAAATAATTCTACACATACATTTATGTAACCAACTTTGGGCCCAATTTGAATGAAATATTTAATATCAAATCCAATTTGATTTTATTTTATCTAAAAGATGAATTAAATATTATTATGTCATTTAAAATTTGTTATGAACATTTATCGATAAAAAATTGTTTGATATATTACTTTTTCGATGTTGAGATTTAAAATATATTAGATGTTTAAATTCATTTTTAAACATTTAGATTTTATTTTCTTATGACTCATGTTGTTTTAAATCTAATTTTATTGAATGGACTAAATATGATATTTTAGTTTTAAATTCGGAACGGGGTTAGTATCGATCTCCACATCATTAATAACAATCGAATATGATAATGCACTCCTCGCATAATTAATGTTCGTGTGTTCTATTCGGTTTCAATTAAAAAATTTCAACTAAATATAGTACACTTAACAAGAATCCATCCAAAAATTTGATATTGTTGGAAAACCTAGTAAAAAGAATCCATTTTCAAGTTTTGCATTCCAAAATTTGGATAGTCCGATCCAACCGAAGCCGGATGAGCCGCAAAATAAAAGTAAAACCTATTTTTTGGTCAACTTTGGTATTATCGTGATATGGTCTTAACACTGGGGGCAATCCTGGAAAGCGAAAAAAATGCCGCGAAGAATGAGTAGAATAAAAAAGGCTCATAATTATAATATCACAAGCTCGCGAGAAGCGGTAAAAAGGAACTGAAGAAAAAAAAAAAGAAAAAGAAAAATCCATCATTTCTTCTTGAAGGTATAAAGATTTTATGCTGTATTTTTGTAATCGATTACTGTTCATATGATCTGCAGTTTCGCGTTTTTGAAAAATTTATGGATTTTGACCTCGTATTTCCATTTAAACTCCTAGCGTCGTTGTGTTCTGGGTCCGAAAAGAATGCAGTGTTCGAAAGAATCACAAACTTGAGCCGTTTTCTGAATAAATTATGGTTACTCGAGTTAAATTTACCGGTTAATGGATGTGTTTTGATTTTATTGAGATGAATCTTGTTTCAATGAGGGCTTTTTTGGGTTTGTTTTGTTCTGCTTTTTCTTTTTGATGGTTGTGCAATTGAATTTGAGGGAAATCGAGGTGCTTGTGTTATCGTGGTTGAGTATTATAGAATGGAACTCACAGATGGTAGATGTTTATGATATGGATAGTGATGGCTTTTTGTGGAGTTGATGCTCGTTTAGTTATTTTTCGTGTTGGATACTGCTTGCGCTTGATAATTTGATATAGTGAATTGTGTTTCTTGTTACAGTGCAGTCCGCTGATTGTCCGTTTTGGAGGTTGATTGGGGGATACAGCGCATTATCAGATTGCCGATATGAAGAAGTAATTTTTTTTATCATTCTTTATCTGTGACCATTCAGAAGAAATTTTTGGCATATCATAGACATGGAGTTAGGTCTTGAAAATGAAAATGGCACTCAAGATTGGACTGATTTCCAATATCCCCTTTGTTTCTCTTGCATGTCATAACAATGCTTCATATGATATCTTAAACTTAGATATGGTGGCTGAAAACTTCATCTCAAGAAATCCACAAATGATTGAGTAAGCCGTAGTATCTAACATATGAACATTTAGAGTACACATTCAAACTGTAAACATGGTGGTTTGCTAGTGCCGTAATAATTCGTTGAAACAATTGAAACTCTCACAGGAGTATGTGATAGAGACTTATGTTAGTACATTGTATTATTAGTCACTATTACTTTTGCATTTTCTTATGAATAGAGTCCCTTTTTTATGTGGTTGACTTTCAGTTGTGATGAATGATTTTCCATGTGAAGTTTTTATGATCTCACTGAAATTATCATGCTGGCAATTTATATTCAATGCCAGGGGTCGAGTGACATGGGATGAAGCTAATTTGGGGGAAATCGAGGCAACTAAACCTGTGAGGCAGAAAATAACTGAACCGAAGACACCATATCATCCCATGCTTGAAGATGATGGTATCTTTATGATTTTCTTTTACATTTCTGTGTATTTTATTTTTCTATTCTTACATAGGTTTGTTTCCTTCAATAATGCTTTAGGAATTTACTAGTCCTTCTGGATTTTAGACATCATTTACTATCTCATAGTTAGATCCTGTCGATGTGTTAAGGATTTCCAGTCTTTTGAGTTTTTTGTGATTAGTTGATTATATATGAGTAGCCATGTAGAACTATGGGTAGAGGTTTTCTATTACCTTTATGGAGTAACTTTTCTGGAGATGGAAATCATATGTCTGACTTAAGTCTATTTTATTATTGGGTTGATCGGAAAAGAATGGAGCTTTACAAGACTTGAGGAGCTGGGTAAATTCCTTTTGGCCTGAAATTTCAAAGTTCAAGGACTCCCTGAATTTTCAGAGTCTTCATGACAGCCAGTGAAGTGGATGCATTACCTCAAGAGACAGTTGTATAATGCTGGCTCCCATCACATTTAGAAATATGAATTGTTAAAGTTACTACCTTGAAGAGGTGGTTGAAACACTTTTTTGTGGCCAGTTTGAGTATGCTCTATGCAAGCACGTGTACCTAAATATATTCGTGGATGGTTCTATGTCAAATCTGAGACGATCCTATGTTCTCCAAGCACATTGTGACCTCAGTTCTTGAGTGCATATGCCTGCTTTGTTTGTTTTCTCTCAGTCCTCCAGGGGTGGTGTTTTTAGGAAGAGGTTGGGTATTCTCTCTTTTCGTTTTCTTCTTCTTCTTCTTTTTTCCCTTTTTTGGAGAGAGAGGGGTGTTGGGTGGTTTTTTTTTTTTTAGGATGGGGACGGCGGGGGAGGGATGGATGTTGCACTTGTACGGGCATATAAATGCGTCTCTGTAGATTCATTTTTTTCAGAGATATTTTGCCATGGGTTGAGAGTTTAGGATCTCTTAACTCTTTTTAGATCTTATCCCGGTGCAATCACTTCATCTAAGATTTATTCCTGCAAATGTTAAGATCAATTATTTTCTGGGGGTAGTGGAAGTATTTCATATCTTTAGTGAGAGCATATTAATGTTTCTGAAATAAGAATATACTGAATGCTGAGATTTTCAGTTATTCCTTTGCATAATGTGATATTGCGATCCCTTTATGAAAGATCTATTCTTTCTCGTATTAGAATCAACAGTGACTTGTGCATCTTCTTTATTGAGGTTTTAATTAGTTGATGAATGTAGGATCCTTGTCTCCTATTAGAGTCGAGGATGGTTTGGGGAATGCAGTGCATGCAGAAGCCATTCGTTCAGCATTGAATAATGTAGCTTCCTCTAGCAAAACTAACTCGAGTAACTCTGGCTGGACTTCATCTGATGATGAGGGAGACGCAATGGAACAAGATGAAGAAGGTTTGTATATTTTTCTCATTCTCACAACTGTATCAGTTCTTCAGCTCTTTTGTTGTTTGACCAAATGAATACTTTATCTGTTTTAAGGTTTTGCTGTAATATACTTTGAAGGCTTTAAAGTACAAATTCTCTATAGATTGTAATATCTGCTTTGCTATATCATGTTAGAACTGAAAGATGGAAAAGATGAAAACAATGATATAATTAAAGATATATATATATATATATATACACATATTGATTCTTTGTCATGTCCAAATGCAACCTATCAGGTCCCGACTCTGAGAGACGCAGGAGCTTTAGGGAGCATAGGAAAGCACACTATGATGAGTTTCACAAGGTTAAAGAACTTCTTCGAAAGGGTTCTTTTCTTGAAGACGAGTCCGATGAGGAGGCCAAGGACAATGGGAAGGATGGTAAATGTGAACCATCATCATCATCATCATCATCCATAACTTCTGGTGTCAAAGGCATCGACATTGTGGAATCCCCAAAGTCACCACCTAACGGATTTTGATGTGTTGCGCAAATCATCATGCTGCTCCTTCCAGTGTCATATTCCCTGCTGTACTGGTACTCTTAAAGCTTTTGCATTCAGTTTTGCAACTTGTATATAGGCATTTAAATGGACTCATAGAACGCTTGTGTCTGTGATTCTGGGTCTCTGTGTTCTCCGGTTGTTTCTAAACTTCTGTTTTTGCTGCTTGTTCAATAAACTGTCGTCGACGCATCCTATTCATGATGCAATTGATGGTTTTGCTTAGGGGTCGCAAAATGAGTTGAGATTAATGGGTGCAACCCAATCCAACTAGTTTGGGTCGGGTTGAAGTGGATTGGGACTTTGGTGGGTTTCAAAATGTTTTGGGTCTTAGATGACTCAAACAAGTTTGTAGATGGGTTTATGTGGTTTGTAAATGTTTTCAACTAGAAAAACATTCAAATTTGATAATATTTTGCAAATTTGAAAAATAAGTGATAAGATTATTTTTGCAAATTAAAGAATATGTTAGACAACAAATAAATAGTTGAAAAATATATAAAATTATACTAAAAGAAAATATATTCTATTTTGTATTGAATCTGTAAAGAAATCGCATCAAATTGTTATCCATCTGCCTCAAAACTCATTATCTATCTAATTTATTTACAACCCGTTCTTTAGAATTTATTTCTCCCAACCCATTTTCAGTCCAATTCAATACGCCCATTGACCATTGCTATTTTTGCCTTTTGGATTACATGCTTGGTTCCCATTTAGCTTCTTCAGAAAGTATCTCAAAAACTTGAAAATTGACAGAAATTTTGTGTTAAAATCTCACAATTTTAGAATTTGTTCACTGCTTTCCGCTATTGGAATTGATCTTTATTTTTCTTCTAATTGTATAATATTTTTCTTCATCTTTTTCTTGTAATTCCCCCTACCTATGACCAGCCAAATAATTTTTCCTAATATATATATATATATATATTTTTCCTTTTTGGCTTATTGCAAACTACCCTACATATATAGAGTACTACCTTAAATTATTCACGGGGGACCTACTTGAATTGGCCGACGCTGGAGGTATTATTGTAAGTCAATTGATTGCAGAATCAAGTACTCATATATTAACAATAAGGAGTTTTTATACCTGCGGAGTATTCACGGGGGCACCGCACAAATTGTGATGTCAAAAAAAAAAAAATACAAAAAAGATGTAAGCTGTGATTCGTTCACTAAAAAAAAAATATATTTGTAACCCATCATCTATTAAGTAAAATCGATAAGCTTAATAAAAGAATTTACAAAAAACGGGATTCCTAAAAAGCCAGATTGATTATTGAATTTGGATCAGAGTTCAATTCAGTTCATCATTAAATAATGAGTTGATTTTTCTCCAAAAAAAAAAAAATAGGGAAAAGATTATAAGTATAGTTATTATTATGTAGCTACACAAGTACTTCAGAAGTAATAATGTAATTTGTTGTGTTAATACGAGGCATAGGTAGCTGTATTGTAGTGAGTGAGATAATTTAGATGAAATATTAATTAAGGCAGAAAGAAAATATCTAAGTTCAATTGATTAAATTTGATAATGACAATTGATAAATATCATGAACATGGTTATATTAATGTGTCTCGTAACTCTTCAAAGCTAGGTACAGCTAATTGGCATGAAAAGATTAAATAACCAACCATATGTACATGCATGTCCAATGATAAGACGTGTCTATCAAACTATTCACAATTTGTTTTTTTTTTATGGTTTATCTCGAAATTTCCAAAATATTACGTCATTAGCATTTTCGCACTTATTATTTTAGTTACACTTTTAATTTCACAAAAGGACACATAATGTAGAGAATTGGTTACTTGATCAAATTTTTGTGAATGTGAGTTTTGTTTGATTTTTTTTTTTTATGGTATTGTATTTTATAATTTGTTGATTATTGATTAGTTGATTGTATTAAATTATTTTCTTTGGCCAATGCAATGAGGCCTTGCCTAAGGTAGAGGTTTCATAAGTTTAAAATTGTAAGTTTGATTTTTTTGTGAATGTAGATTTATTTTAGTTTAGTACTAATTTTTTTCTTTCTTTTTTTTCCCCTTTTTTTTTTCGATTTTAGCCATTCGATTTCGATCCTACAAGTCAATTAATTCGCACTCGGGTACTATAGAAACCCAATATGAAAATGACCTTCTCTACTCAGTTGTTTCCTTCATAATTTGAGGATTTAAATTTGAGACGATGTTTAAAGAATTTTACGTCTTATTTTGCTATATCAACTGATAATTGGTATATTACTTTCTTTTCACTATACAATAGTTCGTACTTTTTTGCCATATATTAGGTAATGATTTATTGTAATAATTTATTTCGTTTGTTTTTTATTTGGAGTATGAATGTAATTGATTGATTATAATAATATGTTGACTATAATTAGAAGTAATTGATTTTTTTTAAAGAAAAAGAAAAAAGAGAAAAGAAAAATGGATTAAGGTGGATTGGAAATATAAAATAAGAAATTTACAATTGCATGAAATGAATTATCTAAATTAAATTAAATTTCGCCACAGGCAACCAAAAGAACGAAAAAAAAAAAACACTATTTATTGATACAAACATAATAAACACACTAATTAAAGAGCATAAAAATCTTTTCTCAATTAATGCGCCGTTCCAAGGGCGACATCAAGATGATATTTATCCTTATCATGATTTATCTTGTTCTGGAAGTTGTGGGACCACCTGAAACCACGAAGATAATTTTGCAAATTGCTTTATAAAGATCATTAACAGCACAATAACATTATATAATAACAACAATAATTCCTGGCTTATAAAGTCAACCCCTATCTAATTACATTAATTTTAATCGAATTTATGATCGTAAATTATTTTAAATTCGGTTGAGACCTTAATAAAGTAACATCCCCCACCCCACCCCACCCCAACCCAACCCACTCGAACCGGATCCCCTACCGCATAATAATGCCCCATCTCTTGTCCCACACTCTGGATGTGCGACACGTGTTAGTTTTGAAGATTTACTTACCAAATTAAATGTTTTGTCCAATTAATTATATTTTTTCAGTTATCTAATTTGGTAAGTAAATCTTCAAGACTAACACGTGTCGCACATCCAAAGTGTGGGGCAGGAGATGGGACACTATTATGGAGTAGGGGATCCGGTCCGCAACCCAACCCAACCCAAAAAGTAGAAATTAAAAAAGATTGGTTGATTCGAGGTCTAAAAACAGAGTCAGAAATTTTTATTTAAATAGACGAGATCAAATTTTAATAAAAATATTAAAGATATTTCTATTATTTCGGGTGGAGGAGGTGGGCACAAAATCTATATTTAAAAAAAAAAAAAATTATTTCGATATATACTTTGGGGACGGCTACCCTTTCAACCCGTAACTAAATTAAAAGATATAGTAATATATGATCAGAGGCAAACCTGATCTTGTGAAGATTCTTGGCATGATACAATTCTGCTCTTTTTGTCTGTCCTCCTTCCCCTTGACTCTACAATAATATCTACAAAGTTTTTGCATGTTGTTAAAACCCCCCAAAACAAAATAAAGAAAAATAATACCATATAAAATAATTCAAGAAACAGTGTAAAAAGAACCCTCATATTCCAGGGTTTTATGTTTTTCATAGACTTAGAGTTTATCCCAACCATCTGCAAGGGATGTTACAGGGTATTGGAAATTCTTAACCGCACCGAATTCGATCACACCATGATTAATTAGATGATGAGTGTTTTATACTTATCATATAATTAGTATACAGTTTAAAGAAATAATCGATCACATGACAAATATATTAACACTTACTATATAATTAATTGGGTGCGACTAAATCGAATCTAAACAAAAATTTACATGTTCTTTTTTATTATTTATTGTATAAGCAAATAAAATATACATAACCTAACTACGAGTTTGATTGTATATATATAGAGGTATACTACTAAAATTTACAATAACATCCTTGTGCTTGAGAATTCACTTTAATTATATGCTTTGGTAATTAACCAATTTCATGTTAACCCCTCAAAATGCCCCCTATTTTGAAATGGCACCAAATGAATCTCCCAAGAAGAACATTCAAATCAAGAATTATAAAAAAAGTTTATGTTTTAACCATGACTTTTCAAATTACAACCAACTCCTTCAAACTTGTACAAATTAATTAAACTAAGACTTCCCTCTAAATTGTGACGTAACCCTAAAATCAATTCTTCTAGCAAGATCACCACCAATTTTACACCATTTCATTTTTGTTAAGCATATATATTATTTCGTGAAAAAGAACATTAACATAGAGACGGAGGGAACGGGGGCTTAGTGGAGGTAGTCTCTCAAATTTATGTAAAACCAAAATTTATATGTATTTTTTTTTAAAAAAATTAATTTCACCTCTCAAAATTATAAAAATACCTTTAATATTTTATAAAAATTTAACATCCTCCTCGTACCAAAAATTCTAGCTCTATTGCTATAATAATTATTTTCAAATAATTATGAACGTGCGTGTGTAAAATACGTGCCATCCTTACCTGACGCGGAGTGCCTTCTCCGTCTCCCCTTCTCCAAATCCTCGGTAGAGTCCGACATGTCGGGTAAAGAACGGTCAAGAGGGGGGAAACGACCGTTATTTCCAAACATGGATTGAACAAATGAGGCCTCCATGGAGTTCAAGAAATGTACGTGCCTCTCGTTTGTCCAATGCCGATTTGATCCCCTAAATTTGTTGCCATTTCCGGCCATCATCAGCCGCAGGTGGTGAAGAAAGTCGCCGGCGCCGCCGCTGAGTGGTGGTTCCAGGTGGTGGATAAGGCCGGGGGCTTAGACGAGAAGTGGTGGTGTTTTTTGTTGCTTTGATAATGAAGAGATTTCGAGTGCTCCCAGATTTTATAGTGGGACTCGAAAGGTGGCTGTTTTGGCTCCGTCAACAGTTTCAGCCTGTTCTAACCCCCACCAGCCTAGCTTATGTGAGAGTATAGTGTTTGTTGTACCCTCTCACTTGTTGGCGCGTGCATGCAACCCCCCAGTCAGTTTATGGATGTTAATTGTAACGACATATACACGCGCACACACATAGTCACTCAAAGGGAGAAGGAATAACATAAGGGGATTCGAACCCCCAATTTAAACCCCACCACTAAATTGGAGGCCGAACTTTGAATTCTAGAGTTGTGAGTGAAGTAGTTGGATTAGTAAGATCGCTTCGATAATAGAATTTTACATTACTCGAATTCGAATTAATCTGTCGATAAATTGAAATTAGGTGACTAAAATCAAAATAATAAATAAATAAATATCCAAGAGATGAGCTTATAAAATTTTCAAATAAGATGGTTTCTGAATTTTATAAACTACTTTAAAGAAAATAGAGCTTATGACTTATTGATAAGATTTTAAACTCCTATAATTTTGATCCTATGAATTATAAAATTATCATTACTAACATCCTCAAAGTTCATAATCTTGTTCTATCCAAATATTTAAAGGTTTTAATTCCACACACCCCCCCTCCCCGCCAAAAAAAACACGACGTCTTATTAGTTCCATATATTATGAATCAAGTATAGTAACTCATAAAATATTTTAAAGAAATTTATGCTACCTTCTTAAATGTGGAAATAAAAAATAATTATTTCATAAGATGTTAACTAAAAATAAGTTAGCATTAGAGAATTTTAATTTTCTACAGCACAAATTATTAACTTCAAATTGTAGTACGTAGAAGCCCCCCAACATAAACAAATAAAAACACCTAACATTAAGATATCACTAACACTTTCCCAACTCCATTTGATAGCATACAAAGTTAAAATAAATAAATTTTTTTAAAAAAAATACTTTTATTAAGAGTAAATAAATTAATTTTACGATCATATCAGTTTTCAAAACTAAATTAATTCTCTTTTTGAGGAACAAATTTTACTTTTCATTATTATCCATACTCGACTGACCAAATTTAATAAATCATATGACTAATATTGTTGCATTTATCATATTATCGCTCACTCTTCTCAAAATATATACCAGCAAATGCAATATGCTTATTATATAATTATTGATTCGATCGAGATCGATTTATGATAAAATTCTCCATGAAGAATAAAACTGCAAAAAATATCCAAGTAGAAGCGCGTGTGGGACACTAATGTGGTGGTGCAAGTACAGGAAAAGGAAGCAGCAAGGTGAAAATATCTGAGGATGAGAGATTAATCCTTGAGGGATGGGGATTGTTGAAAGATATTTTGTTATGGTTTGTCCCACATTCAATAATTCTTCCTTAAAAAGAAAAAAGTACAAATTTTTTTCCCTTTGCTTTCTTTAGGAAAAAAAAAATGTAAGGCCCTTTTCACAAGACATATATTAATTTTGAGCACGTTTAGATGATTTTTTTAAGAGAAAAAATATTTATTTTTTTTTAAAAATAAATATTTTAAAGTAAAAATATTGTGTTTGGATAAATTTTTTTTTAAAAATTATTACATTTTATATCCAAATACAAAACTATTTAATTTATAAAAAAAAAAATCTACTTTAAAAAACACGGCTCGATAAGCACTTTTTTTTTCCGTCTTTTGGAGGCCGTCCAAACAGGTTATCCAGTTGCAGTTATTTTGATATTTTGTGTGGGGTGAGTTTGATAAAGTATGCAGAAATTAATATATAGTTGGCATTTTTTGCGCGTACTTTATGATAGGTGCGAATATTCTATAAAAACTTTTTCTTTTTCTTTTTCTTTTTCTTTTTCTTTTTTTATTTTTTTTTCTATGTTTCTACGTTGACTTGCTTTCCAATTATTACTAATTTTATTGAGTAACAATTAGTTATACTATTTTTAAATATCATGATGTTAAAAAGATTTAGAATATCAATAATCTTGAAATAAAATTAGAAATAATATTTTGAAGTAGATGAAAACATAACTGCATAAATAAAACTAGAACCCCACATATCTTATTAATTGTAAAAGTTTTGGTCGTTATAACATTGTATCAAATTCGCAGTAAAAAGAAATTATAACTCGTGATGCGTAATAAGTAATAGTTTTTTTTTTTTACAATAATAATTTTAAGAAAATTAATAGTGACAATATTTGACAATAAGTTTAGATAGTAAAATATTCGAATAAAAAGCAACTGAACTTAGTGTTTTGATTTTTTTTTTTATTTAAGGAATGGCGAATTTAATTAATAATTCAAAGAGTGTACATACGCAAGATTCAATCATACAAAATGACACCCGCTTGAATCAATGAGAAAAGCATAAAAAAAAAAAACCAATCATCTAGAAAACTTGAAATCAGGGTCATCGTCATCATACTTTGTTTCCTAATCACCCGCTTATTGTGGCTCAAAGGTTTGGCTCCTGTATTTGTCATTTCGACACCATGACCTTGGCCTGCGCCTGCCTGAATGAGATCTGAAAGTGTTTTGAACCGGCTGCTTGGGACGTTTCTCTAACAAGTGTTCATTCGAAAAATTCTCCTTTGCATGGCAAAAATTTTAATTGGATCCCAACTTGGTAGAAATGAGTATAAATTCTAGGGATAATTACCCTTTTATCTCTTTTGAATATAGGTAAAATTATAACTAAGTCTTTTTTGTTTCAAAAATTACCAATAACCCCCTGAATTTTGTCCCCTTATTGCTAAATCAGATAAAAAAAATTATAATACCCTTTTCCCCCCTAAATACTTGCAAGGGATATTTATCCTCATTTCTCCTAAATTTTTTCAAAATTACAAATAACCCCCTCTTATTTTGAATATGAATAATACTTCGCCTCTTCGCCATATCGTCACTATCTGGATGGTGAAGCTACACATCAATTTTTTCGTCTCCTCAAGCCCGTCAAAACCCCTCAATAAATTTTGTTAACGCTCTATTCATTTGAATTTAATTAAACAAAAAACTACATCAAACCCTAACTTGCCATTACTTCTCATCCGTCTAATTCCTCTACCACTATCGGCCCTATTCCAAAATGACCTTCACCAATGTGTTGCTCATTGCAATTAGCTCAAGACCCTTTCAAATCCCGCTGAAAAAATCCATCGGAGAGTGCAACCCTTGGTTGAGTGTCTTTTTTTCAAAAATATTACAGATATACCCTTATGTAATTCGAAAAATTACAATAAACACCCTTTAAGTTTCAAAACCTTACAATAAATAAGGGTATTTTGGTCCTCACAAAATGATGAAAAAATTGATTGAGGGCATTTTCGGTAATTCCCTCATGACAGAGTGTTTTTTGTAAACGTTGATATATGTTAAGGGGGTATTGGTAATTTTCAAAATAAAAGGAGGTTATTTATAATTTTACCTAAATTTAGGGAAGGTGAGAGTAATTATCCCTAAATTCTATATAATTCGGATTCCAAATTTTCAGATTTGAATATTCATCCGTGATAGCTGTAGGTGAAGCGATAGAGTTTTTTCGGTGGCGGAGGTTGGCACTCCAACAATTTTTTTTGATCGAAAAATTATTTTGAGTGGCAAAGTGCAAATACTATATACTTTTATAACAACAAGGTACAATAAAAAAATAATTTAACATTCAAGATGTAAAAACTGCGATAATTTAACATAATCCACCTTTCCAGAAAATTTATTATAATCCCTACTACAGCCTTTCTCAATGCCTTTTGCTAGTAGTCTTTTTGGGGCTTGGTTCTACTGGCCAAATTCCCAAATGCAGCAAGCTAATAGATTGAATTTGCACGAGTGAATTTTTTTATCCAAATTACATTTGATCACAGTTAATAAATTGTATAATAATATTTTTACATTTGTTATATATTTTTACAGTTAATTATATCCAAATGTTCTATATAATTGCATCCCATGCTAGAAACGTTACTAGCAATTTTCTTTACAGTCTTATTTTCAGCATAATAAATTATTATAGAGTTTTTTTGGTCTTATTTCACGTAACTTGAGGAATTAATTATTTTTTGGGTTAATTGATCACTAAAATTTAGAACTATAGAAAAGCCTAAAGTTGTCTTTAATAAAACTTATAGCAAACAAAATAAGAGTGAGTTTGGATACGTTTTTTTAAGAAGAGAAGTATTTATTTATTTTTTTTCAAAAAAAAAAAAACCATTTTAGCGGGAAAAAAATGTATTTGATTGGACTTTTTTAAAAAGTTGAAGGTATAACAAAAAGCTCAAAAGTGACATTTTTTAAAAGCTATTAAAAATAGCTTCAAATAGAAACACATTCCAAAATATTTTTAATTATTGCATCAAAACACAAAACTAAAAACTAATTAATTTGAGAAAGGCACTCCTATAAAAAGCTTAACTATTTTTTTTTATTGTATTTTAACCCATTGAAAACGGGCCCTAGAAGATCTTTCATACAAAGAGTAAGCATTCCAACAATTTTTTTTTTCTGTGACTGGCCCAAAGGATTAATTTGGCATGTTTTTTCTTGCAAATTTCGTGGGCCGCAATGCGGGATATCTTTATATTATGTGCAAATGTTCCACGCGGATGGCAAAATGATATGGCAAAAATTTGGGGTCTCATATATTTAGCAAATGTACAATAGTCGGTCAAAAAATTGGTGCATATATCGAACTATTAAATTGTGGGCGTTTTTCCACCGTCTCAAATATTGTTAAAATTTTGTATAAATGTTTGTGCAAAATTTCACTCATTACTGAGACGGTCTAAAAAATCGAGTGATTTTGTGGTTCTTTATCAGCACGAGTTTTTATTCATATTTTCAAACTTTCATCGCACCTTTTCAAGATATGCATCGCGCAAAATATTTGTCTTATCACTTTGCAATATGTGTTGGAGCCTTTGTGATGTAATTTCATGGGTTTATTACGTCCTAGGAAAATGCTCGAAGCTCTGGGATATATTGGTTTCTGCGCGAGTTCTTAAATATGTTTTGGGTGATCGATAGAACCTTCTGTAGATGTTTGTTTGCCATGATTTTATGTGTGACACTTAGCATTATACGTGTGATCATCTATCTAAATTTCATTGATTTATGAGACAATTGAAAAAATCACGAGATTTCATGGTCATTTATCCGCACGAGTTTTTAACTGTAATTTTAGCCAATCGTTGCATCTTTTCTGGGTGTAAGTTGCCCCAAACCCTTGCTCTATCACTTTGCAATAAGCGTGGGAGCATTGGTGAAGTAATTCATGGTTTATCACGCGTTGGGATGATGCTTGAAGTTCTGAGCTATATTGGATTCGACGGGAGTTCTTAACTATATTTTGGGTGATATATATGTAGCAACTTCTGTAGATATCCGTCTATTGCAATTTTTTGCGTGGCACTTCGCATTATGCGCGCGAGAGTTTGTGCAAAATTTCTTTGATTTTTGAGACGGTCGAAAAAATCGAGAGATTTATAGTCCTTTATCGATACGAGTTTTTAACCGTATTTTCGATCGTACGTTCCTCCTTTTTCCGGATGTACGTCGCCTTGAATTCTTGCCCTATCACTTCGTAACATGCAAGGGATCGGAGTATTTGTGCAGTAATATCATGCCTTTCTAATGCTTATGTAATTAGATAACCAGGACCAAAAACCGTCTTTACATTGGATTGATCCAATTTTGATGATTCTACCTTACCATGAAAATTTCTCTTTTCCAGAAATAAAATGAAATTGAATTTATTAAATTAATTTCAACACTACACTAAATCAAAACAAATTTGGGCCAAAAAAAAAAAAGAAAGAAATTAAAAGATGGACAAACTTGGGCAAAAGAAAGTTAGATTCAAAAAATTATGAGCATTTTGATGTTGAGACAAAATGTATTCTCGCAAGAAACACAAGTCATTTTCCTTTGTCCGGACTATGTTTGTATTTTCCTCCCTTGAGGATAAAGCTGTAGATTACATCCAACACCTGTTTGCTCTATCCATCAGATTTTGTTTGATAAAGCGTTGGGAGGGGACCAATAAATATGTGTTGTTTTTTTTGGATGAGAATAATTTTCTGCCCTAACTTTTTTCATCCACAGAAAAAAATATAATAATAAAAAAAGAGCCTTGCTGGTCCTGCCTTTTTAAATTGGATGTCAGCATGTATTATCCAGTAGTATCTAGAATGTGTCCGTTGAAGAAAATCAGACAAGAAAAAAAGGGATTAATTTGTTTTTGTTTTTGTTGTTGTGGAAAATATTTATTGGCACTTATAAGGATCTAGAGTGGAGATCTATTCATAACCCTATTTGATTTTGATATTTCATATTTTGGAAAAAATGGCATTTCTGTCCTATGATGTTATCTTATTTGAATTTAAGTCCTTTTGTGTACTTAATTTTTAAAAAAAAAATTAATAATTTTAGTTAAATTTTCATCGGAAATGACATTTTTTGGTGGAGAATTGCAGCATGGCTTCATCAATTTCCATTGTACATTTCAAACGACATTTGATCTATCGTGTTACATGATTGGATGAATATCATATGTTTAATAATTTTATTATAATTTTAGTCGAGTCAACTAAAAACGAAAGATAAATTCAATTAAATTATGACGTCCATCACGTTATTGAGTACATTATACCAAGTGCAAACATCAACAAAACCGTAAATCCGCTTCGACTAAAAACGGCAAGTTTTTGTACTAATTCCCTCTTGTTGAAACTGTCAATTCTTGGAACTTAACTTGCAAGATGATATACACAGACTTTTTCACTAGGAAAATAAGGCTATACAAATTATTTTCAACTTAATAAAATTGCAGTCGTTACATTAAGCAGCCCTTGTCCGTGGCCAAAATTTTATGCATGTGTTCAATACAAAAATTATCATATTTTGACCATCATCATCATCTTATTTCGGGTAAGGAATTTATTTAATAAACAAGAATGAATTGGACTAAGTGGATAGCCTAATTTTATCTCCAGAAGTGTATATTGCATAATAATTAACAAGTCCAAGTTTGGAAAATAGTAAGAGAATGCCATGTCCCAAACATGACATTCTCAAAATTATGTGAATGTCAAATTTTGTCGATTGCTCAAAAGACTCGAGTTTTGAACGATTTAGTATTTTGTATTTAATTTAAAATATTAATATAACCTTTTTATGATCGAAAGAGGCGAGGAGTCACGCTCTCGAAAAATTATGTTAATTCTGCTTGCAATTTGCTCATATACAAATCATTCTTGATACTCTCCCATTCATCAAATGAAACGAAGTTACAAGAGACAAACGGAAAATATTAATACAATTGACTGCAATGTATTTGATTGTACTAAATATTGATAATTTCTATTTTTGAATTTTACTAAAAATAATTCCGAAATTCACTTAATTATCACTAACTCCCAAATGTTTTAAGGATGAATTTATAAACAAACCTACACGTTTTATGTTCCATTTTTATCAAGTCAAACTCAGAAAAATATAATATTAAAAACATAATTAAAATCCTATATGATGACCTCTTATATATATATATATATATATATATATATATATATCGCGTTCTCCTTTCTTTTTTCTATTTCTTTTTTGTGGTTAACCATATGACAACTCGATTGGCCAGAGTCTTATTGATAAGTTCAACCGCCATGTCAATTAAAAAACGTAAAACTACTATATATATTTACATCTTGTCTCAAAAGTAAGTTTTAGCTTTCATAATCTTAAGGTTCTAGGTTTGATTTTCTGTAAATACAAATGTTATTTTAATTTGATATTAATTCTTCAATTTAATTGGTGGTAATAAAGTGCTATTTATTAAAAAAAGAAATACTACATTTATATACATACTAGTAATACCGCACACTCTATGTGTGTGCAAAATATAAAAACTGCATATTTTAATTTAGTACTTAAGTTTTTTATAGGATGAAAATATAAATATATTATTAAATTTTTTTATAAGAATATTTTTAAAGAATTATTTGAAATAATTTATTAAATTTTAATAATTTAAATATAAAATAATTATAAAAAATAAAATTATATGATAAAAAATAAACACAAAAAGAAAAAAAATCAAGTAATTATAATTAGAGAAAGTGGTTTGTGGATTTAGATCATAAATTTTTTAAATTTAATGTAATATTATAATATTGATCTTTTAAATTGAATTTTGCTCCAACTATCAGACCTTGAAAATCCTAAGTGAATTATGAAAATATTTCACATTAATGAAATCCAAATTGAATTACAAAGTGCTTTTATTTATATGTATTGTCCCAATATAGAAAAGGCATAAATTCTCCACAGATATTTTTTCTCAAAAATCAACCCACAAAATTCCTAGTTGATTCTCGGGTTTCATAATTGAATAAATTGATTTAACAAACACGTCTTTGTTAATTGTCAACACCTCCCCACTATTTCCAATTCCTCCAGAATTATATTTGAGTTTTGTAGCTCTCTCTGTTTTTACTACAGCCACGTCCGTATAACTTTTTTGACTTTTCATTCTCTCTCTCTCCCCTCTCTCTCTCGACCTTTTCACACTTTCTCTCTCAATGTACTTATTCATAATCGGAACCTTCTAGAATTACCACACATCCAACTCTCTCTCTCTCTCTCTCTCTCTCTCTCTCTCTCTCTCACCCCTTCTCTCTCTCAACAATTAGATCTGTTTCAGGATTCTTCAACTGAAATAACGTTTTTAAGTGTAGTAATTTCTTCGCCTTTTTTAGTTCTCTTTCTTCTTTTGTTGTTTTGGGATTGTTGAGATTGGTGATTTTGGTTTGGTGTTAGGTGAGGAGCTATATATATAGTGTAGATGGCTCCGCCACCGATGGATCGGAACGGTGGAGGTGAATCGACGGCCGGCGATGCGCCGAGGTGTCTTCCGACGCCGTTTTTGACCAAAACGTATCAGCTTGTCGATGACAACACCATTGATGACGTTATCTCGTGGAATGAAGACGGATCTACTTTTATCGTTTGGAATCCGACGGAGTTTGCCAGAGATTTGCTGCCCAAATATTTCAAGCACAATAATTTCTCCAGTTTTGTTCGTCAACTCAACACTTATGTAAAGCTTCGATGTCCTGATTCTTCAATTTTTATTTTTTTTCCCTCTATGAAGTTTTGTGTTTTCGGTTCTTGATTTGAATTGTTTTTGACGAATTTTCTAGGGATTTAGAAAGGTCGTGCCTGATCGGTGGGAGTTCTCGAACGATTGCTTCCGAAGGGGCGAGAAGAAGCTCTTGTGCGACATTCAGCGCCGGAAAATCGCGACAGCCTCGTCAGCGACGGTGGTGGCGCAGCCTATGCCGACGGCGGTGCAGCCGAGTCCGGCTCCGCCGGTGCGGACGGTGTCCCCGTCGGACTCCGGCGAGGAGCAAGTACTTTCTTCGTCCAATTCCCCGGCCGCCGTTCGCGAGTTCAGCGGCAGCACGGCGGAGCTGATCGGCGAGAACGAGAGGCTGAGGAAAGAGAACGTCCAGCTCAACAAAGAGTTGAGCCAGATGAAGAATTTATGCAACAATATCTGCGCTCTAATGTCGAATTACGCGAGCAACACCAATAAAAGCAACGGCAGCAACGATCACCAAGCGCAGAGCTGTAAATCATATCTGGCGGAGAACGCGGGGAAACCGTTGGATCTGCTCCCGATGACGAGGTTCTGCGAGGAAATGCAGACCGCCGTCGCCGTCGCCGCCTCCGCGGCCAACGGCGGAGAGGATAGCAACATCAGATCGGCGGCGGAGGAGTTAAGCGCGAGATTGTTCGGCGTCCCCATCGGACTGAAACGCGGCAGGGAAGGCGAGGGTAGCGCCGCGGCGGCGGACTACGATATGGATTTGCAGCTGCAGCAGCCCGGGGGGGACGTGAAATCGGAGCCGTTGGATCAAGACAACGTCAACGGTGATGATCAGGGGTCATCGTCATCGTGGTTGGCGCGGAGCAACTCGAGAAATCAACGGGTGTGCAATTGAGACACGCGGTGGTGTTTGAATGGGGGTCGGCGCATTGGATTAGAGCCCGCAATAGAATATGACTTTTAGGGTAGTGTAGAAGGGTCTTTTGTGCGTACCAGGAGAGGCACTTGCGAAACAGTGTCGCGTGTCTCGATAACCCTTTTGCTAAAGGGGCCCTTTTCAGGAAGGTTCTTCTTCCTTCTAGTCTCTTTTTACCCAAAAAAAAAAAAAGAAAAAAAAAAGTCTATTTATTTTTAATCTTAAATTGTTGTGGGGCCTAATATTATGCATGATGAGCGAACCAGTATGCCTTATGTTACATAGGTTAGGCATGTAATTGAGTTGCAGTGCATAATTATGAATGGGATACAATACATATATTGTTGACCTATTTGCTGCAGTGTTTATTATTTGTGGTCGAGCTGCGTTTATTATTTTAATTATTTTTAGTGTACATCTTAAAAATTATTATAATAGAAAGGATAATTAAAAATAAAGTAGCATTTTACAATAAAACGAAATAAGAAATCTAAGGAGAAAAAAAAAAGTAAGTAATGCTTTATATAACAATTTAACTAATTTAGATAATTGAATTAGACTAGGAATAATAATATAAATGATATAGACTATCGAATTAGGCTGAGAAGATAAAGAGGTAGGCGTGCTGGGTTTTTGAAAAAGATATGTTAAGAACCTTAAGATATTAAAATTTGAAAATATTTGGAGCAAATGTATGTTGTTGAAGGTAAAATTTATTAGAAATGTTCTCCTAGAAAGTTTGGTGGTGGTGGTGGTGTTGTTGTTGTTGTTGTTATTATTATTATTATTAAATTGTAATCAAAATATATAAAAATAAAAGTATTTACATATGTTAAAATAATATTTAGAGATATATGTATATATGTATATATTTCTATTGAATAAATAAATAATGTATTTATTTATATTTTGAGAAACTATATTTATACACACACACACACACATATATATATATATGTGTGTATATATATATTCTTTGAAAGAAAATAAATGTTTTGGTGAAAGAATCTTTTGGCGAAGATGAAGGTTTTTCTAATTCAAAAGTTGAATCTATTTCGATAGAAATTAACATAGATAACGTAAAATATATGGGGTTCAATTATATTTTATATTATCCAATAACATGCGTCCAGAATAATTATTTCCGTGGAGGACATAGGCTCTTGGTTAACGATAAAGATTAAAGACACTAAGGTGGATTGATGGCTTAACGGTGCTAGATTATGGATTCTGGCAATCCAAAGTATTGCAAACTATTGCTGCCACTATTGACCCGGCGCTTGATGACATTGTTATAGTCTGGAGACACGTTTTATTAACAATTTTTTTCTCCTATCCTTAAGAAGAAATTAAGGGGTTTCAACATTTTAAGGCGCCTGATTAATTAGACCAGCTTTCCTTTTTTCCTTTACTTTACTTTAAGGCTTGTTGAGCTGTTAGTGTTTTGCATTTTTTTTTTTTTTGATAATATTTAGACATTGTTCTCGTAATTCTGAAAGATAGAGTATTAAAAGTTACTTTCCCTTCCAACAAGTGCGTTTTCCGGAATTCAAACTTGTATTCTCATCCTTACGGAGGTCAGAGTTGTTTACCACTAAACCAACAACTTGTTGGTTAGTGTTTTGCAATTGAACAATTGTATATATGCTTCCCACGATGCTTGCCTCATATTAGTTCAGGCCCTAATAAAAGTATCAGATATTGAAGGTTCATGGATTGAAAAAGAAAATGTGTAATTTGATTATATTTTTTGGTTAAGAGAAGGTCGGGTAGGACATTCGTTGTGTCTTTCCAATTAATAAAAATTAGTCACGACCAAATTTGCATTTCATTGTAACTCGTTAGGATCAAGTCTAATTAAGGATACGGATGCCTATAAACAAGTCCTATCGTTTATTAGATCAAGCATTATAAACAAGTCGATTTGGCAACGCTGGGCATAATTTGGGAAGTACACTTTTTTCATGCCAAATGAATCTCTCCAACTACATGATTGAAGTCATGGCAGTTTTTGTGAAATTCTTCTATAAACCAAGCGTATGCACCCAATGATTTAAATTCAACCATATATTATATATATGTTATTTCCTTTTTAACCACGTGTTATATATTATTTTTTATAAAATATATATAACACATGGCTGAATTTAAAATATCGAATGCATGAATAGAACTCAAACACTCCGTACAAATAAAAATTTTCCACAATTTCTTGCAAGCAAGAAATGGCATATAATTGCCACTGAACTCAGAACTGAATGGTGGGGATTCGAAAGTGATATCAAGGAAGTTTTGATTCTGAACTCTCTTGTCTCTATCTCTTTTTCTTTAAGTGAGTGTGTGTGCGTGTGTAGGGATATTTTTCGATTGACATCTATGAAGTATTTCAAGATGATTGTATCAAAAAAAAAAAAAAAAAAAAAAAAAAAAAAGAAGAAGAAATGGCATATAATTTGAAAGGCTAAACATCTTTTGAAGTAGAGGTTTCAAAGTTTCTACTAGGTCAAAGAGTGCCATGTTCTTCAGAAATTATAAAGTCAACTGTAACAGTGGTAACTATCAGAACATATAAACATATATATATATATATATATATATATATATATATCACTAACTGATAAATGCAAACACTAATATAAGACGATAGAACAACAAATTAGATAATAAGTTCGAGGTGAATATATAACAGATACTTCTGATACATAAAGAGCCAAACTATTTCACATATGTGTTAAACATAGGTAAGGACCTAATTAGGTTAGCAAACTGGATAAATATTTAAACAACTATCAGCAACAACTTCAGTGTCCCTACTCATCTTTGATCCCTTTCAAGAACTTCAAAACATGGAGCATAGTCGGCCGGCTGGCCGGGTTTTCAGACAGGCAAATCTTAGCAATCTGCAAAGTCTGAAGCATCATCTGTTTCGAATCAGCATTGAGCAAGCAAGGATCGAGCACATCCACCGCCCGCCCGTTCTTGATCTTCAAAAACACCCACCCTACTAGGTTACCACCTTCAATGTCTTTAAAATCAGGTCCCGTAGGCTCCTTCCCGGTTAGCAATTCGAGCAGGATAACACCAAAACTGTAAACATCCCCCCTCGTGGTGGATTTCCAGCTCTGCCCATACTCAGGCGGTATATACCCAAATGTGCCGGCAATATCAGTGCTCACATGAGTCTCACAAGCACTAATCAATCGTGCAAGACCAAAATCAGCAACCTTGGGCTCGAACTCTTCATTCAGTAGAATATTACTAGCCTTGATATCCCGATGGATGATATGAGGAATGAAGCCATGGTGGAGAAACGCTAGCCCGCGTGCTGCACCGAGGGCGATTTTGAAACGTTTGCTCCAATCCAAGACACCAAGGGTCCCAGTTCGGTTTCTCAGCCAATGATCTAAGCTCCCGTTTGCCATGTACTCATAGACGAGCACTTTCTCCTCACCGTAAGAACAGTAGCCGAGCAAAGAGACAAGATTTCTGTGTTTAACCTTGCCTAGAGTTTCCATCTCTGCTAGAAACTCACGCTGGCCTTGAGTTTTGGCCTGGCTCAGCTTCTTTACCGCAACTATCTTCCCATCGGGTAAAGTAGCTTTGTAAACAGTTCCAAATCCACCGTCTCCAATTATGTTTGACTTACAAAAGTTGTTAGTGGCCTCAAGGATATCAACTAAGGTCAATTTAAGCAAAGGCTGCTCAAACATAGCAATGTTGATGCTTAGTGGCTCCTTTGATCTGCTGCTACTCAAGAAATAGAGATTTTGATCATCTGAGCTATTATTCAGCTTGCTCTCTGCAATGTCCTCAGGATCATGTTTGCTGCTTCGATTAGCCCATATTCTCAACACAATAATCATAGATAGGATAACTAAAATAGCACCCACGACAACCGATGTCAGGCCCCATACATTAAGCAGAGGTGATTTTCTGCTAAAGCTCTTCAGAGGGCATCTTAATCCCACAATGGCCCCACACAAATCCTTGTTCCCTGCTAGTAAAGCTTTTGTAAGGTTCTTACAGATCCCGTTTCTTGGAATCGGACCTACTAGCTCATTTTCTGCAAGGTTCAAGAACATTAGATTGGTAAGCCCACAAACTTCATCGGGTATTTCTCCAACGAGCTTGTTATCAGAGACATCCAGATATGTGAGTTGTGCAAGATTTCCAAGCTCAAATGGAACTTCACCCATAAAACCATTTCCATGAAGATCCAAGACAGTCAAATAGGACATATTGCCCAATGATCTTGGCAAGCTCCCACCAAAGGAATTGCAACTTAAATTCACAATTTCAACTCTCCAAACGATTGAGTCCTTGAATAATTCATCTATATGACCCAAAAGCTTATTCTGCTGAGCATAAAAGCCAACAAGATTCACCATTCCAGACAGTTGTACCGGGAGCTCACCCGTTAACAAATTAGAGCTCATGTCCAAATGAGTAAGCCCATTCAGATTACCAAAACTTGGAGGAACTGGGCCAGATAATGCATTAGAAGATAAATTAAGTTTAACCAATCCATTTAACTGACCAAGGGTTTCAGGAATTGGACCTGTAAGCTGATTATTTCGAAGATACAATCCCTGTAACTTGACCGCATCCCCAATTTCACGTGGAATAGTACCATTAAGCAAATTTTCCGACAGGTCCAGGGTTGTTAGATTTGGTAAGCGCGCCAATGAGCATGGTATCGCCCCAGAAAGCAAATTGTTGTTCAGAAGAAGATCCACCACCACCACACAGTTACCCAATTCTTCAGGAATCGAGCCACTCAATCTGTTGTAAGAAAGATCATAGACTCCATGATGCTGAACATAGCTAGAATCAGGAATAACCGAGCCCTGCTGAAAATACTTGGAATCTTTAGAAGGAATCTTTCCAGACAGATTATTATGAGAAAGAACAAGGCATTGTAACTGAGGCAAGTCAGCAAGTTCTTCTGGGATGGAATTGTTAAGCCTGTTGTTTCCCAAGTCCAATGTTGTAAGAGCAGTGCAGTTCCCAATCTCACTTGGGATACTCCCTTCAAGAAAATTCGAGTTCAAATTTAGAACAGAGAGAGAATGGAGTTTCCCAATTTCTTGTGGAATTTTACCCGTAATACAATTATTTTCAAGAACGATGCTCTCCAACGATGCAGCATTGCCGATCTCTGCAGGAAGTGAGCCCTCCAACTGATTATTTGCAGCAGAAAACTCGATCAAATTTTGCGAACTCCAAAGGCTCACAGGAATAGAACCAGTGAAATTATTCGAATCTAACTCAAGAACCATCAATGGGAGCTCTGATAAATAATCCGGAATAGAACCCACAATGTGATTACCCAGTAACACTAACTGTGTTAAGTTTCTACACTTCAGAAAAGTTTCTTGAATATCCCCCGTGAGAAAATTATGGCCAAGCTCAACTTCTGCAAGCAAAACAGCATTGCACAACTCTTTAGGAATCTCACCAGTAAGCGAATTACTGCCCAAACTTACATGACTCAGCATTGAACAATTCCCAATTTCAGGTGGGATTTTTCCTGAAAATCGATTGTTCGAAAGCAGTATCGAATCGACCTGTGTCCATTTTCCAAGCCACGAAGGCAACGGGCCCGAGAGTTGATTCTTTTCAGCGGAAAATGTCATCAAAGACAACTGAGATAGCTCCTCGGGCAAAACCCCGGAAAGAGAATTGAACGAGAGAAGCAACACCTTCAAGTTTTTGCATTTTCCAATCTCTGATGGTATGCTACCATTAAGTTCCGCGTAAACCAGATTCAATATGGTCAGATTTTGCATCTCTCCAATAACTTCTGGGATTGAACACTGCAATGGATTGTTAGAAAGGTCGAGTTTGCTCAAAGATTTCAGCTTCGAGAACGTTTCTGGAAAAAGGCCATTGAGCAAACAAGAAGGCGATGAAAAAATCTCAAGATTCGAGAGGTTGCCAATCTCCGGAGGCAACTCGCCAGAGAAATGGTTGTCACCGATGTAAAGCTCAACGAGGGAGGTAAGTTTTCCAATCTCCGGCGGTATTTTTCCAGAGAGAGAGTTGTTTGAAACGTCAAACGTGGACAAAGATTGAAGCTCTGTAAAGAGAATCCCAGGCAAAGGACCCGTCAGAAAATTATTTCCAAGAGCCAAAATCTGTAACTGAGTCAAGTTTCCCATCTGGGCCGGGATATTTCCGGTGAGAGCATTTCCGGAAAGGTCAAAAGATCGAAGCTTTACCAAGTTTCCCATCTCCGGCGGGATTTTTCCGGTGAAGAAATTGGGCCCGAGTCTGAGAGTCTCCAGAAATGTCAACTCGCCGAGGCGGCCTGGTAACTCTCCCGTCAAGTGATTACGACCCAAGTCCAAGACTTTCAGCCTGGTGAGTGAAGCTATCTCCCGCGACATTTCGCCATACAACTGATTCGAAGAAAGATCCAGCACAATGAGGCTGTTGAGAGAGAACAGGGACGTGGACAGAGGACCCCTGAGTTGGCCAGCCAGAGTGTGAGTCGACAGAACGAGTGACGTGACTCGGTCGCCTTCGTTGCAAAACACTCCAGTCCAGTTGCAGTGAGAAACTGAAGGTTTCCATGAAACGAGAATTTCGGGATTTTCGAGAGAGTTCTTGAACGAAAGCAAAATCTCCCCATCAGTCCCCAATTTCTGGCCTAAAATGGCGTTTGAGGACAAGAGACTCAATTGAAATACAACGAAAATGCAGTGAAATAGCGTAAACCCCATTGTTTCACTCCAGGATTTCTTGCAAACAAGGCTCAAAAATGAAGATTTAGGTGAAGTTTTTTCAAAATGTGGTGCATTGGCATTTTTTTTTTCCCCGTTTTTTTTGTTATTTGTTGAGAGAAGACTGGAGTGGTTTCTTGAAAATTGAAAGCAGCGTCAAGAGTCTAGAGAGAGAGAGAGAGAGGATGGTACAGTTTGTTGGGAACATGAAGAGGGTGGCGACGGTACCAATCGAAAAGTTGGTTCCTCTAAAATTATTCTGGGGATGGCTTTTTAGGCGAAATTATTTTGACTTAATGCGGGGGAACGTGGAAAGAGGAGTCCAAACGGCGTCGTCGCAGGGGGATCGGGGGGTGGGCGTGGGGGTGAGGGTGGGGGAACGTCCCCTGTTAACAGAGCACTCCAAAGGAATACGAAAAGTTGCTGGAGTGTGGCAGACACTCTAGCGTCTACTCCCTACCCACGCCTTCGGCTTCGACAATGTGATTTGACCATAATGCCCTGGGGAATCGCCTCACATTTATGAGCAAATAAAACTCATTTATTAATATTTCATATAATATAGTGTACAGTTGTTGAATTATTCAATACTTACTATTTAATAAAATAATGATTTTCTGTTGTACTACCACTGTTTTAGCATTTCATTGTTGTTTTAAAATACTTGTCATTTTATAGAATAAGGCAATACTTACACTGCAAAATAGAGAGGAAAGAATATAAAAAGAAACAAAATAAAATAAATGAATTTTAATTTTCTACATGTATGTTTAATTGAGAGGAAAAAATAATGAAAAGAAAATTAAAATCTAACTATCTTATCCTGTATGTTTAAATAAAAAAAATGGGAGGAAATAAAATGATTTTTTTATTGAATAACAATTATATTCTTATATCATTATAAACATAATTTTGTTATGAATTCATGTATTAAAATAAATTAATAAAAATAAAATAAATATAATTGTAACGCAAATTTCGAATCTATTAAATTAAAAGACAAGCAAAATCGTATAAATTGAATTTAATGAAATTATTGAAAATAAAGTGGGTACAATCTCTAAATTTGATCCTCTGATTCTTCTTTCACGAACTTGAAATTTGAAAATTCAAACACTTCCGGAGCGGATTTGGTGGTTTGATCTTCTTAGAACTTGATTTGGTCTTCAATAACGTGATTCGTAGGCTTTGCAGATTAATTACGAATCAAATGCTGAGATTTTCAAGGAACACCGCGAAGTACGTCGCGAACACCGTTGACTTGACTTGATACATATTTGGAAATAACGTTGATTTGCTGGCTTAGCACCTTGTCTGCAGATTGAACGCCTTGATTTGGTTGATCTTGGTGAAGAATGTCGGGAACTTTGCCTTGATCGTTGTGTATTTGACTTGGGGAAAACGTTGACTCGCTGGCTTCGCACCTTGATTGCGGATCAAACGCTTAAATTTGATGACCTTCGCGAAGAATGCCGGGAACTTCGCCTTGATCGTTGTGTATTTGACTTGGGAAAAACGTTGACTCACTGGTTTCGCACCTTGATAGAGGATCAAAAGCCTGAATTTGATGACCTTCGCGAAGAACGCCGAGAACTTCGCCTTGATCGTTGTGTATTTGACTTGGGGAAACGTTGACTCACTGGCTTCGCACCTTGATTACGGATCAAACGCCTGAATTTGATGACCTTCGCGAAGAACGTCGGGAACTTCGTCTTGATCACTTCGAATCTTCTTGAGAGAATTGCGGGATTTCCTTCGCTTCTCTTATTTTGAAGACTTCTTATGCTTCAATGTATGTTTCTGTGTGTGTGTGTGTGTGTGTGTGTGTTTGGCTTGTTGAAAAGACCCCTATTTATAGGTGTAGGGGAGAGTCTCTTGCCATGTTTACTTGACAAGATAACGCAATTTGATTGGCCGATTCGAATTTGCTGCAATTCATTTCTTTAATGAAAATATACGATTTGAATTGCCAAAATATGATAATACCTAGCATATATGTTTGCAAGATATTATGTTTATTGCCAAAAGTTATAATACCTAGCATATATACTTGCAAGATATTATTTTATTTGCCAAAATAATAATACCTAGTATATATGTTTGCAAGATATTATTTTACTTGCCAAAATAATAATACCTAGCATATATGTTTGCAAGATATTATTTTACTTGCCAAAATAATAATACCTAGCATATATGTTTGCAAGATATTATATTTATTTGCCAAATATTGTAATTTGATACTTGGCATTATTTGATTGGCCAAGAAAATATATATTAAAATATCAATTAATTAACTATTTTATTTAGAAATTAAATTTGAGTAGATTCCATAAATAAAAATAGAAAATATAATATTGATATTTAATATATTATTTGCCACATGTCGGCATTTAATTGGCTGTGAATTTTATTTGTCTACAATAATATAATATAATGAACTTTAAATTGTGTCAAATGACTACAAGCTTATATAATTCAAAATATAATCACGTTATAAATAAAATTATGTTGTAGATAAATTAATAGAAAATACAATATTTTTTAAACACTTGATTATATGTGTGAGCAATATATATATATATATATATATATATATTGACGCGACACATTTGGGCTTGCCCTACTCATGCTATGTGTCATCACAAAATCCAATTGGAAGCGAGGGAGTCGATTCAACCAACCAAATAAACAAGTTTTCGACTGTGGTTGTTCGATTTGAATCGCTTGAATCGAGGTGGAGTGTTGCGGACGAGTTACGTTTCGATCAGATCCATGTCGCATCTTATCAACTCATGCTAACATTAAATGCTTCTGTCAGCTCAATATATGGGGTAACCACCTAACCCCATACCTTATTAATTAGAGTTAACTAATGTCACTAGACCCATCATTTAGGCTTATGGATCAATCCACATCATTACATAATGGTCTACTAAGCCTAATGGCCCATAGAAAAATATCTACATGAACACACTATAAATACCTATGCATTTATGGTAAGACCATTAATTACATTCTATTTATTTGCCCTGCTCAATCCGATCACTGACTTAAACATCGGAGGGCCTTAGCCTAGACCCATTTCAACTAGCTCAAGTTGTTTTTTTCCTTGTTGCAAGATAGAATTTTTTCGATCGACCTCATCCTTCTCATGTTCGACCAAAAGCAGCCGATCAGCTCGACCGCTCCCAAATTCGAACCCCATCATATATATATATATATATATATATATTAGTCATTCACCATAAATAAACTTTATAAATAAAATATGATGACAATTTAGGAAAATCTTATTTCATAAAGATCGTTGCATTATTTTCCTTTCCATACAGTTTGGGTGGAAAAAAATTAGTAGGCTTCATATTTATTTTTTCATCCTTACTTCATTTTCTTCCATTTTTCTGCTATAACCAAATAAAGAAAAACATACTTTTTCCTCCCATTTTTCACCCTATTAAACAAAAGCTCTAATGTACTTTCACCAATTTTGCACTCAATTACCCTATTAAATTACTGTTGGATAGCCTCCTAATTATTCATTGAGTCACTAAAATAGTATATTATTAAATTCTCCATATGAAATAATCTTAAATGATTAATAATATAAAAAGAAGGTAGTAATAATAAAGTTCGGAATAAATTCAATGACTTTTATATCATTCCAATACCCTTAGATTGGTGAGATTATTGTAATAGGGACCCACTAAATATTACTCATACAGGGTAATATAATTTCAGTTAGAACAAGTTCATATTGTGGTTTTTAATAGAATCCAGCAGAATAGTCAAAATGCATTTAAAAGGATTATAATAAAGACAAAGAAAGGCAACAACTTGCGACAACAAAGGAGTAAAGAGGATTTATGGAGTTGTTTAATACAAGCATATGTTGGTTAGAAACTTAATAAGAGGCTTTTTTTTAGTTTTTTTTATTCTTTTTGAAAAGATAACATTATCATTACATATAGAACAAGAACTATTATTAAAATAAAAATATAGATTCACGTAAGTTGGTGAGGAGTCGAAGTCAGAACCTCATAGTATTAGGGTCTCAACTTCACCACTTGAATTATGTCCTCACCGACAATAAGAGGCTCTTTAAATTCTCTATTTTGACAAATTTTTATTTTATTTTATATTTCCTATAATATGTTTTTTAAAAGCATACATAATCTAAATTCAAATATTTTATATTTGAATTCATGTATTGTGTAAAAATTAATATGCAATATCAAACTGAAATAGAATAGAATAAAACACTATGGACCATGGAAGCTTCCTAAATTGAAATTCAAAAAATAATTAACGATATAGTATTTTGGTGAGATATAAAAGAAACTTTTGTCATCTTTATACAACTCATCCTTTTAATGAGTTTTTCTTGTGAGTACGCCCATGCTTGGTAAAATCAAACGTCATGTCGTCATCCCTCGCTGGTTGTTTTTTTTTTTTCGAAGGACTATTTGTGATGTTATTTTATATTTTTAATGATCAGTATTTTCAAAGATGAAAAATTAGTTTACATAAATCAACCATACTCATCGCATGAGTATAAAATTGAATATATATTTTCATTTACAATATTTCTAACTTAAAAGACCCAATCTTTTTTAAACGTGTATACGTTTTATTAATAGTTTTGAAGTGACTTCTACACATTATAAAAAATTAATTAGATTTTCTTGTAACCATATCAGAGAGTACTTTAAATCCTGCACCTAGTATAATACACTGAGTTGATTGAATGAATAATACGTGTGCATTTATAATGTGTTTGTCAAATGAAAAAAAAATAGAAAGGAGAAAAATGAAAGAAAAGGAAACGGAAAAAAAAAAAAAAATGGGTGAATTTTAATTTTTCACATAATTATTTGGATGAGAGAAAAATGAAAAAATATGTTTAATATTTTCCTTTCATTTTCTGTCCGATTTTAGGAGAGAAAAATTGGTAAATCCTACACAATTTTTTTCTTTCCTTTCACTTTTCTATCCAAAGCCAAACAAAGGAAAATAAATTGTTTTCTCTCATTTTTCTTTTTTTCCATCAATTTTCTCCCTACCAAACAAATCCTTAATATGTCATCATTTTTACTCGCTAAATTAAAAATATTATATTATTTTTGTATATATATTATATATCAAACTATTCAATACATTGTGCATGGAATAAACCAAATCGAACACATTTTTTGTTGAAGGAGAAAAAAAAAAATTTTAAAAAAAGGTTTGAGCGCAAGGGTAATTTTGTAATTGCACAAGGGAGGATGGATTGTGAGGTTGGGAAAAAGATTTTTGATGGGACTAGAGAGTAAATAGCAAAAAGCAGTGGGGCCTGAAAAGAGCTCCAGGTTTCAGCTGTCTCTGAACAGGAAACAAACAAATGCAAACACTACGTTGAGAATATTTCGAGGCAAGTGCATCATTTGTTTTTCACTTGCCAAAAAGGGAAATTTATGATTTGCGATTACTGATTAGGCCATTTTTTTTTAGTAACACACCACTTGATCATAAATATTTTTTAGGGATAATTACATTTACTATCCTCAAAAGATTGAAAACTACAATTGATCCTCTAAAAATTTTTAATATTACAACCACATTCCCTAAGGAATTTGAAAATTATCAAAACCCCCATCGCTAGCCGGTTCCCGGTCATTTTTGGATGACGTCAGCCAAAATATGAATGAAAATCCAAATTTACCCTTTGTAATAAAATTATATATATAGGGTGTTTTTGTAATATTGATTTTAATGAGGGGGGTAATTGTAATTTTTGGTTCAAATTTTCTGAGCTTAGAAAGACTAGCCATTGGCATTTGAAAATAGTCGTTGCTCTTTCTTCATTTTGATTGTTGCTCACTTCTCTATATATATATATATATATGTGTGTGTGTGTGTGTGTGTGTGTTGCTAGATTGCATTTTTTCACCACATCTTTACTACATATGTGAAATGGCTTATTCTAGTGGGTCTTCTAATGTTTTGGGTTTAAAGTATAGGAAAGAAAATTGCAAGCAATCAAATTGTGGTAGAAAAACAACTATCAAGATTTCGGAGACGCCGAGAAATGCCAACAACTGTTTTATTGGTGCCCAATACAAGGACTCTCACATTGGTGCCTTCCTTACTCGATCGAAGAAGAGAATGAAGACATGCAAGGTCGAAATAGGCAATTTGAGCAATAAACAACAAGTTCAATGCCCACAAACATTGCACCAAGAAGCTCAATTCCAACAAACCTTGCACGTGGTGAAATTGAGCATGGCGGCATTGTTTATAAACTTATAGCTTTGAATCTTAATTATCTTACTTTTTTTTTTTTTTTGTTATGAAATCTTATTTTACTTATCGTGTATTTGCTATCACAAATTTCACATACTTTAGGAAAGTGAGATATCAAATTAAACCCCCTGCTGACGAGGTTTTGGTAATTTTTAAATTCCTTAGGGATTGTGGTTGTAATATTGAAAATTTTTGGGGGACCAATTGTAGTTTTCAATCTTTTGAGGGGTAATAGATGTAATTATTCCTTAATATTTTTTTTACGTTTTTTTAATTTAATATTAATAATTAATAAAGCAGGGGTAAAATTGAAACTTTTTAAAAAAATGACCGGGAGCCGGCTGACGAGGGGGGTTTTGGTAATTTTCAAATTCCTTAGGGAATGTGGTTGTAATATTGAAAATTTTTGGGGGACCAATTGTAGTTTCCAATCTTCCGAGGGGTAGTAGATGTAATTATCCCTATTTTATATAGATCAAATGTATGGGTCTTATTTATGTATTCGATAGTCAAATTTAAATACGTATTATATATATTTTATATAAAATTTAATACATAATACGTGATTGAATTTGAACTACAGTGTATAAACATCCGATCCATAAAAAAAAAACCCCGCTTGATCATTAGCCTTTTTTTTTTTCTTGATTTTGTTATGTTGTTTCATTAAGGTTTTAGTTCTTGCCTCATCTTTGTGTCTGATTTTTTTTTCCTATGTATTACTTGTTCTTTTTGTCCTCATAAGCGTGAAAAGAGATAAGAGTTTGAATGTGGCCGGTCATGGGTTCTACGAACAGAATTATATAAATTACTACAAATAAAATGGCATATTATGGACACTCCTGATAAGTCCGTAATTATAATTGATTTTTATATTTATTTTGTAGGACTTATCACGTTTTTTCCTCATTTAGGGCCTTATTATGCGTAAGTTTGAGCTAAATCGTTGTTTTGTAGGTAAGAAGGGAAAAAGACCATAAAGGGCATAAAAAGTGGAATCAGAAGCTGCGTATTTACGCAAACTATTTCGAGTAACAACCCAATGCAAGCAATTCAGAGGAAAAATGGCTGTAAAAATATGTATGTACGCAAGAAATCTTGAGTACTTATCTAAGGCCAGCAAGTTGAAGAAAAATAAATCTGTAAATTTGCGTATGTACGCAGAAGATCTTGCGTACATACGCAACGTCTGTGACAACAATTAACAACTTTCCGTGTTTGACTGAGGTGCTGATTTGGAAAGATTTGTTAGACGTTTCTCTACCACTTTTGAGTCCAGATTCATGCGAAATTCAAGGGGAGATGTTTTTTTTCAGATCTAGATAGATGAGAACTTGGAGAAGCTTTTAGACATTCATCATTCTTGTTCTTTTTAGTTTTTTAGTTTTTACTTTTTTTTCTTCTGGGGTTCAATTTTCATCTTTTGGGATCCTTGTGAAGAACGGAAGACGGGAGAATCAAGATTGAAGGGAGAAACAACCGAACAAGAGGAGTTTTGCGCCTGAAATTTCCAACAATTAAGTTTATTCTTCTCTTTTCATGAATTCTCTTTTATATTTCGTTCTTATATTTAATCTCATTATGAACTAATTTCAATTAAGTGTAAGGATGTCGTAGTTCATCGTTTTTGCTATTCTATGAAAATCCCATGAGTTTGAATTTGTTTTCGTATATTTTCTTTGTTGTGTGATTCTTGTTTAATGGTTTAATACGTGGTTAGGGTTTGATCACCCCTAATTATCGAATTTGAGAATCGTGATGAGGTCGAGAGACGATTTACGATATTAGCTCTAATTAGACGAGATCAATTGGGTTAAAGTTGCATGAGAATGAATTTAAATTTGATTGAGCCTTAAGGCAGTACTTAAAAATTCATAAAAATACTTCTAAAGTTGGGATTAATTGAATGAGAATTAGTTAGTCTTAAGCTTAGAGGAATTTTATGAATTAATTCCGCAATGCTCGAGAGAGATTGTGGATATATTCGTTCCTAGGTTTCACACAACCACGAAACTACTCAACTTAGGGATTGGATTAGAATAGCAAATTACGTGAATGAAACCACCTTGCACTTGATTTTCTTGTTTTGGTTATTTGTTATTATTGTATTTCACAAGTCATTTTTACTAAGAAAATTATGATTTATTTAGAAAATCAAAACCACCACTCAGTTTGATCAATTTAGATAAACAACACGAGTCAATTTCACGGGCCAAATCACAATCCATGTGGATTCGACACTCGACTCACTTTATATTACTTGTATGACTGCGTGCACTTGCGCAAGTCCCAACAGCTCCCAACTTTTAGATTTAATAATTATACTTTACTCATAAATATATGCAATTGTAAACTAATGTTCTTATCTCTATTATTTGTTTTTAGCCACCCCTTTTCATTATTTCATACGTAACCTTAAAAAAAATATTTCGTTCGTTTCAAAAGGCCTTACCACGCAATTACATATGTTGAGGAGTATTCGTAATTTATCTATAATAAAAAATTAAGCATTATACTGATTAAGAAAAATTCTAATTTGAACGAGCATAAGTAAACAAAAATGGTCGTATACAGAGCTAAATACATATCATGTTATTTATATTCAATTTAAGAAAATTATCCATACTATTACATATTTGAATTAGGTATCTGATTCAATATCTTTCAATTTTGATCAAATTTTAATTTTTTAAAATTTTAAAAATTTAAAATCAAAAATATTATTTTGAATGGAAATATGACATTCAATATCAGAATTTCAAAAGGCACACATGCAAAAACGAAAGCCTATAATTTTTCGCTTTTGGAAGGTTCTACTAGACTTCTAGAATTCGAAACGGCACGTGGCCTGCAAAAGAAAACCAAATAATTAATTATATGATAAGTACAATAACATTTAATATATGATTGATCGAGTAAAGTTAATTTTAATTTTAAAAAATAAAAATTGTTTGGTTTAAAATAGATTATAATATGATCCTAATAAATTTGTTATTGTAAACTTAAGCAGCTAAAAATTATTTAAATTTAGCAATCCAAAAGCAAATGTGGAAAAATAAATCCATAATTATGAAGACTTTCTTCGAGAATTCAGTAAGTACAGCACATCAAACATCCGTATCCCAAACTTAGTACGTTGAGTAATCATAGTTATTAGTTTGACCACATGAGAAACAAAACATGTTTATGATTGCTCAAAGATGTATTATTAGCATAATTCTTTTTTTATTTTCTGTAAGTACTTAGTAATATTGACGAAGTTCATGACAGGGAGAAAAATAAACAAGTGTGTGTGTGTGTGTGTTTATTTATTTATTTATATTTTTCCTTTCGCTTTTTGTTTTCCTCATTTGGGGACCAATTGAATAAGATCATGTAGTTAATCTCAAAGTAAATAAAATAAATAGGATTATCAGATTGGTTTAAGCATATATTCTCTAGTACTCGAGTCAGTAAATTTAAATTAGGGATGGCAAAATAAGTTAAGAATCCTGATTCTAACTCATTTCAACTAGTTTTAAATTGGGTTGAGTCTTCAAATTTTATAAATGGGTTGAAGCGGGTTAGGTTTTATTGAATTTCAAAATTTGTTGGGTCCTAAATGGGTTTAAGCAGTTTCTAAATGGGTTGATGCGGTTCTAAATGGTTCCAACAAAAAAAAAATATTATAACTTGATAATATTTTCAAATTTTTGAAAAGTTAGTGATAAAATAATTTTTGCAAATTAAAGTATATGTTAAATAACAAGTACATAGTTGAAAAATGTACAAAATTATATTAAAGAAAACATATTTTTATTTTGTATTGAACCCGTTAAGGAACCACATTAACCTATTATCAACCCGATTCAAATCCATTACCAACCCATTCTCCATAATTCATTTAGAACCCAACCTATTTTCAACTCGAAACAATATAACCCAACCCAAATCCAACCCAACCCGCCCATTTGCCACCACTAGATTTAATTATTAAAATTCGGGAAATTAATAAAAATATTAAACACTTTAACATATTAAGTAAACAAACAAGAAGTTCAAAATTGCATTGAGATTAAAAGGTTCATTAAGATATTAACAATGCTTGTCAAATTTTTTTAAAAAAATGTACTTAATAAATACCTTAATATGGGTTTGATCCCACAAGCAATTATTAGTGTGAAAGAGTAAATTAAAAGGAAGGCACTGTTCGTATACCAGAAAGTAATTATAAGTTACAAAAATAGCATCAAAGGTGAATTCGGCAAATGAAAGAAAATAGAGGCGAAAGAAAAAGTAAGGAAAGAAAATGGATAAATTTTAATTTTTCATATGGTTGTTTGAATTAGAGAAAAATGAATAGAAAAAAAATAAAAAAATATTTGTAATATTTTCCTTTCCTTTTCTGTCCAATTTTGAAAGGAAAAAAATAATGGACCCCACTTAATCCTTTTTCTTTCCTCCCACTTTTTTAGTCGAAATCAAACTAAGAAAATTGATTTATTTCCTCGCATTTTCCTTCATTCCCCCCTCCTTTCTCCTATTTCCCTCTCCCATTTTTTTCGAGGACATTTTTTCCCGGACTTGTACTGGATAAGTCTAGGGAACGACTCCCTTTCGTGGAATCTTCTTCATTTCAAGGATTCCTTTTATAGTCAGGCCTCTTTCGAGGCTGACTTTTTCCTTTAGAGGGCATTAGTCTCCCCCGTCCGTCTTGAGGGAATTCACTTCCTCTGTAAATGCTGACTTGCTCAGAAAAATGGATATTTGCCATGTCAATACGCATATATTTAAAACCTACATCTTTCCCAACAAAAAAAAAAGAAAAAAAAAAGAAATATTCCGATATTATGTTTGTATATTCAACGTTTTCCCTTCATCTACTTTAAATGTACTTGAATTTTATAAAAGTTGAATAAATTTATTTTTTAACTTTAATATTGTGTTTGGTTCTAGGATTTTAGGGGGAAAAGGAAAAGAAAATAGGAAGAAAAAGTATTTTTCAATGTTTGGTTACTAGAGAAAAAGAAGGAAAATGGTAAGAAAAGGAAAATAGAAAGAAAATATAGTATAAATTGAGAAAAAACATTTTCCTTCCAATTAGGTGATGAAAATGAAGGAAAAGTTATGTTACTCTTTGTAGCACTCTCTCATTTTTCAAGCTCTCATCTCATTTGTTGCTCAAACTAATTTATTATTTGAATATATTTCATGCAAATCTTTTTTTTTTTGTGCAATTAATTGATTATTTGGATTTTTTTGGAATGTGTTTTTATATTTTCCTTTAATTTACAATAATAACCAAACAAAATGGAAGACAATTCTCTAAAAAAATTATTTTCCTTATTATTTTCTTTAACAACCAAACAAAATAAAGAATTTTAAAATTCTTGTAGTTTCTTTTCCTTTCTTTAACATTTTCCTTTCCTCCTAAAATCTTAGAACCAAACAAAGCCTAAATATACTGAAAAAAAAAGGACGCTCTGGAAATAATCCCCAAGGTTCTGCGAGCCAGAGGTAGTATTTGATTGGGTTTTCCTCAGCTTCCAGCCCAATAACAGAAAACTGGGATTATCTCTATTAATCATTGTCTTTGTTCCTTCTTTATGTTTGGGCCTTGGGCCCATTAGTGACTTGGAAATGGATTTATTGGATTTCATTTAGGGGTTGTTTGCAATCAACACTCTAAAAAAAAAAAGACAATGAAATATTTTATTTACAAATACTCCTAATAGTAACTAATGTTTACCAACTCCTTCATTACTGCTATTTATTAATCGTTTATTTCTTCACCTCATGATTAATTACTTTATAACTTTTTACCAGGCTAGACATCGTCAATTCGTCATAGCCTTTGTTTATGCCCACGATATATATAAATTTTCACCTAAGTGTTGTAGCCTTTGTTTCATATCACCTAAGTGACATAAAAAATAAACAACGAGCTACAATTAGCCTAAAAATCGTAACAAATTTTCACTTAATTTCTAATTCCACCTTACATATATCATGGGCTTTCAATTAAAAATAAAAAAAACTAAATATCAATAATAAATGATATATCACCTGAACATATGAAGTAAACGACCCCTTTTCGATTATTGCATACCATAAATAAGTATTTATATATTAAAAATTCTTCCAATAGTATATTTATAAATTTAAACATATCTGATAACACCATATTCTTGTCCCACATCGAAAGAAGTTTAGGGACTTGGAAAGCTTATAAGCTCTAATCCCTCCCTCACCTTACAAGACATATTTTCATCAAAGGACAAAACTCCACCGTTTCAAGGTGCGGGACAATATCTCATAAGATCGGCCTTCATGCTTGGTGATGGATTTGAACATCATCAAATGGCTCCGTTTGTGGGGACAATGGCACTGTGCCTCTTCCCAAATTCTTGGACATCATCAAATGACGCTGTTTGTGGGGACAATGGTCCTGTGCCTCTTCCCAAGTCCTTCAACTGGGGACAATGACCCTGTGCCTCTTCCCAAGTCCCTCAATTGAGGGGCTTACGATGATACTATATTCTTGTCCTATATCAGAAGGAGTCTAGAGATTTGACAAACTTATAAGTTCCAATTCCTCCCTTACTTTGCAAGATGACTTTTTATTAAAAGATAAAACCCCATCATCTCAAGATATGGGACAATACTTCACAGAATCTGAATCTTCATATTCAATGATGGATTTGGACATCAGTAATATTATATATTCATAAAATAAAATATCTACAACGTTATATTAAGCGAGAACATTCCATATAGTAATATAATGCTTTTGGTTCGTCAATTTATTTTGATTTGTCACTTTACTTTCCAGCCTTTCTGTCTTCTCTTTTTCTCTCTTGCACCACCATTCAACGTTCCTTTTTTTTCCCTTTTCTTTTAACTTCCTCAATTCTATGCTTTTTCCTCTCGTTATTATCTCTCATGTGAATCTATTTTTACATTTTTAGCAGTATAATTTCATTTTTTTTTCTTGTTATAAATTCTATAAAATACTGAGTAACTTATATTCACGTAATTTTTTTTATCAACATTTGCAATTTTACGTTATTAAAAGTTTAAAAATATAATTGAATTTTATTTTTAAATTTTATACACATAACAAGCATGCTTGTTTAAACAACATCATATAATAAAACTTCAAGAGTAAATAATTGAAGATTCAAAATGTCCATCATAATTGGCAAAATTCTTCTATGCATTTACCATCCGATTTTGGACTCCAAACATGTACCAAATGATTCAAGTGGTATTATATCACTGATTTGTTTTTAGAAAAATATCAGCATACAAATATAAAGCAATATGTGTCATTTAATCCATATGTGAAGCTTGAACACCAATGAAGAAGTCAGGATCCCGAAATCAGGAGGTGCACTTAACTAACTATAAATTATTAATAATACAAAAAATTAAATTTGACAAAATTGGGGGATGTATTGAAACTACAATCAGATGATATACTAAAAGATAATTAGGACAACTACTTAAATTTAATTATATTTGTATGTAATGTAATTTTGAAATACTTAAATTTAATTATGTTTGTATGTAATGTAATTTTGAAATTAAGAAATACACGTGCATCTTTTCAACTATTAGTAGCTTCGCCACCGCGGAATGTTGGGTTCACACAAGAACTTTTCATCATAATTCGTGTTGAACCGTCAAGCAATCCAACCCGATGAGTGATTAGATTAAATTTGGACGAACAAAATGAGCACACAAGGCAAGTTGACCCAAAAAGGCCAGCATCATACGTGTCTGCTGAAGAACATTACAGGTGGACTTGAGGAATATTAGAATTATTATGCTTGAAAGAAATTGCAGCGAACGCGATGTATCTATTGTTTCCACTTTTACGTGGCAATTCAGTGGACGCCAATTGCACCCCCACTCGTTTCTTTTAATTAACTTGTATTTTGAACTATATGTATCTAAATGATTGCAACCAAGTATTAGAATTAGAAACTTTTAATTTTGAAAAAGGGATACAATGAGTTTTTTATAAAATATAGAAATGTTTTTAAAATACGTTTACAATATTTTAAATTTCAATAAAAGTTATATAATATATTATTTCATATAATTTTTTAAAAAATAAATCTCTGTATCAATCTCCTCATTTCGTATTTGATTTTAGAGTAGTATGATTGCAACTAAACAATATGACAATAAGGCAACTTCGGTGCAACGGACCAAAAAATGTGCGTTGTGTACATGCATCACGTGAATAACTTTCTGATACATATCAACATTATTATTTATTTATTTATTTTCTATTTTTGAATCCCATATATATATATAGATATATATTGATTAAGCAATTGAATAATAATTTGCATTCACATCTACTTTTGGTGATGCATCTGTGAGGCTTACCATCACACGACGCGACAATTGTATGCATGTCAAGATTATGAATTTTACCATTCGAAACTTTAAATTTCTTACATTGTTGTTTATTTTTTGACTACTTGATATTATTTTTTTCGTCGAGACGCATGAAGTGAATTTTCATTTGAAAACTAGTGATATAACATTAATAGCATATATTAATATTTTTGAATCACTTTTAAAAGGACAAATTACAATTACGTTTCTTGAGTTTTGTCGAAATTAAAAAAAAAAAACCTTCACGTATGGAAAATTATTAAAATCACCATCGAAGTTTGTAAAATTATGTAAAAGTCAACGGAGGAGCATGAGAAATCCTGATATTGTTCTTGACGTTTGATGTACAAACATTTCTCATGAGGTTTGCTGAAATTACACAAAAATTTCATAAGTATTGAAATTTACAACTACACCCCCGAGAAATTTGGCGATGCCGGCCTACCTACATCGAAAATTCGTAAAACACAATTTTCATAATAGCCCCACTCTTAGCTCCACGGTGATGCCCAATTAACGCTGTTTGATCCCGTTTAACTGCTGGTCAACATGCATCATTTCTCACATTTCTAATGATTTTTGCCAAAATCCAAAGACGTATCAATACAACTATACCACCTCATTTCAAGGATTCCGAATCTATAAAGTTTACCACGTTTCAAACCTCTTTCTCGAAAGGATTCTCCCTCATTCGGTCTTCGATTTGTTTGCCGAGTACCGCCTATCTCACCTTGACACCCTTTTTAAGATCTAGACAATCACATCCACTATAAAAACCTTTAATTAGAAAAAAAAAAACACCTAGTATTTTTTATCCCATCTCAGTCGCAAAACCTTAATGGTAGAATTTTTTTTTTTTTTTTTTTGTTGTACTGGCAAATCTCAAGGGGTGCAGTTGTAAGTTCAGATACCAAAGGGATTGTTTTTGTAATATCAACAAACTTCAAGATATGTGTTTGTAATTCACCCTTTTATCCATTAATTAGTCAAAATATTGAAAGAGAGTATTTTGAGGGGAAAGAAAAAATAATTCTTTGAATGAAAATCTAATAGGACCCTAATGGAACCGTTTCTTTGTCAATTTCTATATGTGAGGTTTTTTTTTTTTCGTAATTTTAACAAACAATAGGAGATGGAAATGTAATTTGTCTTTTTTAAAAATAACAAGTTTTCTATAAAAAAACAAATTTATAGAAAAAGCAAAAGTTTGTTCTTTGTCTTTTTTGGGGAGTGGAGGGAGGTTGGGGCCCACCATCCACTTCTGCTCAAACTATTGGTGAAGAACACAGGAACTCTTGTCCGTGTTGGTCTCACTAGATTCTCAGACAAAGTGAGTAATTAAATGTTTATGCTTTGGACTTTCTAGTATTTGGGGACTTTCTAGTATTTGGGATCCTCATTCAATTTGCAAACACCTCACCACATTGAAGGACACTTGGCCAATTCTAATGAGCACACTGTTCTTTCCATTCGCAAATGGGAAAGTCACTTTCTTCTCAATCTTGCTTGTAAACGAGTGAGGGCACGTGGAACCTATTTATTTTACACATGTGGAGCTGTATTAAAACCTGGGACCGAACAAAAAATGTGAGATTTTGGTGATGTAAATATTTTTTTATTTTATATTCATTGTGTGTTTCTATTTGATAATAATGTAGCACTATTCAAAAATAATCCTATGGAAAAATTTAACCCCTCTTTAACACCTTCCTCGTTAGATGGCAATCTCCATCCGCGAGAAATGAAGTGCCACTCGAGTAGGGAATGTTAGGGAAATCACCCTATCGCTCACATCGTCGTACCATTTCAACTTGGCGAGAAAGCTTCTTGAACAAGTTCTACTCAATAACAATCCCGTAAACTTCAGAGGAGGCTCACTTCAAATACCCATGCTATAGGTATGAGCCTGATACCATTGACCAATCTCCACTGAGAACTCCTGACATGCCTAGTCCTGCGGGGGGCGGGGGGGACTTGACTTCTAAGGGCGCGTTTATTTTAATAGTTAACTTAAGTTAATGGAGGTTATCTTCCATAATCCTGCATTTACTTTAAATGGTTGGTGGCCCGCGTTATTTTGCTCCACGCGCGTTTACAGCTGATTGTGGCTGTCAAATTTGACTCTCCAAAGTGGAGAGTTTAAATTAGCTGTCATTTTCTTGAATTTTAGATAACGATTTAGACCAACTTTTCACTTTAATTACGAATTTTGCCATTGGAAATCCCCAACTTTTTATTCCACTTGTGAAAAGCAAAATTACTCCAACCTCCAGTCTGTGTGTGATTCTCCTCTAACAACCCTTCCTTGCTCATCATTTTCGTCTGATACATTTTCTTCAATTTCGAACAATGATGCATTTTTATTATTTTTCTTCTAGTTTCGCTTGTTTGTTTTTTGGCTTCACGGGATGAAATAAAAACACCAAATATGGGAAACCTTTGTTGTTCACAGCAAGTCGGTAAGAACAGCTACACTGATACCTGCTTCTAATGGTGAAGGTCAACGAGAACGGCGAACAACAATATCTGCTTCTGAAGGTGGGACTTTGTTCATGGGTTCCCAAATGCATTGCGGGCAATTTTGTAATGTGCAATCTTTTCCAGTGTAGGGGTTGGATTCAAAGTAAACAAGTTGGATCATTTGAGTTGAGTTATGCTAATTAACAATAAAAGTAAACAAGAGAGTAAGAGTAAATAAACCAACTTAAACTAACAAAATAATCCTTTCGGGCTGAACCAATGGCAAGCTCACCAAGAGAAGTAAACACGCCCTAAGAGTTAATGCAAACTGGACAAGCATTTGATCAAAATTCAAGTCCAAACTCTATAAATACTCTTAACATGCAAAGCTGTAGGTGTGACCTTTGTTAATCTTGATCTCGATACTTTATCTTTTGTTAATTTACGGATTTGATCCCGATATTAAATAGAGTGCTGAAGAATTTTAATTGGAGACCATTCCAACTAGTTTACTTTTGTTAGTATTTATAAGTTGGGCTCGTTGAAATTTACCCTTTACCCAACAAGAGACTGTAATTCCTTGACAATCGTAGCTGTGGACCAGCTCTAAACACCATAAGATGATTTATATATAATTTAATTAGATACATATCTTAATGTTTATGAACTTCACAATATAATTTTTAAAAAAAAAAAGGAAAACCCAATAAATAGGGATGACAATCGAAAATTTTTATTAATTGTTGATAGAAAATAAATTTTACCCCGTCTTATATTATTAAAATGACCTCCTCACCCGAGTTAAAAAATCCATGTCATTGTCAAAATAGTATATTTTAAATAATGATAAACGCGGATTCTACCTCTCACCGACATGATATAATAGAAGACAATCACAACAACAATAATTTGAACATTGTATATTTTATAAAGAGAAGATAAGTTTTTTTTTTATCTATATATATGTAGAATTATAGAAGTGGTATAATGAAACTCAAAGTGGCACAATAAACAAACTCGAGCAAGAATAACTCAAAGAGGAAACAATATGATTGATAGCCACAATGGTCTACCAATAATTTAATGGGATCAAAGAATTTCCCACAAAATGCATAGTTATACCATTTTAGGCAAAAGCATCCTTTACCACTTTGAAATTAATACACGTTCCAAAGCTTAGGAGATAAGATATTTTTTATTTTTGCCGCCTTCTCATGTGTATTGTGTTTAGAGAAGCACCTCAAAAGCTGTAATCCCATTTGCTCAAGATATTATATTTAAACTGGGGGAAAAAAAGGGTTATTGTTCTAAAATTCTCATCCAACCAATAAGCTAAGGACATGATGTATTTTATAATAGTGCCATGCTTGGGCACTGGCAAACTAGCAATTTCTCATAGGAAGGTCAACAAAAGTCACTTTGCATTAATGGGTCACTAAATGTAATTATGTAATACTTTGTGCCAAGAATTTGTTATGTTCAAATTGGGTCAAACTTAAAATACTAAAATCTATGAGCAATCATTATTGAAAGTTGTCACACAATTTCTTGATCAATCACAAGCCACAAAACTCCATTATTTTTCATCCCTTAGCCAATAAACCGAGTAAGGGTAGGTGGGCACAGTCGTCGTCAGTTCAAATAAAAATGAATTATATATACACGCTTATATATATATATATATATATAATATCCTTTCGCAAAATCAACGATATTTTCTTATGGGATTATTTTAAAGTTTCAAGAGGGGCCTTCTCCAAGAAATATTCATCTGTCCCCGTCTCTCAGAAGTTTAGCGGGCTTGCTTGTCTTTCCATCCTGAAGGAGACAGCTAAGTTGCAAAGTTCTATCAAAAATGTGTTCTTTAGCATATAGACAATAACTTTAATTTTTATTGCATGCAGAGATTCCCAAGAATCTGTTAAACTTCTAATCCAAGCCCACCATCTTGCCCCATGCCCCTGTCTTTGTTCCCTCTATAAAAGGCCCTGAGAACTCTTCAATCAATCCCACACAAGTATATCATCAAGAGACAAAGAACTCATTTTGTCCTTGCCAGATTGTTCATTCTTACATTCTTTATTTAGTTCTTCGATTCGTCATAATGTCGAGGCTGCTCGAGCCGCTTTCCGTAGGCAGGGTTATTGGAGAAGTCGTCGACAACTTTGTACCTTGTGTGAGATTAGCTGTGACATACAACAGCAACAAACAGGTCTCTAATGGCCACGAGCTCATGCCTGCTGTCATTATGGCTCTACCCCGGGTCGAGATTGGTGGAGAAGACATGAGGGCTGCCTATACTCTTGTAAGTCTCAATATATACATACATACATTTGTGTGTGACGGTGTGAGTGTGTGTGTGGCAGCATTGGTTCTGTGTGTGTAATTTCTCACATTTTATCTTTTTCATGTCTTGAAGGTCATGACTGATCCTGATGCTCCAGGCCCTAGTGATCCATACTTGAGAGAACATCTCCACTGGTTTGTATTATAAGTTTAATATTACATTTACATCCTTTGCTTATAGTCTTATCTTTGTTTATCTGAATAATTTTTTGTATGATTCGATTTCGTTTTCAGGATAGTTACAGACATTCCAGGGACCACTGATGCAACTTTTGGTAAGTTCCAAAATGTATTACTTCACTTGAAATCTTGAATACTACATAGAATATGCTTCAAGTTACCAACAAAGGTGATAAAGGGCATCATAAAAATGTAACTTTTTACGCGTATTTTATGCGAACCAGGGAGGGAGATTGTGGGGTACGAGGCTCCAAGGCCTGTGATTGGCATCCACCGATATGTGTTCGTTTTGTTCAAGCAGAAAGCAAGGCATAGTGTGAGGCCGCCAGCGTCAAGGGATTACTTCAACACAAGGAGGTTCGCTGAAGAGAACAGCTTAGGATCTCCAGTGGCCGCTGTCTACTTCAATGCACAAAGAGAGACTGCCTGCAGAAGAAGATAAAAAAAAAAAAAAAGTTTGAAAAAATAAAAAAAATTAAGAAATAAAAAACCTAAATAAGAAGCACTGAGAATGGTTCTTGTCATGGGTTTAATTATTTATAACTACTCTGTTGTTCTCTGTACTGGATAGTAGAGAGTCTGTGATATGTTGGGATTGTTAAGATGCTTTCTGATTAAAAAGAACCTTTACTAGGTTTTGGGGGTCCACTAACCTGTTTTTTTTTTTCGCGGGTGGGGGGGTGTTTGTTAGGTTTGTTTAAGGTTTTTGATGATATTAGGAAACATACTGCTTATATATAAGAACAAGGGTGTTTTGCGGGTTTATTATGTACTGGTATTGTCTTTGTGGTCCCCTGATATATAACATGTTTCGCAATAATGATAATTGCTATCAGTTACTATTTGTTTTGTCTTTAATTATGTGTTCCTTATAATTCTTGTGGATATCAAGACGACACAATGACTGCGAAAATGGCTCAAAATGAAAATTCAAGAATTTGAGGTCCATCGTATCATGATATCATCCAAACAAATTCGAAATCTTTAGTTCTAAAATCCATCAATCCCAAACACAACCTTAACAGAATAACTCCACTCTCCAATGTGGATAAGCAGACATAAGACACAACCCTTAATTGACCGATACAAGGTTCTGTTCACAAGGGGGAACAATATATTTTGATCATAAAAAAAAAAAAAAAAAAAAAAAAATCAATTATGCTCAAAACAAAGTGGCATCAATCTGTTGTTTTACTGGTATAATAAGTCATTTTTCATAACATACAAATTTTTACAAGCCCATTCAGATTTCTAAAACAACCCTCAAAACAGATCAACAAGTTGTCAACCAAGATTATATCAGCTAAGCTTCAACCAATAATCTGCCAAGAAAAAGAATAAAAATTCAATATTTCCACTAAAACCACTCAAGCATTAATCTCAGCATTACACTGATGCTCCCTGCTGCAGCTTCTCCTCCCCCAAAACATACTTGAACAAGTAGTTTTCTCCAATCTAACTCCGTCGATTTTGTCATGCTCACTTGATACAGATTGTGCGCGATCTGGGGACCCCCGTTGAGAATCACTTTCTCTTGGATCAAAATTAGGACACGGGCCTTCATTACATGTGCACAACGGGAGGGCAACCGAAGGAAACGGGCTACAAGTCACGGGGCAAAAGATATCAGATGAAATAGAATCAACCCGTTTCTTTCTCATATCCGGTGAGCCAGCAGTCTCAGATGTTTCTTGTTCTCTGGGGTGAAGCATGCATGGGGTGCATAAGCTGAGTGATAGAGGTAATTTGATGTCTTTTGATGAAGAACCAGGCAATTTGACGAATGAGATGATGCCATGTCGACAAAGAGGACACGGGATTGAACCAGGTGGTATTGATGATTCTGAAGGAACGTTGCTGGTTGAGCATAGGTACAGAGCGCATCTTACACATAGTTCGTGTGCACATCCTGAAAGTTTGACATAATAAACTTTTAGCGCATAGTGAGGAGAATCAAGATTGGGATAATTATACCTACAACCCCCGAGGTTTTGTGTAAATACATTAGAACCCATAAGGCTTGCATAATTATAGAAACCACCTGTATTCTCAACTTTTGTCTTACAGACCCCCCTTGAGGTTTGCATGATTACAGAAACCACCCTGGCCATCAACTTAGTTTCACACTTAGACCCCATAAACTTGGCAGCATGAGTGGTTTCTGTAACTATGCAAACCTCAGGGGGTTTAAGTGCATTTAAACCAAAACCTCAAGAGGTGTAGGTGTAGTCATCCAACTTGATATGAATACCTATTGAACTAGTTAAAGAAAAAATGAGCATATTATAATTCGGTGGAGAAAGTATGTTGACAGGGAAAGAGACGAACACACCTTCAGCAGCTACAGCACAAGCTCTCTCCAAGCAAACAGCACAAATATCAGCATCATCCGAAGCACTAGCTGAGAAACGCAAACCACAGTCTCTGCAGCAATCAACACAGAATTTCCCACAATCAATTCATTTATAATCAACTAAAGATTAATGTTATTATGAGCACATTCAAATTAGTATAGTGACTGGCAAATTTAATTGCCTGTTACCTTGCTATATTTAGCACGCTCATGAGAGGCAACGTCAAATAGTTAGAAGGCGGAAACGCTGGGATTGGCAATTCAGAATGAGGATCCAACAGGGGTTCAAGCCAATGGCGGCCCCACATCCTAGCAACATCAAGCGGAAGCCATCTGCAAACAGCGCACATGTTCATTAGGTGTCGGACATGGATAGCTACATAATCAAAGTTTAGAATGATATATCTGCAGGGAATTACCCGTTGCAGTTTAATGACAAACGACTAGCACCTCGTGCAAGAAGAATCTGCAGAAGCAGGAAAGTCACATTAATTTAAAAGAAGAAAATAGCAATAACTATAGACCCCTCCCCTGCAACCATATACAATTACACAAAAATCCCTCTTGGTTTCAAAATTATACATACCTTCAATGTAACTCATTTACACCTTATAGTTACCCCTTTTCGTTGACTATCATACAAGTCAAGTCCTATTATAATTCAAATCTTAGTTAATTGTTCTAAGCATGTCAGGATGATATCATCCAAGCTTCCAAATAAATTTTTCTAATTTTGATAAAACTTTGACGAGCAAAAGGGGGCATTTGTGATTTTGAAACTAAGAGAAGTTTTTGAACTTAAACATAATTACAGCGGGAGAGGTCAGTGCATTTGATCCAAGAAATTAGCACAAAATGAAAACCAGAAGCAATTTCACTGGTTACTTCTTTTAAAATTTAAACGTTATCAAAAGCACTAATCATCACCTGGCAGCATTTTAAATTTCCTCCGCAAGCAGCATAGTGCAAAGGAGTGCTTCCAGCCCCTATAAAAATATGAATCCAAATAGTTTCAAGTGACAAACAAAATGTTTTCTACATGTAAAGATATCATCTACAGTGAAGAAATAACATACCTATCAAATCCATCGATGTCCCGTAATGGAACGTGACAGCTGATACACTTGCATGAAGGTCGAGTAGGAGCTGTACACAGTCAAAGTAACCGTTCAAGGTAGCCATATGAAGAGCGGTAATACCACCATCGGCAGCCTTGTTCACAAACTTGGAGAGAGCACTGCAATGGAACCAAGAACAACCTTACACTTTTAGCCCATTTTAACAGAATGACAGTTATCATCTTGGATCAGACTAAAGTTATTGCAAAAACCCCTCCAAATTTTGCATGCGCAGTACTGTTTTTGTGGTAGTTATACAGCCGTATTCTATTTAAAACACAATCCAAACTAAACCACAAACCTCTGTTCACACTTGGTTTTGGTATTAGAATTATCTGTCCTGTCAGTTGTTGCTTGAGAATTTAAAGCTTCATATGGAGCACTTGGAACAAAATCAGCAACCAGTAATCTGATGCATCGGACATGTCCATTGACAGCCGCAAAATGGAGAGCAGTCCTCCCGCTGAGATAATCTGCTCTAGTAACCTGAAAGGCACCAAGAACACGAACCTCAATAGAAAATTCACAAATCATATGATAAGTACCCAAATTCAATCTGAATCTGAAGATCAAATACTGAACTACAATAATAAAAAATTGCCTAAGATTGTAAAGGGAGAAAATGTTGAAAGTGAAAAAACTCACATTGCATCTGAAAAGAAGAAGAGTTTGAACAACTTCCCAGTGCCCATACCGACAAGCTTGCATCAATGCTGTCTGCACAAAGACATTACACAAAATTTAGGCTCCAATTCAACAAGATTGAAGCAAGATCTGTTCATCAAAGGAAAATATTCCCAATTATACTATTCTACAATCCATTTTAAAAAAGTAAAAATCAAAACCAGTTGATCTCCCATTAAATAGCAAACTTATTAACACAGAACTCTCACGCTCTCACGCTCTCACATCATTTCTTGGCCCACAACACAATTGAAAAAATTTCCTAAAAAGATACAAACTTCAAAGCGAAAGCAGCGAAATTGGGGAATTCTTGTACCTGCCCACAATAATTTCTTGAATTTACATCAGCTCCATTCTCCAGCAACAATGCCACAATCTGAAAACCCAAGAATTGGGACACCAAACATACAAGAAAATTAACACATAAAAGGGCAAAAAAAAATAAAGACAAAATACGATGGGTTCTCAAGAAAAACCCAAAAGATGAAAAAGAAACAAAACAAAAAAACAAGAAAAAAAAAATCTTTTTACCTCATTGTGGCCTTTAGCAGCAGCAAAGTGAAGAGGGGAGTTTAAGCCACCAAAAGTCGAGTACTTCGCGAGGCATGGATTGCAATCCAACAGCATTTTTGCCTCCACAAAATCACCATCTCTTGCAGCTGATACCAATCTCTCCCCCGAGGCAGAGCACCCAAATGAATTCCCCATTTTTCTTTCTTTGTCTCTCCTCCAGACAAAAGATTTTTACTTACTTTCTCACTCTAAAATCTTTATATAGATTTTGTATCTATATATGGATTTATGGATGTTGGAGTCTTGAGAACTCTGTATGTAAAGAAAGATAATTAGGTCAACCGTCGTTAAACAAAATTTCCCAAAAAGTTAGAAATAATAAAGGGGAAAATATGGAAAGAAATAGGAGATTTTCTCTCTTTTTTTTTCTCTCGGTAAAATAGGAGATTTTCTTGATATTACAATTATATTACCTATCAAAATATGAATAAATTTAATTTTTTTCAAAAGATTTTAACTTTTATTTGTCGAAAGCACATATTTTCAGGAGTTCTTTGGGATATTTGTGTGTCTTCTTGTTAAGAATTCAAACATGACTTCTAATTTCGATGTTTTTGTTATTTTTTTATTGAAATTCTTGTATGTATATGTGTGTGTGTGTATACACATACACGCATGTGTCTGTGTGTGTGCGTGAATTTTTTATTGCTTGCTTTGAAATCAATCACTAATTATCAATTTAGTGGGGTCGCCTTTGTTTTTTTTTTGTCCTTAATTTTTTACTTCTCTTTTTAACAGGGGTTTGACATTTTCTAATTTTTTTACTACAAACAAGCTTATAAGAGAGAAATAAATAATAATTGCTGCTTCTTTATTTTTTTTGTTCATGTAAATCACTTAACATTAATGAAACTTGTATCTAAATATTATTCAGAAAATTGAAATTTTTTTTAGTGTCGGTTTTAAGCTATTTTATTCAGGTAAATAATAATTGTCTTAACCGTTTGGGAGAGTAGCCGTCTTTATAGGTCCCTACGAGACTTGCTCACAAATTAGTTGGATCCAGTAGAGTAGTCGGATACTGAAATTCATAGAAAAAAAAAATAAGTAATTGTCCCAAGTTAATAGTTAATTAATGGAATACACATGTTGGATGTGCTAATTATTGAATTGGGACTTCAGAATTTATGCAAATTGCAATCACATGCACTGCATTTCATCTTTATTGCTAGTACTAAAAAAGGAAAAAAATAATCTTTATTGCATTTACTTTATAAAAATGAGTTAATGCAGAAAATTCTAGCCAACTGAAAACATAGTTTTTTTAATAGGAACTGAGTCAAAAATCTTTGTTTGGGAGCAAAAATAAATCTTTATAAATTATAAAAAGTATTCATACTATATAGAAAGGGCAAAATTTTAAATTTTACAAAAAATATATATAAATTTTAGCATTATATAAGTTTGAGAGGGAGAGCAACCATCCCTTCCAACTCCTTAGCTCGTCTCTATCCTTCGAAACCGAATTCCCCTCAAGGAAGTTTTTAATATTTCATAGTTGAAAATATTATTAATTAACTATGACAGATATTATTATTAATTATAAATTAAGAAATAGATAAATAAAGATGTTACTAATTATAAAAAATTAGATAAATAAATACAAGGTCCATAGTTATAGGTAGTGGCCCCCTTGGATCAAACCTATTGTGACAACACAAAAGCAAGTGGGAACAATTTTCTTCCTCAATAGGACTGCTACCTTAATTTCATTCAGAAAAAATCCACCCACCTATCCTATCTTACCTTGATCCAGATTTGAAATATTTTGTCACACTTTTCTTGTTTTTATGATATATATAGTGCTAACCAAAATACATTGGTTGAATTTTTAAGGAAAGCAGTGAAAATTATGTTACCTTGCCCTTGTGATATTCAAAAATTTTATACAATTGTCAAAATTTTTGAATCCCTCCAATAAGAAATAGAAATTATGCCTCTGCCCCTACGCAAAAATATTGTGACTAAATCACCCCTCTTCTTCTCCTTTCCCTCCCTCCTCTTTACATTTCAATAACTAAAAAAAAAAGAAAAAAAAATCATTAGTCATATTTTATACTATGTAGCCTATAATATATCTAACACCTACAATATTTAAGAAAAATTTTAACATAGACTATTTCCATTATTTATTGGTTTAATTGACTCATGGATAATTATACCTTTTTTATTATCATTCTTCTCATCAAGAATTTCCTAATTATAAGCTCCGATGAGCTCCTTTCCTCTTCGGGGCTTATATTCCCAATCTATCCTCGGCAAAACCACCATCATCATCACCATACACAATGCTAGGGCTGCCAAAAGCTCGAGCCAAAGGCCCTCAATATCCATTTTGTAGAAGAAAGCCAGGCCCACAACCACTGGTATTCCCACTAGATAAAAACACCCCAAGTTGATATTCGCCCCCACTTTGGGATGAGCCATGCCCTTTAGCACCTCGCAACCCGTTGTCTAAGGGCAATTGCCTAGTTTGCAGAGCCCAATTATGGGCAGATGCAGCAATGTTAGCACAGTGTGCACTACAAGAAAATACGAGATTTCCTACAAAATTTAGCTGCGGAAGACTTACAGACAATATCTCTTGCAAATCCTATGGATTTCCTATGAAATTTGTGAAACTACAGTTTCGTCGCTAATCCATTCTATAGGTGAATTTGGCATAGTTGACGCAAAAATTGACACTCTTTTTTTCTTATGGAAATGTGAGGAAAGTTTTCCATTGAAAATGATTTTTTATTTGTCAAATTATTTACTTACGAATTGACGAGAGAATTTTCCGTTGGAAGATGAATGACTAGTTCACCAAGGAATTTGTGAGGGAATTTTTGGTCGGTAATTTTTTTTTTTTTCATGTTGTGAGGGATTTGTAAGTTAGATGACTAGGGAAATATTTTCTTGGTAAATTTTAAATTTTTTTTTATTTACCTTCGGATTTGCTAGGAAAACTTTTGTTAGTAACTTTTTTATTTTTTAATTTACGTTCAAATTTACTAGGAAAAATTCTTAAAGTATTACATTAGCTTGGTGATAGGATAGTACTTAATCTAAACATAAGGTGTAGCGAATTTGAAACATTTTTGTTGATTTTTCGTTGGATTGTCAGGTGTTAATTAAGTGGAAAATCTATTTCATTGGATTGTCAAGTGTTAATTCGTTGGAAAATCTATTTTGGTTGACTTTGTGATGGGAATCTCGGGTTGCCTGTTGGTTTTTCATTGTTAATACGTTGGAAAATCTATTGAAACATCCCGATTTTATTTTTTGTCGGAATTCTCCTCCGTTCAAAAATCTATTGAAACATTTCGATTGGTTTTCCGTTGGAAATCTCCTTTGTTGGAAATTCTATTTTCCAACCATAAAAAATCTCATTTTTTCTTGTAGTGTTGCCATTGGAAAATCTATTGAAACATTTTAGTTGGTTTACTGTCGGAAATCTGCTGTGTTGGAAAATCTATTTTCCAACCCTAGGACATCTTCTGTTTTCATTTAATGTTGACATTAGAAAATCTAATGAAAATCACCCCATTGGAAAATCTATTTTCCAGTGAATTAGGGAACATATGGCCTAGATTCTTTTTGTAAACTCGTGAAAATAATATGTATAGTATCACCGAGATGATACGTTGAAGTTGGTCAAAACTCCGCTCAAAGCGACACCCTTTATGCCTAAACTGAGCTTGGAAACGAGAACATAGTTAACAGGGACCTATAGAAGAATCGAAATCACGGCGTAGAAAGTTAGAGGCTAAACTATAGACTGTGTTTTGAGGTAAATTCTAACGGGGACTGTGCAAACAAATCTGGCATTGGGTAGAGTAGATAAGCTTGAGCCTGCGTAGCAACGACTTCATCTTGGCCGCAAAGGAGGAGCATTCTTTACATATTGAACCACAAAATAGATATGGGGAACGGAGGTAGAACAAGCAAAATAATTGCCCTATTAAGGAGGAGTCTATGGGGAATGAAGTTAGAACAAGCAAAATAACTGCCCTTTGCGAAGATTAATCGAGGAGAGTGTATTTCTTGGCCACAAATATAAATATATATATATATATATATATATTGATCACTCGGACCTATAGATGCCTAGCTCATTGCCCACCCTCGTCTCAGAAAAGATGGGAATATGTAGATCAAATAAGTTGTTTAGATTAATATCCCCATTTATGCAACTGTGGCATTTGGGCTCATCAAAAGCCCGCATAGCAAGATCATTATACCACCACCATTCGAGGCACACCGAAACGCAGTTTGAAATGGCTAAATTGAGCAAAGAATACATGAGATCGTATTAAATTTCCCACGTTCTTTGCTAGTCCAAAGGAGAATAAAAGAAAAATTATCGTGCTTTGTACGCATATAATGATTTTTAAATACTATAATTATGAATATTTTAAACCATTACATAAATTAAAATTTGCTAAAACAAAGATAAATTATAGTTTAAGTTGAAAATTGCTTAAACAAAGATAAATTACAGTACTGCTCCAACTCATACATACAATGGTTTAAAAAGTTCATAATTATACACGTGCAAAATGCGTGCATTTTGTATAAATACATGCATTTTAGGAATACTAATGTAGAACCTGTGTTACGCCTGGTATAAGTTTAAAAATGTAATATCATCAAGAACTTATGAACATAATTAAACTTGATTATTATAAATTTATAAAAGATAAAATAATGAAGTAAATAGATCACGAATATGAAAAAAATTATATTTTGACCAGTAAAATAGATTGAAAAATGACTATATATTAATATTATCACAAGAACCTCTTAATATTTTAAATATATTTATACTCAAATTTTATGTTAATTTTTGGGCACAAACTATATATTCAAACTTAATAAATGTATAATAAAGAAAAACTTATTTTAAAACTTAACTATGCAACTAAGATCTCTTAATATGAACACCATTTAAAATAAAGAAAGAAAAAGTCATATATTTTATCAACTTAGTTTGTATCTTATTGTTATTTAAAATTATTTTATTCCCATTATTAGTAGAGAGAGTCATAAAACAAAAAAGAAAATTGTAGAAAAAATAAAGAAAAATAAAAATAGGAGGAAAAAAACAATGTTAAGATGTAAAATAAAAAACTAGTATTGTGTCTAATTCAAGTTTTTAGATTTTCTTGAAGAAAAATATTTCGAAACCTGATGAAAAACAAAAAAAATGAAAAATCTAATTTAACTACTGCAATTATTTCATAAAAAAAATATCAATATTAAAGATTAAAAACAATCCATTAAATTTAACAAGTTTATAAAAATTGTAAGAATAATAAACATATTGGCATGTAGATATAACAATCTGTAATGTACATGTGCAAAATTTATATGTAATGAACTACAAAGTGAAATCATAAAATCCCAAATGAATTAATAAAGAAAAATAAATAAATTCATTTTTGAAAAATAACAAATTAGATATATCAACAATTCAATACCCAAAAACTTTGAAATAAAGATACGATAATGAACAAATAGAAGTTAGGTAATGAAACTCTCAATTAGCATTAAACTATACAAAAAAAAATGATAGACATGAAAAGATGAAAAGAATACATTGTAAATGATACTGTGTTCGTATTTTAATTTTTTTACATCTTTTAAAATTACAGTTTAATTTGTTGGCATGACATAGCAAATTTAAAATATTTTTCAAATTTGAGTTACATCATGTATCAAAAAAATTGAGTTACATAAGTTTTATTTGAATTTTTTTACTAATTTTTTAGGAGAAATTTATTATAAATGAGATTATGTTCAGATTGACTTTTTTAATATTTCTGAAATTGTAAATTTGATGGCACATAATATTTCAACTAAAATTTCCTTATCATATAGTTCTTATTTTTTTTTGATACATGTTATTATGTTTTTACTTGAATTTATTATTTATTATATTTTTACATCCTTGTTTGTTTGTGTGCACACCCACACGTGTGTGTGTGTAGATATATATATATATATATATATATATAGAGAGAGAGAGAGAGAGAGAGAGAGAATTTTACAGAGGATTTAAAAATCCATTAAATATGGATAGTTTGTGTACTTAAATGATTAAGAGAAAGAATAAAGAAATTTACAATTGACACCAATTAATCAAATAATTCATCATAAATAATTAAAAGTAATTCAAAATTCTAAAAATTAAGAATTTTGATCAAATTGTACATTTAAGTTAAAGGACCCTATTCAAATATATAATAGTATATATAAATGTTTTTCATTTGATATTACTACTTATTCTATATTTACATTATTGTTTGTTCGTGTTTGTGTGTGAAGGAGAAGGAGAGGGAGAGGGAGAGGGAGAGGGGGGGGGGGAGGGGGGATTAAAAAATCATTAAATATGAATAGTTGGTGAATTTGAATAATTAAGAGTGAGAATAAAAAAATTTACAATCAATGCCCACCAATCAAATAATTCATCATTCTAAGGATTGATAACTTAGTCCAAATTACTCATTTTAGTGAAAGGATACCATTCAAATATATAATAGTATAGATATATAGTGTTAATCAATATTCTGAAAATCAGATCGGATACAGAACCGGCTGCCTTACTGATTACCGGTTCAACTAGTTCGATCGGTTTGGCCACCGGTTTAACCGGTATGACTCATAATATGTAATAATTATTCAATTAATTTTTTATATAAAAATCATAAATACATAAAAAAAAAAAAATTAAAGAAAGCCCAATAATAATGATTAAAAAAAACAAACAAGAAATTTGTCAAAATTCTAATCATTCTTTCTAAATCATATCTTAATTTTATAATAACTAATATTTACTACATATAACAACACTATTTAATAAAAATCCATGGCAATGCTTCCAAGCTATATCATTACTTTGACAAGTATTTAGACTAGATTGCGCCATTAATGGCAATGAGCTTGATCCTGCAGCTGGTGTCGATTTTGAATCTTCTATTTTTCTCTCCTATTTATTCGAATTTTTTTAAAAAAGGGTGAATTTTGTTGTTTTTTTTTTGGGAGGAGAAAAAGGGGGAAAAAAAGAATGAAAAGAAAAGAAGATGAAGAGGTTGTGTGTTGCTTGTTGACAAACCAAGAATTAAGGGATAGAACTGTTATATTCTCAACCTTAAAAAAAGAATTGAGTTTTAATTTTTTTTTTTTAAAACTTGACCCGTCGGTTCAAGTGGTTGAACCGGCACCGGTTCGACCGGTTATTAGCCTGCTCGGACTGGTTCACACTGGGTCAATTGAGGACTGATTTTTTGGGGTCAACCGGATCGGACAGCCCTCCGATGCTTGGTCGAACGAGTCGGTCCGGTCCGAGTTTGAAAACATTTGTTGGTCGAAGTGGTTGGATGGTTTAATTAAAGTTTCGTGTTCAAGTTTTGTGTATATAAAAAACAATCACTGGAAAAATAGTTGCCTATATCGGGGTCCATTAAAAAAAAACATATATCATAACTCATATTAGGGATGGCAACGGGGCGGGTATGGGCGGGTTTGGCCAAACCTGGGACTCGGCCCGCTGGGGAAATTTTGGACCCGGGCCCGGACCTGGGCTGATCCGCCGGGTCCGGGTTGGACCCGATTGACCCGATTTATGTTTTAAAAATAATTAAAAAAATATGTTTTTTTAAGAAAATTGATATTATTACAACTTTATAAATATGAAAAAAATAATAACACTACTAAAACACTAGTTATTTACAAATTTTTATGAACATATTTTAATTTTTAAAAATTAAACATTATTATCACATATTTATTTGTACATATTTTAAAATCATAACTTAATTATTAATGTTATATAATTATTTTTATATACAAGAGTATCATATTTATTTTTTTAAGTAACTATTTATATAATATATACTTTTATATATGAAATATAGATGTATATTATATAAATTTACATAAAATAATAAGTAAAAATATATATAAATCACTAACCGGGGCGGGTCCGGGTTCAAAAAATGGAGACCCGGGACCCGCCCCGAACCCGCCTAGGAGACTTCAAAGCCGCCCCATTAGGGGCAGGTCCGGGTTCGGGTCTAACCCTGAACCCATTGCCATCCCTAACTCATATATATCCACTTTATATTTTATTTTAGGGTAATTACAACTTGCACCCCTGAACTTTACCCCTTGTAATACTTACCCCCCTCAACTTCATAACGTAATAATTCAGTCACTCCACTTAACAGTCAACGGAAAAATAGGTAACAGAGTTAAAAAAATCCTTTTGTTTGATCTAACTACATCATCCCGTTTCTAAAATACCTAAATTATGCTCTGGTCATTGAAGGAAAAAATATTTACATTAAAAAAATGCCACATCATATTTTTAATTTATATAGTTTATTATATATATATATTTAAAAATATTTATTTTATATAAATATTATAAATTTAAACCTTAAATATATATTATTTTTTTATATAAACAAAAATATTATATAAACTCAATTAATTTAAATAAACACAAAATTTAATGAAATTACTTATTAAAAATAAAAATCAAAAATTAAAAATTAAAATTTTCTAATTTCTTCTAAAAATAGAAATTTAAAACCGTTACCCCCAAAACTGCACCTGCTCCATTACCCCCCCCCCCCCCAAACCGCCCGTTACAACCCCCAATTCCTCATCTCATCCCTTTCTCCCCCCAAATTTCTTCAATCCATCCCCCACCCCTCGTTTCTCTCTCTCTCTCTCTATGTATGTGTGTGTGTGTGCACATATATACATATATATATATATATATATATATATATGTGTGTGTGTGTGTGTGTGTGTGAATAGTACGAGGGTAAAACTGGTCCTGCAACATTTATATTGATTAAGTCAATGGCCATGTCAGCTTTACAAACGGCCCGATTAACGGAATGAATTTGAGGGTTTGAATTGTTACGTTATGAAGTTGAGGGGGGTAAGTGTTACAAAGGATAAAGTTCAGGAATGCAAGTTGTAATTAGTTTATATTTTATTTTATAATTTAATAAAGAATAAAACAATCAGTATAAAAGAAAAGAAAACATAGAAGTGACAGAACCTGAAAACCAAACTCTGACACTGGTAATAAATCGCAGAACTGTAACAATGATGATCATCATATTATTAGGATAAAGGGCAGATTAGTTGGTATGCCTATTATGTGTTTATTTTATTAGGGCAATTAACTTAGTCAAACACCGTTGAATATAGAAGACACTTTAATAAATATAGTAAACAATATTATTCAAATAATTGAAATGTATAATTTTTTATTTTTGGTTTTGTATTTATTATTTTTTTGAGTTTATTCATGGTGGTACATAATAATTGTACAATACTCTGATTTTACGTAAAGAATTAGGCAGGTGGGTGGGGTGGGGGTTACAGGAACTGATTTGTAATGAATCTTAATATAAAAACAAAAAAAAAAAAAAAAGAAAGAAAGAAAAACGATGGCATTGGGGACATCTTTTGTTGTATTTTATGGAAAAATAGATTACTTGATACATTTGTTTTTTGGGAAAAGTTCAATAAGTTGATTATATCAAACTTTACTTGCCTAACTTACACAAGTATCCAAGGTATTGATCATCACTTTGCCAAGTAAATAAAGTAGTGATATTTGTGATTTTTTTTTTTTTGCGTATGTTGAATTTGTAGTGTAAGAATCGAGTCGTAGTGCTTTGCATAAAGGATATACGATCTAAATTGTTTTTGTCAAGGTTTTGCTTGCCTAATTTATACGAATATCCAAGTAATTGATCACTGCGACGAGTAAATAAAAAACATAATTAAAATTTTAATTCAATTTCTCTAATTCACTTTGACGTAAATAAGGTTTGCACGAATGCACTAAGTTATTATTGATTACCTCAAAATTGATAGTTAAAAGTTCTTGTTAAAACAATTCTTAATCATAATACATCGAATTTGAAGAATATGACATCAAATTCAGTCCAATATCAATTTGATAAATTAGGATTAATATAATATATAAAAAACATCAAATAAAGAAATTATGTGATCCAACTAAAGTTTATTCGAACTTGAATCATTCAAATATTAAATGAAGCTCCTAGTTCGATAATAAATCTAAATAAATTTTGCCCAATAAGTTGTTCGACTCAACTCTATTTATTTATAGTCCTTTCATACAAATTGCGTATCTCTCTCACACCCGGCACACGCATATATGTACATACACACATAGATATTATAATGGTTTTTTTTTTCTTTTTTAATAAAAAAAAACGTTATCGATAGATACAAATGAAAAGGGATCATAATCAATCACTTTTAGTGATAATGGGTCGTAATCCTTATTTTGTTTATTTATTATATTAGGTGAGTGCATGAAAGTGACTTGTGTCAATTGGGCCTTTTTGGAATCTAAGGATGCCACCAAATTGATTGAGTGGTTAGGATTGTTAATACATAATTCATGCTTGCTTAACATATCTACAATTAACATATTATAAATCATAGTCTTAGATATACATAAATTAAATAATTTATTGAATAAGCCAAGTACAATTTGGGTTGGGCTCTGGCTGTTTTTTCTCTTTTTTTGAAGGATAAAAGCTAATACTCTTATAAGGAAGAACTAGGCTTAAGCCATAATTATATCGGCTACAAAACTAGGGAGAACCGATAACTCCACACAATTAAAAGATGAGTTGCGAGCTAGACGATGGGCAACAATGTTGCCATTTCTCCGAACAAAGGAAAAAGTAACCCGGGAGAATGAGACACACTTCCTGCGGATAACATCAACTAATGCCCCAATGGAAGAATAATCCGGCTCCTGGCTTGTTAACTTCTGAATCAGAATACTAGAATCTCCCTCAATGATCAACACTCCATTTGTTAATCTGGAGGCCAGATTAATAGCTTCCAAGGCTGCCAGGACTTCAGCGTGGAGTGCGTCCCCAGCAATGCGGACCCGTTTGGAACACCAAGCAATGCAGCTTCCCTCATGGATCTGGATGTTAACCAGAAGGTTTGGATGTAGGCTCATTTTAATTTTAATACTTCCCCCAATATTGAGAATGTGAAAATTTTATACGCGTGAGAAAATGTAGTGTTATTATTATTATTATTATTAAAAGGTAAATATGAGAATTTCTCATCAAACATATACTCTAATGTTACTCTATTTTTTTTTTTTTGAAACAAAATAATTAAAATGCAATTAGGAGGTTGATTGAAAGTGATTGCATTTTTCATCAAACAAAATTAGTACTTATAATTACGCATGATGACGATGATTATTTAAAAGGAGCTTTCATCATTAATTAAGCAATTAGTTTTCACATGACCACATGTAATATTTCATACTTTAACTAGGCTATTTTTTAGTGTAAATTATCATGATATTAACCAAAGGGAAAAAAAAAGAAAAAAGAAAAACCCAAGTAAATGACTTTATTATAAGAACATAATTGAATCCAAAATTCAATACAGATTCCACCAATAATAAGCAAAATGTCATTTGGTTCACTCTTTGCAAATTTCACCAATATAATAATTCATTTGAATCTAAATATCTCAATTCTATAAATAAACAAATAGAGAGCTCACCTACTGAACATGACGTGATTTTCATGAGGCTTCAAAAAAAAAAAATCAACCATTTATTTATATTTTTATTCTACGTAATTTTTTTTTTGAAATATATATTCACAGAAATATTTTAATAATTTTAGAATTATTCAAAGATATATATATATATATATATCTATACCTTAGGTCAATATTCGAGCTCCTTTAAAGTTTTTAAGACTTTGTTTTATTTGTATATATATTTTTTTTAACACATCTTTGTAGGTACAGCTCCCGGGCGAGTATCAAACTCGCGACCTTTCGCTTACGAAGCGAACGCACTACCACTATGCTACAGAAGCTGGCTGTATGTCAGATCTAAATAATGTTATTATTTATAATCATATATAAAAAAAAAGAAAAAAGAAAAAAGAAATGGAATTTCGTTAAACTGTAGCATGCACAAATGGTATATCAAATTCCTCGTGAGAAGGCAAACAAATTGGCCTTTATATCTCAATATTGTACGCACAAGTATTATTAATTTAATGCTAATATCAATTGCTATTGGGTTGGATTGGATTGAACTGCCGTATTATGTCCTCATTTTTTGTGAACTTTTACTTCTTAAGCCCATTCTCCGTTGACATTTATCACGAATAGTTGTTAATTATTCATTCTTCAGTCTAAATAGAAATCAATGTTGAATGTTTGTGCTGGTTGTTAACGGTGTAAATGGACAATCGAAAATTCATTTACCATTCGCATCCGTATTTGCTTATAGAGTATATCCTCCATATTCGATTATAGGTATTCGAGTAATAAATGGATACAAATATAGTAATTACATATCCGCTCGAAATGTATATTCATCGGATATATTCGTTTAATTATATCGGTTATCCGTATCCGATAAATAACATTAAAATTTATTATTATTATTATTAGTAGTAGTAGTGGTATATATATATATATATATATATATATTCTAATATCTTCTTATAAATAAAATAGATAAGAAAAAAATTAATTAACTCATATGTCCATAATTTACAATGAAATAAAAACATAAGTAAATATATATTAACTTTAATTATACTAATGAGCATATACTATATTGTGCTTGTGTGGGTTGTATGTGTAGGTATATTGTCAAAAAATGTATATAATGGCTGGAATAGTGTATTATAAAAAAAGGAGAAAAAAGAGCATATAGTAAACTTATATATATATATATATATACACAAAAATTTGAATATTCGAATGTGGATTCAAATATTCAATCGAATATTTGAATAATTGTAAGCGTAAACACATACATGGATATTCATAATTTTGTCCAATTTTCAAAAATACTAAACGAATACGGATATATTCGAATTGAAAAAATATCCATCTAATTTGAATCCGAATATGAAGTTTTGAAAATTCGTTGGATTCGAATATGAATATTGAAAAATTTAATGGAATACGGATTCAGATATTGTATATATGCTCTGTTTAATATCAGTTTATACTCCTACTGGTTGTGGTCAGAGAGAGAAATTTAGCATGAGCTTATTTACTACTCTTACGCAAGTTAATGAGCTTGAGCTACATAATTTTATTATTAAGCCAAATTGAAGCGTAAAATAACAATTTAATCGTGTTTTGAGCTGCCTAGTTGAAGCTCAAAAAAGTGCTTAGTACAACTATTGAAGTTGACCTAGTACATAAACGAAACAATAACTACCCAACACAACTTGTTAAAATAGGATTAAAAATCCTCTTAGAACGTAGTCCACGGCTCTGGCACCTCATGTAAGCCCTTACATTCCCCTTAAGCCATAAAACTGCACTTCCATGTGATTTCCCCAAAAACTACGGTCCATACACCACCCTCAGACTTTAGATCAATACCATATTCAACTTCATCGACAGGATAAACTATCTTCGTGGTTCGGTATCATCCTTGTTCGAGCTTCATACTATCTTAAGACATCAATAACAGTGAACTGGATGGCTTTTCCTCAGGATGTATGTGTGGTTCCATAACCAAAAATCTCTTGATGAATCGCAAGTAAACTCTGCCTAACATTGCGCGTCAAACTCCTGAATGGAGCTCTAATAAGCTTATTAGATGGTTAGGATCAGTGTTCATTCCAATGGTTAAAGGGCGTTCTTCGCATCCGAGAAACACATCTTGATGTGTTGAGAATCCTCTTTTGGCACCAAAGATTCCATTACTGAGCTTGGCACCTGGTGAACCAAGGTCCTGGGTAGCTATCAGCGATCAAGATTAACTTCATTACTCTGTCACACAAGACTCATCCACCTCACTTTCATCAGAACTGTCACCCTCGTCTGAGTAATCAGAATCGCTGGATTTATCTCGAACATCCCAGTCTCTTCCATTATTCTCTTTCACCCCGAAATCATCCTCAATATAGCCTCTACCAACACCCCTTGTATCATCTTCAAATCCATCCCTCCTATAATTAACCAACTCCTTATCCATTTTTGCTTTCCTTGGGCTCACTAACACCAATTCAGCCAATTTCCTCCTCGCCAAATACAGCTTATTCGGCTCGATCAATTCCCCCTTCTTATAAGCCTCCCTCAGGAAAACGGTATGCAACTTCCCGTGATTCCCCCTTGTCGAAATGTAAAATATCCCCTGATGCTGCAACAAGAACTCCTTCAACTTCTTAGGCAAATCCATTGCCATCCTAAAATGTGCGATTCTTTCCAAAGTCATCTTCTTTTCAACAGTTGAAGACAATAACTCATGAATCATGGCCACCGCCCTCTTCTCCATTCTCTTCTGTGCCTCCAATGACCGTAAATCGTAACCAGAAATGTTCTCATATGGGGACCAATAAGGCAGCCTCTGCCATTTCCAAACTGCAATCTTGTAATACTTCCCAAGCTTAAAACCAGGCGGAAAATTAACGTTGAATGAAAATCGAATATCCTCAGCATCAATACCCTTCTGTCTGTACTCTCTTTCCCTCACACGCTCAATTTCACAAACACCTAAACTGCTATCCTTCTCCACCATCTCAATGTACTTATTCCGAGTCTCATCAGCATCAAACAATCGAAAATACTGCGGGTGCTTCAAAATCACCGAGTACTCGAAATCATCCGGCAAGCCAAACTCTTTCCTCGCTATCCGCACATGCTCTAACCTAATCCGACCCGTATTCGACAACATCAAAAGTTTTCTTATCCGCGTCACGGCATCGGGTATTTGCTGCAAAAGGGCCTCATTCTCTTGCTCAATCTGCGCAATTGCTTTCCGGGCAAGCCTGCAATAGAGGATTCGCTGCACCGGGTGCTCGAACACCTCGAAAACGTGCGGGAATTTGAGAATGAACCGGCCCGATTCGAACTGCTTGAATCCGATTCTTCGCGAGAGCGAGTCGAGGCGCGAGACGGAGATCATATTGTTGGGTTGCGAGAGGATGAGTTCTTGGAATTTAAGGACTTTGCGCACTTTTTTTTCGATCTCCATGTAGTTGTCGTATCCGTGGTCTCGAACCCGTGTTTGTTTCTTGGGTATGGATGTCGACTGCGACATCGATCGGGCCGGGGTCTTGGAGGTGAATAGCTTAGCCGTGTACGAGATGAAGGCCCGCATTTTCCGGTGGTGTTAGGATTTTGGGGGTTTAGGGTTTTTGATTTTGATTTTGGGTGGTGGATTAACCGGGAAGGTGAAGGGGAGATTTGGTGGAATGGGAAAATAACGGGGGGCTATTGGAATTTTAGAGATTAGTGTGGGTTGTATTGTAATTTCGGGAAATTTAGATAACAATATTGGGCTTTATGGCCCAAACAATATTAAAATGCAGTCTTAATTATTTGGGGACTATCGGGCCTCTATTGTATACAAACTATTTTGGGGTTGGGCAATCTTGAAATATTGGGTCGTAATTGCTAATCTACTATACCATACTGGGAAATCTTGAAATAATTTGGGAATTGGGATTTTCTGTAGAAATTTGAAATTCCTTAACTAAGGCCCAAATAGCCTTGGAACAAATGCCCATTAAGGCCATAAGCCCATTGAGTTTTTTCAGCCCTGTCGTTTTCAATAATTTAATTATTATAATCAAAATACCAACATTGCTTTGCCAAAATGTCAAACACCTATGTATCATTAGACTCCTCCCTACTTTAAAATCAAGAAATTCAAAATAATTTTCTCGAATCATAGAGTTTGGAGAGTACGCGCATCACAAGAAACAATCCCAACTCTTTTATGACATTTTTGTGTAACCCTCACCAGACTCAATCTTTTGTATAATATTTTCGTCTAACGTTCACAAGTACAAATGTGTATTAATATGCGACTAAGATTATAGAAAAATTATCATAATTTGTTTTTTTTTTTCGGTTATGGGTGGGTAGGATGGATTCGGGTCGGATTGATGTATACGTATAACTGAAAAAATATCAATCCGTACCGACCTAACCCAACCCCGATGTTCAACTCAAGCATGATCTTATTGGGTTAGGATTAACTTGATTCACTTCCAGATGGCCCATTAACCCACCCGAATCTGACCCAATATGACCTTTTTTTCTTATTTTTTAAGAAAAATTGATTATGACAAAAAAAAGTTATAAAAAACTACAAAAGGAGATAGAAGAAAGAGATCAATTTAATATTTTAAAATGAAGACCACATTAGCATAAATGTCATCATTGAATTCTAAATCATTTTATATAACTATGAAATTAGTTAAACATTTGTGATTGATGGAGTAGAAATTTCTTAAATAAGTCACAATAAAACTTAAGTAGCTAATGAGAAGGAAATACTATAGTTTATATACTATTAAAATATTGATCTAAACGTGAACTATATTTATATCTATTTTATTTTTTAAAAAAATGTTATATTTTTCGATAATCAAAAATTCTTCTTGCCTTAGAAATGATATAACATGTTTTCACTAATTAATATTAAAAAATTATTAATCTCTATAAATTGGAATATCAATCTAAATTTTAAAGGATTATAGTTATTTATGACATTCTTTGCAAAACGATCATATAATTTTTTATACCAATCATTCTTCCTAAGAATATAATTGAGTTTTTTTTCCTTTGTTAAGAAAATGGTTTAGGAATATTACAACTTGTCTTTAATTGTGTTCAAATTTTCAAATTGTGAAGTCCAAATATTAAACTAGTGGGTATGAATACGTAAAGAAAACAATAGCAATGACATATGATAAATAAAATATAATTCAATTTCTTACATCGTTTTTAAGTATAGCAAGACTATAACCACATTGTTAAATTGTTCTTGATAAAGAGAATATTTGAACTATTTCGTAATTATAGTTTTTTTCAAGTTTAATCTCATTATTTAATTTAGTATAAACATAAATTATATTATATTTATTTTTAAATGCAATAATAAATATTTTTTTAAAAAATAGATAGTACTAAAAGAAAAAACAAACCAAGTAAATGAATAAAAAATAATATCAAAGGTTAAATTCTTAGAGAGTGAAAAATAAAAAGCTAATTGAAGACTATATATATATATATATATATATATATATATATGTATACAAAAAAAACTCGGGTTGGGTTAGATTGGGTTCGGATTGAATCGAGTTTTGGATGACCTGAAATTCTATTTCGAGTTACTTGAGTTAACCCAAACCCAACCCAACCTGATTTTATTTTTCAGGTCAATTTTTAGATCCGACTTGATTTGATCCAAACCCGAAAACTTCAAACCCAAACCTGATTTTTTTTCAAGTGGTTCGTGTTCGGGTCATCAGGTTGATTTGGTTTTTGATACGCCTCTCACCTCATCAATATATACAGCTGTGTATTGATGACACAGAAATGTTACAGAAAAATCGGGATTGCATGCTATAATAATATCATACCATTGGGAATAAAGTACAACTTATATATTCATTCTATTGAGGGTTTTTGTTCACAAAGTGGTGTGACGTAATTATTCAAGATGCCAAAAAAGTTAGCTTTTAACCAAATTGCAGATACATAGCATATATGAATAAATTTTACAGAATGTGAACTAAAACCAACTCAAAAAGCACAACGATGATCAAATGAAACAAAGGCAAGAGAGCCACTAATCCTCTTTGTACCAAAAAAAAAAAAAAAAAAGGAAAGGACTTGTTCGTAAATCTTCAAAAAACAAAAGAACATGTAGCCACCAACACCAGTATTGGGTTTTCGAAAGGGGATAAAAAAAAAAAAAAAGAAGACAACACAACTAAATACAAAGAGACAAGTTTAGTTTTTGCAGGTCATTTGAGTCAATACCCGAACCATAACCCTCAAAAAACACCAGCAAAACCATAAACAGCAGCTCCTCCAAACGAGGGTTCTTTTGTTTTTACCCGAAAGGTTCGTTCTTGACTCAAATCCCACCAAAAACAAATGCCATCTCTACGCCCTCTCAGCAGTAACTTGTGATCTCTCTTCGGTATCGAACTTCATCGAAAAAGATAAAATTTTACCGATCAGTTGCACTGCAGGCCCCCTTTGATGCCCCGAAGCATGCGTGCAATGAGCGACTTCACAGTGTCGACGGACTCCATTGTTAGATTGGCTGCAGGGAGGTTGCTGACCAGTATTTGGAACCCGACTGTCAGCAACGAGCCACCCCCAGTGGGACTTGCTGAACGGGCTTCGTCGTCAGGATCGCTTGCATTGGGAAGACAATCTGGGACAATTGCAAATCCGGATGGCAAGATGGCCACAGTAGACGAATCGCCACCGCTCATCACTACGTTAATTGCTGGTGCTTCGACTGCTGAGTGGACTATCAGCGATCCCGTGGCGTCCGTGCATGTTTCTTGCAGGATCAGCACTCCGCTCTGATTTGCGTTGGAAGCGGGGACCTGTTAGATGGGACATAAGTAACAAGGGAGGTATGTGTAATTTTAAAATCAAAAGACGATTTTGCATGGTTGGACAAAATTGCAGGACAGGGTGCTGAAATTATTTATTAAATTAGATGATTGCAAGACAACTCACGCTTTTACGTAAAAGGCAGATGCTATTGCCGAGATCCTGGCCCTTCGGAATACGCAATATCTGTTGCATGGGACCGTCTTGAGATAACACATCCCAATGGCCCCGGGTCTTCTCGTCCCGTAAGAAGTTGAGCAGGTTCTGTGGTGATACGGGCATCTGCACAGTCGTTGTGGCACTCAAGATAACACCGGGCGGCTCCCCAGAATTACCAAAGCTCTTGCGCATCATCACCTTGGTATTATCGGTATTTTGGACGACTTCCCATTTTTGTACGGTGGCACAAACGCTGGTACAGAAGCTACGGGTCATGCGTTGTGCTAGCTTTACAATACTCTTTTTACCACTAGGAGGAAGTGCTGAAAAAAGAAAAACAAATGGAGAATTATGAGCATCAAGGATCATTTGTTGCAATGAGGAAGCGGCTCTAAACTTCCCTTCTTGATTTTGAAACTACAAGAACCTCCGGGGCATTTTGTAATTGCACATAGCTACGAGGGAGGGTGCTGTAATTATTTCAACATATGTAAACATTGCACCTGAATGATCTCCAGTGGAGGCCATAGAGGACATGATGGCAGCAAAAAGTTCGCATTGACTTTGTAGATTGGCAACCCACTTTTGAGCACCAAAGGCCATTCCAGACCTGAGTAATGGCCGGTATGAATGGTGGACGATATTTTCATCGTATTCTGTGTGCTCAATCCAGGTCACCTGAAATTTACCATCTTGAAATTAAAACGTTTCATAATGCACAAGAAGATAGCAATTGCTTGCATGCACGTGTGAGTGAGTGAGAGAGAGAGAGAGAGAGAGAGAGAAAGAGTATGTCAATTAGTCAGTCAGAACTCATCAAAGATAAATGTTGAAAATAATTGAAGGTAGACAGCGCGCGCGCGCACACACACACACCAAAAAAAAAATAAGTAAAATAAAATAAAGAAAAAAGACATTATGCTAATATTCAGATATTGAGGTCATCATGATCAACCAACATGCATGTACTGTTATAACACTAAAATTTCCTCAATCAAGACGAAGAAAAAAGAAAAACAGAAAAACCACATATACATGTTTGTTTGTGTGTGTGTGTGTGTGCTCTTGCACTAGAGAAGAATACGAAAAGTTCGATCCAATTTGCATAGACTTATGGACACTAAACAATATTAATTAGGTTAAGTGTCCGTATCACAGATGATAAACAATGTCATTCCGTTAAGTGTGTATCTGTGTGTGTGAGAGTGAGAAAGAGAAAGAGAGGTATAGAAGCATCGTATCTTTAACCTTACAACAAAATATTATGATTCCAAAGCCCCTATCTTAAAGAAAGATTACAGATACTTAAATATAGTTGAGAGGTCGATGTCTAGATTGTCTAGAAACATTATAATATTGCAGATGCTCTTTGTCTATTCATCTATAACTAGAATCAGACAACTAAAACACTGCCATGCTAAAAAGAAAAACCCTTTGCTCGCAGTTGGAAAAGTGAAGGTCTTTTTTATGGTAAAGAAACATCAAGATCAGCTAAAAAAACAATTAGAGTCAAACAGAAGCTATTGTACCTTGGAATAGCCATTGGGCATATCTTGCACGATGCAACCTGAAGGTAGCCTCCTGCAATTTACCAACGCATTTTCTCTTACACCATGGAACATGGTATCCACAGATACATCAACCACAGCCCACATGTTGTCTGCATGCTGCTTGCAGAAGCGAATGAACTTCACTTGCCGGACGGGGACCATAGGCGAAAGAATTTGGAACTCCGCTTGCATCTGGCGAACAAAGTTCAATAGAAATTAATTTTCCTTTATTTTTATTGTTATTATTTTGCATGAGGGTTTTGGTGGGGTAAGAATATCGATACCAATTGCAGTGCACCATTTCTGTTTCCAGCCATTCCAGGAGAAATCACATCAAGGATTGAGGCCCTCCCGATGTTACATGGGAACATTTCTGTCCATTGATTCTACACAAAGAAAGCATATAAAATAAATAAATAAAAATAAAAATCATGGATGAAAATCATATCATGTATAATATTTTGAGTATTGCAAGATGAACATCATTTGGAATAAAACTAAGCAAACAAATTTATATGTAAATATTGACGTGCAAACAAAAATGGACTATCAAGCAAATAAGACATGAATTTTTTTTTTTTTTTAAATAAGAGGGTGTCACTGAATTTATTGTGACAACTGAAGAAAAATTACCACATCCATCAACGCCTCCACAAGAGACATGCTGTTGACAATTGCAGTACCGGTAGCTCTCGTTGCCTCAGTCACAAAATGACTTGGTTTAATACCAATACAAGGAGAAAATGTCCTCGTGTATTCCTCAATATTCATAGACTCTGCACTTCCTTCTGAGCTTCTGATCCAAAGAGGACTATCAAGCTGAGCTAGCTTCATCAGCTCATCCATTCCAGCCAATGCAAGCTCAAGAAACAAGGATTTATCAAATGAAGCATCACCGCTCATCATGCCCATAGCTGCTGGTCCATTGGGGGGCACCATAGGGAACACATTTGACATTCTATTGCCAAAATCGAGCCCCAGAGGCAATCCGGGATCCATAGAGCCCAAACCACCAAACCCGTTTCTTCCTACTGCAAGATCTAATTTTGAGTTGCAAGCCATCGGGGGCATTGACCCGTTGGTACCCCTATTCAGGAATTTGCTTGCTAGAACGCCGAGTCGGTTGAGTTCATCTTTGAGCCTTGCATTCTCAATCATAAGATGGTGCTGCTCAATTGGGATTTCTCCAAGAATGGCCGGGCTGCCACAATGTTCACATATCGGGTTCCTCATAGCCTCCTTCATGGCTGAGTTCTCGATACGTAACTTCTCATTTTCTTGTTTTAGGATTGAGTTCTCATGGCGCTCTATTTGAGTCTTATAATCATCGAAATTGAATCAGTACATTAATTCTCAATATGAAAAGGATTCCCCTAAAAAGAATGTACTGTTATTGCAAATTACCTTCATTTGGGTTCTTCTATTTTGAAACCAAAATTTGACCTGCCGGCCCTCCAAGCCGAGTCTCTTGCCAAGTTCTAGTCTTGCCTTCTCATCAGGATGTGGGTTCTCCTTGAAAGCACTAAATAGCAATTATATAAAAAGAATCAGCAGTAACTACTAAAATTTCATTTCATATAGAATCATTTATAACAAAAATCACATATATAGAGGAGACAAAAGGGTTAAAAAACTTACGCTTCGAGTTCTTGGATTTGGAATGCAGTGTGTCTATGGTACTTCTTTCTCTTGGATGATTTATTTTCAGTAGTATGTTGATCATCCCCTGATGCAGCATCAAAGTTATCACTTCCAGACCTGCTCTCAAATTCATCCTCCCTCGTTCTTCCTCCGATTAAACCGCTATCATAACTTTCCGCTATCAATCCCATCTCCCCAAGATTCTCCATCTTGGGCTGCTTCACAAAACCACATCAAATGTTACTCCTACCACATAAAAATAATCATAATCAAAACAACATAAGCATCCCTCTTTTTTTTTTTTTTTAACATAAACATTTGACGAAAAGCAATGAGACATAGATTAAAAATTCACACACGCACACACACACACACACACAAAGAGGAGTGTATACAAGGGCAATAGAGAAAGATGGATGAACCATTTGCACAGGCCGAGACATAGCACCAGTTGACATGATATTATACGAACAAAAACCATCAGCAACCATTTTGCCGCCACCTCTAGAGTCACTAAAATGGCTACTACTCTTACTAACAAATCCCCCAAAGCTCATCTAAAGGAGTTAACAAATGAAAAAACTAGAAGAGCAACAAAAAACACAACAACCCTTTTCAACTATCCAAGAAAGAATGGCTCAAGACTCAATCTTTTCTTTTGAAAAAGTTCAAAATGGCGCTCTATTTTTTGTTCTCAAGCTCTCATCTTTCTCCTCCACTCCACAGTGCAAAGCCCTTCCCCAGATATACATACATTTATAAGTAACAAACAACAAAAAGTAGTAATAATAACACACGCAAAAGCCTAACTCCTCACGGCACAAGCATTCACTGTTGTCATTTTTTGCTTTCAAGAAATTTGGGTGCTCGACATAAGGTGATACAAAATATTTCACCAACCAAAACAACTGAAAATTTAAGGACAACCAAACGGGGTTGGTAAATGACAACAGGGATCCCTTACTCCCACTCTCTCACAAGTCACAACCAATCCCACCATGAGGCCCCCTCTTCAAAAACCCTAGTTTTCTTTTTTTTTTTTTTTTTTTTTGGTGCTTCTAATAAAACCAAGGATTTGGGTTTGACTATTTAAGCCGTCACCCCCAATAAACAAGAAAACAAAAGGGCTTTTAAGAAAGAGAAAAGGGTTATCATTACATAAAAAAACACACCGTAATGGAGACTTTTCAAGACCTTTTTTGCTACCCTTCAAACACAGAAAGTGCCAGAAAACACATTCTTTTTCTATCAGAAGAAAAGGGCCCTTTTCAATCTTTAGCCCTTTTTGAAGCCCCCCTTTTTTGGTCTAAACTTCTGATTCTGAAATCATGGAATGGGATATGAAGAACAGGACAACGAAAAACAATAAAGTACTCATATAAAAAGATACCCTTTTTACTGATTTTGTATATGTATATATATTCCAAAAATCTGAACACCAAAGTCCAATGTTACGACTTCTGAGTGTGACTATCTAAGTAGAAGCTTAAGAAAAACACTAAAAAAAAATCATCAGATAACTACAAAATCTCAGATTTGCAGACTTTCTTATTCCTCGAAGTTGTTAATTTATTTGTAATAAAAAAATGGTTCTTGGCAGGTTCAGAGCTGACTTACAGTAACTCCAATGGCGCACCTATTCTCAAAGAATTGTTTCTTTTTTTTTCTTCTTATATTTATTTTTCCCAGAGGCCCTTTTTCAAGATTGAATCTTTTGGAGAAAACCGAAATCCCCAGAGAAAAAAATGATTATTTTTCTTCTTTTTTGGGAAAATCAAAGAACCAAAGAAAGGACCTTGAGGTTGAATTTGATGGCTCAATTCTTTGAAACTTGGAATGGTGGACAAAAAAAAGGGGGAAAATAATCAAGAAAAATAGAAAAATGAGCAAATTTAATAAATTATATATAGTAATAGTGTTAATAGGATTTCAAGGTGGGTCGGCGTGGGATCCACTATTACAAAATGTTCGTGTGCCGTGTCTGAAATGCCCTTCCCCACGCTCGTGATTTGGCGCGTGGATACCAATTTATTAGTTTTTTTTTTTTACTCTTTCTAATCGATACTTTATTAATTTATTTATTCATATGTGACAAGAAATTTTTAAGACAAAAACATAACAAAAAAACAAAAAGAAATGTTTTAATATTTTTCGTAATAGTTTTTTTTTATCCTATTCAAGAAAATATAGAATATAAATTTGGGTATATTTAAGCATAGCAATGTCTATTTCGTTAGTTTTATAAATGAAGGATAATAAAGACAATATATTCTCAAAATATATTATTAGCATTCGAGCGTATCTCTTCATTAAATTTCATGAAATCCACAAGTCTTAAGCTTCAACAATTTTTATTTGTAAAATGCAAAATATAAGCATACTATAATTATCTCACCTATGTGCTATTTTGAATAAACTTTGAGAATAATCTACCCATATTAATGAAAGTTTGAGAAAGATTTACAAATATTAATGAAACGCACAAACAAAAAAAAAAAAACTCGTATGTATTTTTATTTTTTACTCAATTTGAGAAATTTTGGGATGATTTTCATCTCTTGCACATGGATTATTAGTTGTGCCATAGATATTTACTTAGACAAATTGGGAAAAGAAATTATGATGGGATCTATTAGAATTCATTGTGACCTGTCACCCCATAATTGTTGATATCCACTGATATTGTGGCATTAAAGATAATATATAGAACCAATGTCTCAATGTTTTTGCAGTAACAATCCATTTAAATGGGAGAAAACATTAGGATAACCTTATAATAATTCTTATAAAAGTGGTTAGCTAAATGCTCCCAATATTATATGCATAATCACGTATACATAAGAATAAAATTTTTCCTATTTTGTATGTAACAATGGTTGTTTTCTCTTATAATTGTTATATTGGCTTCATTTTTGTATAATTCAATATAAAGGATAATTTAAATGGTTATACATAGGTTTCTAACTTGAATATTCAGTTAAGGATGAAATTTTAGATGATACTCGATTTAAAATGAATGACGATGATTACTATATTTGGCTTTGAGTCATTTCCATCATCATTTTATAATCTCTGTGGGAATGGATCACGTCACGTGGGAAATTCTTATCAGCATCAGGTTCGGTCACACCAAGACTAATCACGTGATGAGTATTTTATGCTTGTCATGTGATTGGTATAGAGTTAGGGAGAGTGACCAATAACATGATAAGTGCATTAACACTTGTTATATGATTGATTGGGTGCGACCAAGTCGAGTCTAGGCAAGAATTTTCCCACGTCATAACTAATTTCATTAGTTAGTCGGTTTTGATTTGTCACTTTATTTTCTATTATTTTTTCGCAATTTTCGTCTCTCTTCCCAAACTATTCAAGGTTGTTTCTTTTTTTGGTGTCTTTTCACTTAATCAACCGTCTCTCTTCTCTATCATGTCACTCTATTTAATGTTTTTTAATTCTTTTATTTAATTGTTTTACCTTTCATTTATTATAAATTTAATAAATACTAAAAGAATTATGCTCCATAGATTTTTTTTTTTTAAATATTCGTAATTTATTTTACGGAATTTTAAGTACCTTTTTTTGCATGCACTTGCATCTAGTGTGCACAACAACTAATAATAATGAGAATAGTATTTATCACTAATTGCAGATGCAAATAAAGATAAATTGGAAAAGTTAATGAGGAAAGCATATAAATTATATATGTACAATTAGTCTTCATTGAACTCCCCGAAACGTTAATTTCATACATGAAAAGTGTCCTCAACAATTTACTTCTATATCTTATCATAAAGAGGGTGTTTAGGTGAACTTATAAGCTTTTGAAAATAGTTTATATAATATTTAAGGGTACATTGTAAAGTATTCTAGTGCGTTACGCAAAATTTTGAGGAGACAAACTTATATAGTAATGTATTAGGATTTACTAGCACCTAAAGAAAAGTAAATAACTCATAATTTATTCATTTTTTCTCTTTTAACTTTAACAAGCATTTTAATTGTGTTCATGTGAATCACAAGATTAAATTTTCTAGTTAACATTATGAGCTCTAAAAATACCATATCTATTTTCACAATGTGAACATATGTGTAACTCGAGTTAACAACTCTAATGCATGCACAAAAAATTCTAAAATTGGAGTTGTGTAGTGTCGGGCACAAATCTTCCGACACATATCCAATACATCATTTGATATGTTCATATATTAAATAAATCCAACATATTTGACAACGTACCGAACACACCCTTATTAACGTGTATGATACATTATTTTAACATATTCATAAATTAAATAAATCGGACACATAATAGTCTTTCTCATCTAGAGTTCAAAGGCTGTGAAGTTTTTGGTCCTAACTAACCCAAGTACAATAATTTCTGTCTAGCTAAGACTCAGAAAGCATGAAATTGTCAATTTTCTGTTGATTTAGGGTTGCCAAACTCTCAAAGGCAAGAGGTGGTAAATCTATTAATATAAGTCAAATAACCTAGATTAATCAATATTTTAAGTTCAGTTGGCGCCATGTAATTAAGGATGAGTTTTTTTTTTTTTTTTGTTTTAATTGTTGAAACTAAGAAAACTCGTGCAATTACATGCAAATTTTTCTTGTGTGTGTGTGTGTGTGTATATATATATATATATATATATTTGTGAGTTTTCGTAAATATGGTTTGCATGAATTAGTAGGATTTCTTTTTTTTTTTTTTTGGTGATTTACTTTTCGGTGGCATAAATCGGATCGTTTTGTGTGTTCAATGTACAACTCATATCAATTGGGATTATTTACTGTACAACCTTACAGTATCCTTTTATTGCACTTATTTACGTGTGAAATATATGTCTTTTTTTTCTTTCTTTTTCTTTCTTTCTTTTTTTTCCTCCAAATTAAGGCGATAGAGTTTTACTTACACATTGCGATGAAAATAGAGTACTCACCTTCAGTCGGAAATCACCTGAACTGTCAAAGGGATGGGTTTGGGTAGTATGAAATTTTCATATTAATTTCGATTGTATCAATAAGCGATTTTGATATGAAATTTTGTAAGATTTTTTTTTTTTTTTTGAATACATATCATCGGATTACATTAATGACTCTTCGAGTACAAATCAAACTATTACATCATATTTCAAACAATATCATTCACAAACTATAGATAAACTATTACAATAAACTACTATTAAAGTAGGATAATAAACTACCATAAAGGTAGAAATAAAGTCCACACATTCATCGGTGGGAATCGAACCCAAGACCTTTAGAATCTTGGGGCCTCAGCTTTGCCAGTTGAGCTAGGCCTCATCGGCGAAATTTTGTAAGATTTGAATTCGCTAATGTCAAATCTATATTCAATAAAAATGTAAAATTCGACAAAAAAACTTACTCGATTAACAATAAACAAAATTAGAAAAAATTAAAATTAAATTGAAATAGAAAACGAGTATGAATATGATAATTGCAATAATTACCGAAAAAGTACTACTAAATAGATCATGCATTATATTTGTCATTATGTAAATTTTAAAAAGTGATTGTTGAAAAATTAAAGAACATAATTTAATAAAAAATGCTTAAAATTTCCAAGAAATAATAGCAACGCTTTTATTCAGTATAATTTCATATATATATGTATATGTGTGTGTGTATATATATATTGTATTTTTATTCAATAGCTCTTGGTAATATTATATATACAAGATTCTTAACAAAAATTGGTCTCATTAAACATAAGATTCTTAATGGATCGTACTAACTAATTTCATATATGATGCACATATATAAAATTGGTCTCATTAAATATTTCAATCGGTCAAAAATATTTAAATTTGAGTCACACACTAATCAAATTCGGATTAAAATTTGCTCCTATAAATCGTACTAAATTCTTTCCTTACTCTTTAAGCATTCGAAGTATGTTTTTGACTTAAGCGTTAGAGTATCATTGAGACTCTTCTCTCTGATTCTAACGATTGCTCTTGGGTGCAGGCATGTTCGTGAGCAACCTTCAAATCAATCGTGGACCATGGAGCTTCTGAACTCTTTCGAAGTTGATCATTTGATATTTGAATATGTCAGTTTTTTTTAAATACATATCATTCAATTATATTAATAATTCCGAGCATATTTATCAAATTATAGAATCATATTCAAACTATATCATTTACATACCAAACCACTTTATGACAAAATAAACCAACAAATTAATATTAAAGTAGAACAATAAACTACGAGTAGAAATAAATACCCACACATGCATCTGTGGGGAATCGAACTCAAGGCTTTAAGAATACGTCGATTAGACTTCTCAAAAAACACTGACACATTTTAATTCTATATAATATGTTACTTTATATGTGAACATCATACACTTGTAAAACAGAATGAAAGGTAAAATTAATAAAATATCAATGGTATGAATACTAACAGAAAACAAAAATGTTTGAAATTATATTTTTCGAAAAATCAAAGCGTACGCGTAGAATTTCAAATATAATTTTTTTATCAAAGTTAAATAGTTAACTTTTGTAAAATCATAAAATAGATCTAGCAAATCTAATGAGTTCAATCTACCAAATTTTGGGCTCGGGACAAGTTGGACATGAAGTCCTAACAAATTCATGTGGTAACCCATGCTTGATTCCAAGGTCTAACCACCTCGTTGAGCAATCTTTATCAATGGGTCATTTGGGCTTTGATATTGAACACATGGTCATCCTCATTTGCATTTTTCATTCCATTTTTTTTTTCTTATCCACTTGGTTCAAATTCACTGATCAATTAATCCGAATCGAATACTGCAAATGCCTATTATGGAGACGATCCTCCCAACCCAATATAAAAATTAACGAAATTTTGGCACTTCAACAATTTTAAAGGGGTTCTGAGTTTGATTAACCCTTTATTTAATTTCTATATTTCAAAGTTTAAAATCCAAACATAACAACAAAGATTCATGAGACATGTTTGTTAATATGGATTGCGATTGCATCAAATATTAGTTAACTACTCAATCAAAACTCTCCTAGATCTAGTGGTATCTCACTCAAAGCTTGGGGTCCCCCAAGCGAGGCCTTCTTCGTCTTCCACCTAAGCTAATCCCAATCGCAATGCCAGACGTGAAAACAATTAATCAAGCTTGGCTGTAATTTAAACATGCCTTCATCATTTAAATTAAGCAAAATTTGGCACCCAAATGGAGCTAAAATCATATCTAGACCAAGAGTAACATGACCTTATGATTAAAATAATTTTGTGGAATTATGTTACTTAAGTTTCATATAACTTCTGAAATGACACAAAGTCGAAATTTTTTTAAAATAAACTATATATATATATATATATATTAATTGAACTACATTCATTGCCACCCAATCCACCTCAACCCTTCACCCACCTGTAGGAAACTGTGCATGGAAAAAATGAATTAAGAACACATGACGAATTAATTGTTGTATTATTGCACTTATTTACATTTTCAAAATTTCCACGTTTATTCTATTATTCTATTATTCACTCTCAAACCCCTAAAATAAACATATCATTTTTTATCAAAAAAAAAAACGTTTTCCATGTAAAAAATACAACCAATAAATACTTTTTCATTTTCATGATAATTACAAAACACGAAAAAAATTGCAGCGAACGGATATCTACAGAAGGCACTGCAAACCACCTAAGGTATGACTAGAAACTCTTACGGTCCCCAAAACCCCACAGTCTGAACCAACAACCTAGGGCATCCGAAACCCCTGAAATTACTACAAAAATGCTCACCACATATCGCCAGAGTATAGGGTTGGGATCTTAACAACATAAAACCAGAAAAAGTGCAGCGAATCGGAGAAAATAAGGTGAAAAATATTGTACAAATTGCAGACCGCTGTAATTCGGTATTGTTTTTTACCATCTCGGAATTTAATGAAAATATTCACATACACTCATACGCATGAAGTGAGGCCACACGCAAAAAATCGCAGCAAACGGACATCTACAGAAGGTGCTTTTGACCAACCAAGGTATGGCTAAGAACTCGTGTGGTTTCCAAAAGCCCACAACTTGGACCAACTACCTAGGGCGTCCGAACCCCTGAAATTACTGCAAAAATGCTAAACACATATTGCTAGAATATAGGATTGGGATCGGAGCAACGTCCAACCAAAAAAAGTGCAGCAATCGGCAAAAATATGGTGAAAAACTCGTGCGGATTTCGAATCCCTGAAATTCGGTGTTTTTTTTTTTACCGTCTCAGAATTCAATGAAATTTTGCACATACGCTCATACGCATGAAGTGAGGTCACACGCAAACAATCGCAGCAAACGGGCATCTACAGAAAGTGCTACATACCGTCCAAGGTATGGCTATGAACTCTTGCGTTCCCCAAAAGCCCACAGCTTGAACCAACGACCCATGGCATTCGAAACCCCTGAAATTATTACAAAAATGCTCACCGCATATTTCTAAAGTATAGGATTGGGATCGGAGCAACGTACAACCAGAAAAATTGCAACGAATCAGCAAAAATACAGTGAAAAAACTCATGCGAATTTCGGACCCCTGAAATTGGGTCTAGTTTCACCATAATAATTGAAAAATATTTTTATTAATTCTTATATAAACACTACAAGAATTCACTCGTTTCACTAATGAAAAATTTGTGACGAAGAGATTCTGTCACAAATTAAAGATATATACGATGGATTAGTGACAGAATACAATGTAAACATAATTAAAGAAACAATCAGCGACAAAATATTTACTAACGAATTTGTTATAAATAAAAATCCATCAAAAAATCTAAATTTATAATTGATTGGTTTGTCACTAAAAGGAGTGTATTTTTGTAGTGTAATATTGATTGAAATTTAATAATACTCTAAATTGGCGAAACTAAAGCTTCAAGACCATGAGGTCCTGGGTTCCTAGGGATGGCAATAGGTCGGGTTTTCGGGGGTTCCCGACCCGGACCCGACCCACATATATTTAATATATATAATATAAAATATATAAATAAATATAATTAAAAAAATCTCAAAATTTAAATTTGAAGTTGATTATTATTATTTCATTTGAATATGTTTTATTAGATTTTATGTACAATTTAAATATTTTCTTTTATTAAGTTTCTTATACAATTTAAATATTATTGTCTCAAAAAAAAGTTGTTAAAAAATGAAAATTTTAATTATTGGGCGGGTTCGTGGGTCGGGTTTTGCAGGTATGCAGGCCGAGTTGGGACTGGTTCAATGGGTCCAACCCGCTAGGTTTGGGTCTCACGCGGGTCGGGTTCGAGACGAGTCCTGGGTCTAAAAAATTCTGGCGGGTCGGGTCTCGGGTCTGGCCAAACCCATACCAGACCCGACCCGTTGTCATCCTTATGGATTCCAATTCCCAACCAACTCGTGTGGGCTTGTGTTTCTACTTTCATAATTGCTCTTATTCCACTCTAAGTAGTAGTAGTAGTAGTAGTAGTACTAGTTTGGTTATTTGTTGATAATTATAATAATAGTTGATAGCAATTGATATTTGATGATGTATTTAATGATGATTGATATTCATCTAATGATAATGTAATTCCTTTAAATAATAATAATAATAATAATAATGCTGAAAATTGGAAAAAATAATTCATCCATTGAATGAACTAAAGGTTGTAATATTGATTACAATAAATAAACCCAAAGAACACATCATCAATCATGCAAGTTGCTTTTTGGCTCTGAAAACTTTGGGGTAGTTCAGAGCAATATTCTCCTTAAATCCTTTTCGCATTTGTTGCGTCGAGTAGGGTAGTTTGTGTTAGAAAATTAGCATTTACTGAGTTGTTGTTGCTTCTCAGCTTAATTAGCATTTCCCTTTTCCCAACTACGCAAAATGGTACTCCTTATTTATCAAACCACAAGCTTTTATTACGTCAGAATTTTAAAACATAGTAACTAAAGTCTTACATCATTAAAAGAAATATTAAGAAAACATTATTATATCTTATGTTGGCACCATCATCAATGGGAAAATAACTCATTCATATACCATCGAAGTACAAAGGAAAATAAAAAGAATCTGAGAAGAAAAGGGAAACCAGTAAAGAGAACTTTAAATTCCAAGATTTAAGAAAAAAGGGGAAAAAAAAAACAAAAACAAGAAGGATACAAGCCATTTTAAAATTGAAATTGTTAGGATGAAGTGCTTACATGTCATGTTAGAAATATAATTTTGTCCTTTAGGTCTAGTTTGATTGGCGAAGCTGAGAGATCTTAGATTTGATTTCCTATCGAAACGTGTAAGTCTTATTTATACCTTAATAGTAGTTTATTTGTTATACTTTGATAGTAGTTTCATGAAATGGTTTAGTTCGTAATTTAGATTATGATGTAATAGTTTGATTTGTAATAAATGAATTATTGATGTATTTGAATGAAATGTAATCCTCACAAAAAACAAAACTTGACTTCCTTAGACATTTGATAGCGCAAATCAAGGTGTAAGGCGCGATCAACATGAGATAGGTACGCCCTTACAATTGATATTACCAGTAAATGCCAACTATTATTCCAAACACCTTGACATTGATACCAATTATTAGGATGAAGTGCTTACCAATAGGTTAAAAATTATGATTGATGGCAGATGCACAACCTTATTTTCTTATACATTTGGCATCGATATGTGCAATGATTTTGGGTGAGGTGGCTAGAAATTGGAAAAATGACTTAAAAATTGCTTCCAATTTTTAACTTATTTTAACTATTTGTTTTAGTAAAAGCAGTGAAATATAGTATAAAAAAAAAACAACTGTTTTTCTTTTCAATAAAAACAGAAAAAAGTACTTTTAACACCCCTTCAACTACGTCCCAAAAGCTATGGGTATCTGCATCATATTCAGAGCATCCAACTTAAATGAGGTGTTAATAAGTTGACTAATCCAAAAAAACAAAGGGAATGGCCCAATGTATATGTAAGTTGTATTGGCTATTACTTTGCGGGCAGCTCGTCATTGGCCCAAGAACTTGCTCTAATATAGGCCTGTCAATGGATGGGTATTTACCTAACCAGACCCAAACCCAATCACCATCCAAGAAAACGCACTAGACCCATACCCGGCCCATACCCGGCTGATAGTTTCTTCACTTAATTCGAATTTAGAAAGGTTCATGGGATGGCAATTAAGTACATATATTAACTGTTAGAAATCAATGAGCATGTAAAAGGTGACATAAATATGACATAACTACCCGTGCATCTACACGCACCTAATCCACCAAGCACCAACCAATCAGATTTCATTTTCTTAAAAAGTTCAAAAATAATAGGCGTGAACTACGTATACACCCATTGAGGTATAATATAATTATAAAATTAATTTTTTTTATTTTAAAAATTATAAATATTTTTATAATATCTGTTAACCTAACAAGAATCATTATTCATTAAGGCCGGACACAATTATAGGTTATATTTCTATTATTTTCGACTGATTTGAGATGGGATTTTTTCTGATTTTAATAAATTCAAGATGTAGAAATTATATATAAACTCAACTTAAAAAATAAAAAAATAATGATGATATCGAATCCTAAATAATAATATCTGGTAGTGGTATAAAGTAAAATTATTTAGAAAAAATTGATAAAAAAATAAAATTGATTGTCGATTTGGCTATTACGGATAGCAGAAAAATTATATTTTAAACATCTATATTAATCTTTCAAGAATGTCTTACATTTCGATGGTGCATTTATAAATTTAAAATAAAACGATCTAATTTATAATTGTATCCTAGTTTAAATGACGCAGACGTAATTTGTTCCAATTAGAATAATAACCATTTGGGGCGAAGCCAATCATTGATAATTAATTAGTGGTATGCTTGTGTTAGCACTCCTAGTCACTTCAACGACAACAGATTTTGCCACGTACATATTTAGCGAAAACTTACGGGTCATATCCTACGGCTGTGATGGTTCCGAGTGTAGCTGAGAATCATGCAAAAATATGGACACGTCATCGCCGACGGATCCAAATCATTTTTAAATATTCAATAATAATTCTACAAGCTTATCTACTGCGTAGACATATATCTTTCTTCTCATTCTAGCAAAAATAACATTTCTAAATTTGTATAAGATTATATATATATATATATATTGATTAAAATTTAACTTTTATCATCTACAAATAATATTAAAAGATATCATTCATACATTATAAAATTATAATCTCATATTTTGAAATTAAATTCCTGATCTTATCTAATCTAGAAGTTAATGTAGAAACGTTACCATGAAAAATTTGAAATTTAGCAGCACTCATTCCATCACTACTTGTGGAAGTGATATTAGTGGAATCAATTTGCTAAGTTCTAACACAACGAGCTCTGAGCTCAATGGTAGAGCGCGCATTGTGTGTTGTGATTAGGCCGTGAGGGCTCCAGCTGTATGGATAGTCCAATGTGCTCAATGGCATATAATCCTAAGATGTGGATCATTTAAGGCATATTATAACGGCGTATTCTTGTTCGAATTGGGTTTGGAATCAAACCTCTCCCCAAGAGGTTAGATGGGGCGATCGAGTGAGATTTGATGTATATTCAACTTTCGATTCCCTTTCACTATCTAGGCCATCGCCGTCAGATTGTAGCAGCATATTTTTCAATTCATAACAAGTAATTCGTTATCTATTTAAAACCGGCTCTATCTATTTAGTATATGAAGTAGCTTTTTGGACCAAAAGAACCTTATAGGTTTAACATAATTAAAAATGAGATTATTATATGCCTAAGATAGACAAAAATGGAAATCATGATACTATGAATGTATAGCAATATTGTTATGTTGATGTTCTAGCTAGCCGCAACACCAACTAGTCATGAAAGCTCTGTCCCAACTGCAAAACGTGTGTGATATATTCATATATTCAATCACCTTTTTCGTGTTGTATACTTTTTCCTATTTTGATGCATACTTTGAAATGCTGCTCAAATTCATACGTGTCGTGCTGGAACCAATAATCAACTATCGATATTACAATGAATAAACTCTTGGCACTTGAAAAAAAATAATTAAAAGGGCTTATTTTCAACAAATTTGTTATCAATCCCTTGAATAATTTAATCTAAAGAGTACTGTTCTTATGGGAAAGTCCGCCTTTAAATGATATTCTTGAATGAATAATAATATTTGATAAGTATAACACTTCATAACTTATGCATTGTTAACAAGGTTACGCATCATTGGTGTCATCAAAAACCAAATTATGAACTTTGGATTAAATTAACGGTTGATATCTCTTCACATTTATTCGCATCATTCGCAGTTTTCCGCCAAAATTCCATCTAAAATTTTAAATTTTTTATTTTTTATTTTTTTTTAAATTTCCGCTAAAATTCCTGCCGAAATTTTTCGATGAAAATTTATGATGAAAATAGTGTTTTTTGGTTGTAGTGAGCATTTGTTACAAAAAGTTCAGACCTCCAACACTTCTTATATATCCCTTGTATTCTAAAATCATATTTGACTTACACATTGAAAAAAATACGCTGAGGACTTATCTGACGGGTCTAATAAATTCTTATATATTTTGTCAGGCCAACAAGTATTTTTAATAGAAAAATTACTATTTTGTCCTAAGTTGTCTAAATATCTTCTTTTTTCCCCAATTTAAAAAAAAATTAATAAGTGGAGTAGGAAGATATTTGTTCTTTTGGATAGGTCTTTTTTATAACAACTAGTAACCAAACCATCACGAGGCCTCAACAGAAAAATCTCAACAGTTTCCTAATTTTGGCGCTAAAAATATGTGTTAAATATTAGAGTTTTGATGTGATGATGAAATTTTTCTAATTTTCTATGCTTGTAAGGGTAGGTGGTACCTAATTATTTGGACCACTTGGTCTAAGAAAATTCTTATACGAATTCGATATTTGGATTAATATATAAATCAAATGGTTTAGGTTAGTATTGTATTTTGTATGTTGGTAATTTTGTTTTAAGTAAATTAATGATGTGATATAATTTAAAGTATCATTTGGTGTATCTATAGAATTAGGACCCAAATCAGGCATAATGAAGAATTTGTGTTTCAACAAGGCTAGTAGAAATGACATGATCTATTTTTTTTTTCATTATTTTTATTGATCAATTATTCAAATTAGTGGGTGTGACACACTCTATGCATGTACAAAATAAAAATAAAATATAATTTAATTATGTGCTTAATAAATTTATAATTTTATATATTATGAATAAGAAAAGAAATTATTGAAAATTAAATTTATGCATGATGAAAAATAAAAAAAAAAGTTTGAAAATTAAATTGAGTTTTTTTATTGAAAAAATGAGTAAAAGAGATAAAGTAAATTAAATATTGAATACAAAGATATGAGAAAAGATGGAGAAAAGAAAGATAAATAATATATCATATTAAAAAGAGGAAAAAGAAAATTGAGGAAAAATAGGAAAGAAGAGAGAAAAAGGAGAAAAAAAAAAGAGAAAGGAAAGAGAAAAAAATGTCAAATAAAAAATATGAAATAATTATTAGGCAGTGTTGGCGTTTTATAAAAGAACGTAGATAGAGAAACATGTCAAAACATAATTTCATCCATTTTTAAATGAAACCCCGTTACATACCGTTACTTTTTGAAAACTCCCGAGTGAATAAATTGTCACAAAAAATAAATAAAATATTAATTCTTTTGAGGGAATTTTATAGTTTTCATTTTGGATCATAACAAGAAAAATATAAATGAAATATTATTACAATCAACTAAGAGAGTGTTTGGCTAAGCTTATAAGCTCTTCAAAACATCTTATAAGATGTTTGAGAACTTATAAGATGGTGCAAAGTGTTTGGTAAAAATTTTGAAGGTGTAGCTTATAAGCTCCTCAAATAAGATGTTTAAGAGCTTATAAGTTCTTTTTAAAAAAGTAAGAAAGTAGCAACTTATTTTTTAAGATCTACCAATCTTTTTTATTTTCAACTAAATTAATTATAATATTGCCATTGTTACCATTTTATAAGCTATATCTCTTCTTATTTATCCAAACACTTTAATAACTCATTTTTAAAATAAGCTCTAACATATTATAAGCTCCTAAAACATCTTATAAGATGTAGAAGCTTATAAGATGTTTTAAATAAGCTTAGCCAAACACCCTCTAAAGCAATGCTTTTTTTCTCTAAAAAAATTGCACCTTTCGTTTTCTTCTTAACCAAAAGTACCCTTTAGTGCAGATATATTAAGTTATCTGCTACAAATTAATATGATTTAAAATTTTCTTCTAACTTTGGTGACTAACAAATATGGAGAGCAAAATATTTTTCTCGACAACTAGGCCTAACTTCAAAGTGAATTCTTGAAACTATATCCTTATATTTATGTAAGCAACTCTAAGATAATTTATAAACTTTGATAATTGGAAAAAACAAATTATAAAAGAGCAAGCTTTGAATTATTTTTAATTTATTAGAAAAATCAAATAAAAATAAATAAATGTAGAGAGAGAGAGAGAGAGAGGGAGGCTCTTCACTAACTTTTATTTTTAAGTAAGAAGTGGAATTAATGCCGTTTCCTTAAGCGGTTAGCAAAACAGCCCTTCTTACATTTCATTAAATTTGTGAAACCTCCACTCTTCCGCGTACGCTAACTACCGCTTTTGCACCCCTCCAATAACCATCGGCCACGTCATCATATTGTGATCAAAGAACCACACAATGGCACACGTGGCATTCATGCAGACTATGATTATTTGAAAAACCGTGGACGTACTCACCGGTGATCCAAACCCCAACTCCTCCCCTTTTTTTTTCACTTCTTCACAACCACAACGCACGTTCTGTCTCTCTCGCTCTCTTATCCCCCATAAAGCCCCTGTTCATTCATAACCCCTTCCACCTTCTCACGATTCTTGGTTCTTAAATTCAAACATCAATATAAAATTTCAAGAATTTTCGGGTTTGTTATTAATTAAACGTGTTGGGAACAAAGAATTCTTGAAGTCACTGAGAGTTCAGGAAAAAAAAAAGCTATGCCGCGAGGGGATATTGAAAACAGGGGAGAAAAGGACGATCACTCGTCAGCAGCAGCAAGTTCGTACGCTGTTCAAGACAGGGATAGGAATTGGATATCATGGTTGATTCCTCTGTTTGTGATCGCCAACGTCGTGATGTTTGTCGTGGTGATGTACTATAATAACTGTCCGAAGCATATCAAGAACAGGGGTTTCACTTATGGAGATGATAAGTGCGTGGCGAGGTTTCTTGGGAGGCTATCGTTCCAGCCCTTGAGGGAGAACCCTTTATTGGGGCCCTCTTCTTCCACGTGAGGAATCGTGTTTTTCTTTAATGCGCTTTTTGAATTTTTGGTTTATTTTGTGTAAAGATTGTGTCTTTTTTGTGTTGTTGTGTGGGTTTCTTGATTGGTTTTTCTTGTCTTGGAGTTAATTTGTGTTTGAATTGGTTGAGGATGTGTGTTTTGGTTGATACCATTTTTTTGGGTTATGAGTTATAATGGATGTTTTTTGTTGTGAAATTGGGGTTTCTTGGCTTAAAAATTGAGTCTTGAGATTTAGATTGTTGATATATGCACCGGGGTTTAATGTTTTCCTGTCTTGGAGGGAAAGAGAAGACTGTGCCCATGACTTTTTCTTACAATGTTTGGACCCCTTTACAGGTCTTCTTGGCTGCCTTTTGTGCGTGTGTCGTGTGTGTGTCCGCGAGTGCGCTTGCGTGGTGTATATATATATATATATATATATATATATATATATATATCAACTTAATTATTGTGTTTTGGAAAAATATATTTTAACTTCTATATATGGAAACATATTTTCCGACGTTGTGATATCTGTGTTGCATTTCAGAATATTCTTTGTTTTCTGTTTGTGCATGCCTCAAATTCAATCTTTGCTTGGTGGATTCTGAGTTAAATTTCCCATTCATGTCCTTGGAAATAAAAGGATTTGTTGAAAAATGAAATGTTCAATATTCACAAAGTAAAAGAAACTAGGATTGTACTGGATACACCCCTTTTGAACAGTATCGTTATTTCTTGTTTTTCCACAAATTTTGTAGATTACCCAAAAAACTCACCTTTGTTTTTTCCAGAAATGGTAGAATCAAAATTAAGATTTTGTTCTTAATTTGATTACAACCTTTAATGATATTTATTTATTGACAACCTGTACTTTTTACTGATTATTGAAGATTGGAGAGATTGGGTGCACTTAATTGGAATAAAGTGGTGCATCAGCACCAAGGCTGGAGGCTCATCTCGTGTATCTGGTTACACGCCGGTGTTATACACTTGCTTGCAAATATGCTGAGTCTTGTCTTCATCGGTATTCGCCTCGAGCAGCATTTTGGCTTTCGTAAGTGATTTTGTAGCCATATCATTTCTTATGGCCCTTCTTAATATGGCTACACAGTTTATCTTATCAATCCCGCAACCTGTTTGGCAGTGCACATCGGCGTAATCTACCTATTATCCGGATTTGGCGGGAGCGTACTATCCTCCTTATTCATACAAAATAGAATCTCAGTTGGTGCTTCCGGTGCCCTTTTCGGGCTTCTTGGAGCCATGCTTTCAGAGTTAATTACTAACTGGTCTATATACACGAACAAGGTAGACTGTGATCTTTGTTGTTCCTTGTTTGTTCGCAATTTTCTGTAAAATTCTCGAACTTTTTGCATGGTCCTCTTTTTGTTTCTTGTTTGCAGGTTGCAGCATTATTGACGCTTTTGGTTATAGTTCTAATTAATCTAGCTGTTGGGATTCTTCCCCATGTCAATAACTTTGCCCATATCGGAGGATTTTTGACAGGATTCCTCCTCGGATTCGTCCTGCTTCCCCGTCCTCAATTCGGGTGGATAGAACGCCACAGTCTCCCTGCTGGAGTTCGTGTGAAGTCGAAATATAAGGCTTACCAATATGTGCTGGGGCTGCTTGCTTTGGTACTACTAATTGCAGGGTGAGTGTTTTCTTTCCAAATAATCATTAGGGACCCTAAGCGGCAAATTGTAGACTTATTACCTATGTTATCTATTTCTTACTTTACATATTCCGGGTAGGGTGTGACCTAAAAGCATACCAACTGTAATAATCTGAAGCTAAATGTATATTTAACCGAATAATTTTGTAAACGTGTATGTTATCAATTAAAGATTCCAACTGGGGCGAAATTAAATTTTAATAAACATATATATAGAATATGATCACATTGTCTCCCTTCTTGCTCCGTCCCTGAACAGATAAAGATAGTAACTAGTTACTCTCTTCAAATTACAGGTTTACAGTTGGGCTGGTGATGTTGTTTCGTGGCGAAAATGGATACAAGCGCTGCCATTGGTGTCGATACTTGAGTTGTGTTCCGACCTCCAAATGGAAATGCGATGATAGTTAAAAGAACCTCAGAAACGCGCGCAATAATTCAGTGTCTGAAGCTGTTCAGGATCGAATGAATATATATAGTTTTACAGTGTAAATGCAGGTTTTTAGTCTGATAAATTGGTTTCTTGAATTGTTTGTTAGCTTTGGGAATTTATTTGTTATTGTGTCTCTAGACAATTATTTTCCACATTTGTGAAAAGCGTTGATTCTGTGGTCATCCTTTGTGTTATTCTGTGGAGGGTGCAAACAAGTCGAGTTGGTTCACGAGTAGAATAAACTTACACGAGTTTTGCTAATATTACATGTTTCACTTGATTCTTACTAATATTTGTGTAAATACTATTTATTTTATACACAGTGTGTGAGTTTATATATGGTGTACATTTGTGTGGGTATGGAAAAGCAGAAATTGAATATGTTTGATTATGAAAAGTGAAAAAAGATAAATAGCTTTTGGCGTCGCCCGGACTCGAACCGGAGACCTTCAGTGTGTTAGACTGACGTGATAACCAACTACACCACGACACCTTGTTGGTTTTCTTTCAACACTTTTTTCTTTCAAACTTTAGTATAATAAAAAAACACATGCAATCGGGACAGGAATATAAGTTTGGAGAGATGTATGTATTATGCAAAATTAAGATAAAAAAAATAAAAATGTACGAGGTATATCCTTATAATGGAGGAAACTCAGTATCGTAATTATTTCTTAATATTCTGTACTTTGCACATGAAATCTTATAGTATATGGTACATTCAATCACACAAGAAATCGACCACAAACACCACAGCATAAAACAAACACCTGAAACAAGAAATAATACCACGCCATTTTTTTCCACACAAATCATTATTCTTAGTTATTACCAGGGCTTCTATATAGTCACAGTTTCAAATGAAAACTCTCCGATGCTAAAGCCTGTAGCCATAAGTTGAGTTGAAACCATTAGGGCCGCCACAGGCCGGAGTTCCTTGCCTCTTCAACTGACCCGAGTGTAGATAACTGTTGTTCCGGTGGTTAGCCGGCAGAGTGAAGCCCTTCTCCGAATATACGTCCAGTTCCCGGAGCCCGTGACTAAATATCCCGCTCGAACGGAGTTCCTCTATCTGCATTCTCTGTCTGGGCGCGCTCTGAGACCTAACTTTAGCACGTGATGACTCCGTGTTAGCCATGTAATTGCGGTGACTGCCGATGTAATCACCAAACAAGCTTCTAGAGCACTCACTTCTTGCGGGAGTAAACAACCCTCTATTATGATTAGGTCTAGAAGAAGTGGAGCGCACACTCGGGCTGATCTCGGCCATCCACACCGGCACTTCTGATGGGAAATTGGGTGATCGTATGGATGAGACTTCCTCGGATGATATGCTTGGAATTGGTTTGTGGAGTTTCGACGAAAGTCTTGACGAAGGCTTCCACGTGTCTATTTCGAGTATCTTGTCGCTTCTCGTGTCATCATCGAGACAGGCCAGATCGAGAGACGTGTGTTCCATCCAGTGGTCTAACCAATTGGAAGCTAGGTGGGAGCTTTCCTTGTTGACAGTGTTGCTAAATCTTCGATTATATTGCTGCATTTGCAGAAAGTGAGAGGACGGATTTGATAGATACAATTTTTTGAGGTACTAAAAGAAAGAACTTCTAAAATCGCAGTTCAAATTTTCTGCTTCATAACCGCAATACACCTTCTACTACATTCATCAATATACACCCCGTGGTAGAAGATATTGCACAACTATGTAACAGAAGATCTGAAATGCTAAAATTGGGTCGTTGATTTTAGTAAAATGGGCAACAAGTACATAGGAATTTAAGTTACCTTGGTGATAGATCCACCTTGTTTGGCATTATTCAATCCATGATTATAGGTTCTTGAGTTTACAGTGCCCTGCTGAAAATATACACAAGAACTGGATGTCAATCAACAGTCAAAACTATGGCCTCCTTTATACAGGCTTAAGGGAAGAGACCGTCCCTGCTTATTCAACTTTTTAGCCAAAAACACGTATTTGTTAGATTTAAGATGATGATTAATCATTCAAGCTTTATTCGATCAAGAAAAAACAACACTCACCAGATGACGCGAGCTGGAGGACCTGACGTTGGTTTTAGGAGTCTCTGATACGTACGATCTATGTGCAGAGGCTCGTGCTTGTATCCGAGCCATTGCTTGCATGCGACGGAGCATATCTGCACTCTGTTTTCTGACTATGTGACCTCTCATCAAGGCTTGAAGCTTAACCAGCCCCTTAAGTGCCCTCAATGCCCTCCTAGCCTACAACAAGCAAACACCTTCTAATTTTCACATAATAATTGATATTAGTTTTTTTGATAAACTAGAGTAGAATGATTTGCAGAACTTTGTTTATAGGGACAAAATAATTACACCTCATGATAATCGATAATTACGTCTTTATTATATGATAAAACAAAAGCAATTCAAGTAGAGAAAAAGAGAATAAAGTAAAGGTAAGTGCAAAAGACACAAACTAATTATGATCGAATAAATTCTTGGTTATTTTGCAAAACTACTTTATTATGAGTTCCTCATAGAGAGGGAAAATTCTTTCATGGACCGGGTGTATACACTCTTCTATTCAGATTTAGTCACGTACTATATATTAAATTTTTTATAAAATACAAATAATACGTAGCTAAATTTGAATCGCAGGATATATGAATGGGGCTCATAGATCGATCCATATAAAAATATTCCCATAAACAGATAGAGCCTGGGACAAATAGCCAAAAGTTGGATTAAAAGGGTACTAATATACCACCACCAGGCAACAAAAGTCCAGCCTATTGAGCAAAAAGCCAACGTTTACTACTAATAAAGATAGGCTTCAATGGCAAAGTCATTAAGCAAATCTTTTACCTATAACCTTTCATATGTCCATATTGATTTGAGTATCGGAGAGTTTATTTCAATAAAATCCCGGTCAATGACCTGATCGCGTGATTTCAAAGTAAAAATACGTAACCCGATATAATCGAGTGGGTCCCTTTAACTGTTCGTGGACGACCGACAATTCAACCCTCGAATCAAACAGCTTAAAGCAAGTCTTGATTGAAGCAAGGGGTGGAAAAACTAGTGAGTAGAACAAGTCCACAACTGATTTTTCAAAGATGATGACCCAAAGAGGAAAAAACTGAACTAGAGCTGAAAATCTTGGCCTCAATTACGGGTACTAGAAATATAAAGCATTAGAAATATAGTGGGCAATTAGCAATATATATTTATAATATTATATCGTGATGCCACCAATAAATTCAGAGCAGAGCATGAAGGAGTTGAAAAAAAAATATATAGTTATATTTTAAATTGACTTAAATCCATGAAAAAACAAACACAGCTTCATGATTCGGTTTATCTATGCTGAATTGTATTTGGCATACTTAAAAATATTAATTTCAGGCCAAGATATCATCACATTAAATCAACAATTTAATCAAAAATCAGCTCAATTTAATGTGGAAATAAAAATGAATATATATATAGAGAGAGAGAGAGAGACTTTTACATACTGATAACTAAATTACTGACCAGATAAGCTCGGAAAGCGGACTGAATCTTGACGGCCGCCTCCACTAGCCGCCGGTCTCCGCCGACATAGGCCACGGCATTCCTCCCACTCCCACAGCCGCCGGTCAATCTAACCACCTCGGCCGCCGCATGGGCCGCCGCGAGAGCAGCCTCCGCTACCGCCGCCGTGGCCGCCGCCACCGCTATTGCATGTTTGTTGTCATCCAGTCCCTCACCATATGGGCGGCTCAATTCGGCCGATTTGGACCGAGCCCACTTGCTCTTCTTCTTGTCATTCCACGGAGGCGCCGCCGCAGCATTGGAGGACTCCGGCGGGGACTTTTTGGACCTTAGGAGTGAACGGAACCACTTACTGGCCTTACCCATGTCTCATTATTGCGAGGTGTTTCAACATTGTATTTTTTCAATTTTTGAAGTGAAGTGAAGTGAAGGGGGTTTTTATTGGAGTTCAAAAAGACGCGCGATGGGGAGGCGAGTGGAGGACGCGCGGCGGAGTTGTGGTGGTTGTTGGCAGTTGGGACCCGGGCGTTTTAAAGTAAACGACAATTGACAGGTAAGACTTTGGTCCATCTTTTATTTTTTAATTCAAAAGCATGTGCTTCTTAATTATAAATTTAATCTAAATAATTTAGAGAATTTGTAAAGGACGTGTGTGTGTATATATATATATATAATATTCTCTAATTCTTTTTTTAAAGTCTAACCAATCCAGTTATTGGTCCACTGCCTAACTTATCTAAATTCAAAGATTAAATATGAGAGCGATCTTTCCAACTCCGTCACTTATTTATAACTCAAGGATTGATTCATAAACATTACTTAATATATCTAACTCCTCACTTGCAATTGCTCCATTTACAATATATTTTTTGTAATGTCAGAAGAGTTGAATGATTGTATGCGGCCATTTAATCGAATGGATATGTACCCTATTTTTAAAAATTGGACAATTTATTACAAATATTTGAATCCTGATTATATGTATGAGTAGTATGTATGCATATTATTAAAAAAAAAAGAGTTGAAAGACTATCCACCCTATTCTATAAAAACTTCTCGATTTTTTTTCTGAAGTACTTTTTTATATTCTTATTTTTTAGCCATTCTTCTATTGAACTATTATTTAAAATTTTATTTTCTATACTCCAAAATTCTATTTTAAAAATCTCTTAGGTGTTATTATTTCAAAATTTTCAACAACTTCTACTTAGAAGCCCAAAAATTTAGAAGCGCCTTTTGGTATGATACTTCATGTATATGTTTATGAGATCAATTCTATATCATATATAATTTTGAAATAGTTAAAAAAAAAAAGAAGTTCAAATGTTGTGTTTTTCCTAACTTATTGAAATGGCGGCTTTTAATGAATATTAGGTCAAGCGGGGAAGTATATTAATTTCTTGAAAATGTAGTTTTATTTATGATCTTATTTCAGAGGACCACTCAAATATAAGAGGGTGTTTGGTTAAGCTTATTTAAAATATCTTATAAGCTCCTACATCTTATAAGATGTTTTAGGAGCTTATAAGATGTTGAATCTTATTTTAAAAATAAGTTATTAAAGTGTTTGGATAAATAAGAAGGGGTATAGCTTATAAGATGTTAGTAATGGCAATATTGTAATTAATTTGGTTAAAAATAAAGGAGCTTGATAGATCTTAAAAAATAAGTTGCTACCTCCTTACTTTTTTAAAAAGAGCTTATAAGCTCTTAAACATCTTATTTGAAGAGCTTATAAGCTCCACCTCCAAAATTTTTGCCAAACACTTTGCACCATCTTATAAGCTCTCAATCATCTTATAAGATGTTTTGAAGAGCTTATAAGCTTAGCCAAACACCCTCTAAATTATGACCAATATACTTTTCTGTTACTTGTACTATAATATTTATTGTTTTACAAAATCTTCTTTCTTCTTCTTTTTCTTTCCTTGTATTTTATGTTGTACTATAGCAATGTCGCAACTGATGACCCCACTTAATATCGGGTTAGTTTGAATAAACTTAAAAAAATTGCTTCTCGAACCATATTTTTTATAATTGAGATTTTTATTAAGCCAATTAATTTTTTATTTGAATGCAATAATTATTTTTTTTTATTTTTATATAAAAAAAGTATTTTTATTTGAAATTACTCTAAATAGCTCTTAAAGAAAAGCTACTTTTGAGCTTTTTTTCTGAGTTTTTTTTTTTTAAAAAAAAAGGATCCAACCAAATATATAAATATATATATATATATATATATATTCAATTGAAGTAATTTTTTTTTTCAAACATAAGTGCTTATCCTTTTTTTTTTTTTTTTTTGAAAAAAAAAAATCATCCAAACCAACTCATATTCTCAAATTGATGAAAATTAAGTTTATTACAAGAAATTAACAAATTTTGTGATGCAAAGTGCTCCCAATCGTTGCATCATTGCGGCCAAGTCATTTAGCTTGTGATCGCGTTTGTGCAGTTTATAAATTCCATTTAAAGGCATAAGGAATCTGCTTTTTGCGTGTGTGTGTGTGTGTGTAGTTTATTGTTTTTATGTGCATTTTCTTGTGCTTGTGAACTCTCGACGTTTACGGGTTGCGTGGGGACACGAGTGCACGGACTTTGTCTAGATTTATAATCTGGTTTGATCGGGTCGCGTATCAAACATCCGACGCTAAATTCTCCATGTTTTTAGTGACGAATTACATGTCTATTAGGCAAAGAATTGTAGACAATTTATAACAAAATCTATAGACACGTTATCATTAATAAGTTGCTGTTGTTCGTGAAAATTGAAGGGAAAAAAGAGCCTGGCCTGTGTAGTATAATCAGGAATTAAACTGCATTTCAAATTTCTATTGTAATTGTTGTTTATTTTATCCCCCATCATTTGTATATGTGTGTGTATGTGTGTGTGTGTGTGTTTTAAAATTTAATAGGTCGACACATGTCTATAAATAAGGTATGAATTAAAACAGATATTAACTTGAAATAGTCTTAGGTTTCTTTATCCTAAAAAAAAGGGGACAAAAATCTTAGGTACTGTTGAAACATCTGTATCCTGTACATTAATATTTAATACTTAAGACCCCATGTATTATTAATTTGTTATTATTTTTTTTATTATTATTACTGTTTTCGTTTTCAAGAATTCTGTCGCCATCGATCTAGTATAGTATACAATGTTTACATTATGTATTTATGTGCATGTTTTTCTACTTCTTTGTTCACTATTTTTTGAGTATCCTTGTTTTGTCATGACTTCGTAGAAAATCAACTTTCAAAAATTTTCGATGTTTTTCCCTCAAGAATTGGCACTAGGGAAGAATACTTTGTATATATTTCTCACATAGATCAATGGGATACGGTTAACTGATTACAACAAATATGTCAATTAGTTATGTAAATTGAATTTTTTTTTTAAATGAGAATATGCTTTTTAATAATACTCTTTTTTTTATATATATATACAATCAACTCAGGAGCTCCAAACCCAATGACGAAAATTCGGGCTCCTTCGTATATATATTCTATAGGTCCATGATTTCTGAATATATTATATTATGGCAACATCTATGTAGATAGAGCTCCCGGCGAGGATCGAACTCACGACCTTTCGCTTACGAAGCGAACGCACTACCACTATGCTACGGAAGCTGGTTGTATTATGTAAATTGAAATTTTAATTTTATGAGATAAATTTAAGTTTTCATAAAATAAAGAATTTTTTTTTTACTACTTTTAGATGGATGAGAGTTGAAATATTGATACCGATATATATAATAACTCTCCTCGCGCATTGAAGAACCATAAAGATTCAGCCCAGCAATACTTTTCCTCAAAACGTCGGCAAATTAGATAATAATATTAATAAAAAACCTAAATATACAGTTAGCCTGTTGTCCCCATAAGAAAATGATGGTGATAGAAAGTGAAACTAAACTGCCGTAACTCGTAAGTATTAAGTTCCAACCACACATTTCTGCATAAATGGCAAGTCTTCTTACTATTACTTTGACTACACAATATAGAAACAAAACAATCCCTTTACTAATACAAATTTCATTGAGTCTAGTTTGGATTGGGAATAGATTTAACATACAAAAACTAAATATGATTTCAAAGATATAGTATTTGACCAAAAAAAAAAAAAAAAAAAGAAAATAAGTGTCTTAAAAGAAATCTTAGAAAGAGCTGGGGCCCTTTGGCCTATTGGACGTGTACTCCGCCTTTAGCGATGATAGAAGTGTGATTAGCAACGACGGGAGTGCAATGATAGAATTCGAATCATTGCAGTGTGCATAAATGATAATGTGTATGCAATATGCATATTATATAAAAAAAAATACTAAGTAATTAAAAAGTACAATCTAACAATCAAAAGGGAAATAAAAGGACGCCATTTAAATTAAGTTTCTGACAAAACAAAATATTCAGGTAGAACTTGGGAAAATATACTTCTAAGAACCAAGGGAAATTGCAAACGACCAAACTCACAAAAATAAATGCAAAATAAAATAGTTTAGTGAAAGTAAATTTCAAAACAAAAGACTGTGAAGGACCAGGCCAGAGTCCCAGCCCACGTCTGGAGGGGGAGCAATTTGATTTGTATGCTTTTAAGAAGTCTGGGCCTCAATGCCATGGGCCAACGGCCCGTCAATATAACAGTTAACAAATCACATTTCTACATCATTTTTTAAATTTTGTTAATTAAAATACATTAAGATTTAATTTGCCCAACCTCAAGGCTCGGCTCGACTTGACTCATTTATGCCGTTTCTCTTTATATTACTTATTTTTGATTTTACTATATTTTTCTTGAGTTCCATCTCAACTCATCTTAATTTAATATTTGATCTGATCCATCAAATTTGAGTTATTTTGACCAATATAATAAAATAAGTTTAAATTTAGTCAAACCCTCCTAAATAATAACAAATTATTTTTATATTCTATAAAAATTAAATCTCACGCACCAAAACTATTTGTTTTTTTTATTTTTTTATCATCATCATAAATATTATTTTTTCAGTAATTTTGGCACTTGATGTTTATTGCATTCAATCTAACATGGGAAAACGGGATTCTATAATATTATTCCTTCCTGACCTAAATTACATGGAATTGCTGAACTGCAGATCAGGATTATAGAGACCAGACACCTCAAAAAAAGGGGGAAAAAAGAAAAAGAAAAAGAAAAAGAAAAAGAAAAAGAAAAAGGTTTAAAAACAGAAAAAACCCTATTATTAAATTTCCGGCATTATAATTTATTGGCAATCAGCAGTACGACGAACTGGCCATCAGTTTCCTGCAAATAAAAAAGAAAGATATAAAAGTATTAGAAATAGTATAGATTATATATATAGGAAAAATAAATGCACTGATTTATTATCAAAATCAATGTAGTTAGATATTCTATGTGATTGATTATTCTTGTTAAAATATATGTCAATCATATGACAAATGCGAATTACTTGTTATCATGTGATTAACAATAGTTTGGTTGAGTCTAGATTAGGTCAAAATTTTCAAACAGCAGAGAGATTATAGAGAAATTGAAATGACACTCAAGCCCTTAATAATGGCCCTCGATAGTGTAACATGGGAAATTTTTACCCCCACAAGTTTAGCCACTCTATAACTAATTTTGTAATGAGCGTTTTACGGTTGCTATGTGATTGTTGTACAGTTTAGGAAAAGTGACAAATTCCATGGCAAGTGCATTAACACTTGTTATATAATTGGTTGCGTTCGGCCATACTAAGTTTGGGCCTATGGACCATTGCTTAGGGTAAATTACAACCAGGCCCTTGACATTTGACAAAATTACAAAAGACACCTCTTATTTCAGTGAGAACATAGATTGAGTTGAAAGACTAAGTACCTCCACAAGTGAGAGGAGGGAGGTTGCATCGGCTGGGGAGGCGGGAGGAGATCCTCAACGTGTTGCAAATGCAGTTGTGGTCGATCCCTTGGAGGGCAGTGCAGCAGTCGGCGCTCGGGGCCGGGTTCGTGGCGCCAGGAACCACAAAGGGTGCGCACACATTGAGGCTTGCTAGTGAAGAAGAGCAAGTTTGTGTGGTGGCTTGTGCCACAGATTGAGTGACTAGTTGGCTTTGAGCCACCAGCACAATCACCATGATTGCTAGAGTAAAAGCTGGCTTCATGATTCTTGAGGATTTTGTAATTTGTGCTTGTTTTTGTGATGCCTGTGCATGGATTTTCACTCGTTATTTATAGCTGATAAATGGAGTGAAATTCGCCATCAGTGGTCATATAGCATGAGTGACCTAACTGGCAATTTGGTGTCACCACATTTGTGCTTTGCGTTCAATTTTTTCAGCAATTCTTGAAATTAGGAGAAATTTCTTTGCAATGTGTCTCAAGAAAGTTATTCAAAAATTTCTATTCAGTAGAAATTCTGTTGGTTTTCAATGGGAATTTTTAGCAAAATCAACGATTCTGTCGAATTTTCATAGGAAATTAGCTGTTTTTGGTTTTTTTTTTAGTGATTGTCCTTATCATATAATTGATTACTCATTTTGAATTGCATTTTTTGATTACTTAAAAAAATTATTTTCTAAATTTCAAGATAAAATGAAAATATTCTTGACAATTCTTGAAGTCGTAGAAATTTTTACAACAATTTTCATCAAGAAAATTACTCAAGAATCCCTGCTGATTCACCCCAATCCAATTAACCATATAGCAAATATTATTACAATGACTATATTATATTAATTAATTATTTTTTTTGCATGCAAGATATATAAAATAACATTTAATTGAGCAAGAAGTCTAAAGTCATAAATCTAGAAAGCATGATGAGTTGGCACTTCATGATCCCACAAGTTTTGGTTTGAGATCAAGAGACAAAACCAAGAACTATGCAAGTACAAACTTTAAATATCACAAACTATGTATACATTATTCAGACACAACCTCAAAATAATGATCATTATCAACTAATCACATTTTTTAAAACCACCGGACTTTGTGCCTGATTCAAGATCTGAGTAAACCTATAGTGACAACAACAAAGAAAAGAAAGAAAGAAACTAAACAAATTATGTTAAAAGAAACAAAATACTTCAAAACAAGTGTATCTAAGTAGCTTTAAGATTGTTGATCAGCAGAAGCAGGTGGGGCTGTCCAGTACAACTTGACTGCAAACAGAAGTTTTTCCCTCTCCAGCGGCCCGTCTTCATGATCGACGATCCGGCTATCCCAATTCAACGCATCCGCGACCTTCTTCGCCTTCACTAACAAGTCCACATCGTCCCGGATTATCAAACTTCCTTCCGGTCTTAGAATCCGATCCATTTCCAACATGATATCTTCCATTTCACACCTAGAAGGTGAAAAAATGTGTCGTTAATTTAATCATGATATAAAAGCATGGTTTCTCTCGTTAAACTCACTGCGATCGTAGGGTGAAAGCGCCTAGTATATAGATGTTTACCTATCGTTGTAGAGTGTAAAGATTGAATCAGCATGAATGAGATCGTATGTTCGAGGGTAAGTCGACATTGCTTCACACCTGCACCAAAGTGTGGCTAGTTATCAATATTGTTCGTCGCCAAACAAAGGCACGAGAAATTTCACGCCACTTGAATGAGCATGTATGGCACCCCGATTGAAATGTAGACCATTAGATAAGAATATATAATATATAATAAAGTGAAATACCGACACTTATGATCAAGAAGTCACGATATCCAATTAGGTGTACACTCACTCAAGTATCATGAAAGAATCAAGATATATGTATATACCAGCTTTGGTAAGTTCCAATCAATCCTCGTTCATAGATAACGCCTAGTGTGTTGACCTTAGCCTCGACCGGGACAACGTTCATCACCCAGAGGGGGTCGTCTATCAAATTAGCAGCAAATCCACCCAAGAACGCGTTCATGTCAAGGATATTGCGGTACCTTCCCGGTTGGCCAAGTTGGTTATTAACGTTTTTATAGTACGAGACTCTCTTCCTCCATAGTTGCATGTCTTGTTTAAAAGTCTCGGCGGTAACCCCATTTATGGTACCCCTACTAATCCTAGGAGGTATGGCGTTTAATCTTCCCGGCCATTTTTCAACTTCGCCTCCCGCAACCTCTTCCTTGTTCGAAACTTCAGGCAAAGGTGTCAAGCATGTTTCTAAGTTTGTGTACCTACAAGAATTATAAAAAGTTACAACATTTGGCAAAAATTTAAAGAACTATGAACATTTAGTATAAGTAGTTAAGCATAACAAACCAAGCTCGATCAAGATCTCGGGTGGGGCAAAAAGGAGGGTTCTTGATGACCGTCCGATACTTTTTGCACTTCAAGTGATTGGCTGGTTTCTGCCATATAGCAATATCGTCCCTCTCGACCAACTTCTTCCAACACAAACTTCTTGTTACGTTCTCAATTTGCATTTGCTCTGCATTCAAATCATTCGTTGTTCTCTGCCACCCTCTCCAGTGTTTCTTCCAGTGGATTGGAGGACCGGATAGGATCCAATATCCGCCCGGCCTCAAAACTCGGTCGACCTCGATCAAGTAGGCCCCATCTAATCAAGAAGATCACATTAAAAGGGCAATAAGCTACGTAACAATATTCTAAGATCCCACAACGACAGCAAACAAATGCAAACGAAATGGCAATGTACTTGATCCATAAGGCTAGGAAATTACCATATTGACCCCACGGAATAAGGCAGCGCGAACAATGTGCCATATCGAAAGCCCTCGATGGGTAGGGGAGCCTCTTGGAGGCTATGACACCAATCAGAGCCGGAACACCTCGTTCCAGAGCGAATTGCACCTGTGCTTCGTGTGTATCTCTTGGCGCAAAAGACATCGTAAGGACGTTTCGCGACAAAAGATAAGCTCCCCAGCTCGCAACCTAGTCAAAAATTAGAATGCAACATAAATCAGACAAAAGAAAAATTGCAAATCATGATCAGAAATCATAAGTTTTTGTATCCTCCAACATCGGTAGCCAAAAACACGAGTAGGATTAACATGAATTCACCTTCCATTTGTGTATGTATGTTCTAAGAGTAACTATACAAATTAATACTAGTATCATGACATAACTGAATTGTGAATCCTTAAAGCACATGTGGATGATGTCAGTATTTCACTTTATTTTTCACTGTCGTATTCTTGTCCGGAAAATTCTTTGGTTTCTTGAGGTAAAATACAAGAATGTAGAAAAGAGGAAAAAGCTGACCACCCCACTACTTATAATATACCAAACCACACTGTCAAATTTTGAGATATGTTTTTGCCATAATTGTGTAAATCTAAGCAAATCATGTGGCTGCCTAATTATGTCCACCATTGTGCTCACAAAAGTTATTAAAACTTCACAACATATCACAATTCATGTCTATTATCACAATATCTTATCCCTCATCGACCAAATAAATCAGTGAAGTAAGAAGTCTTTCCCATATAAGATTGCATTAATTAATTAATTGATTAAAAATCCTTAAAATTCACACCAGAATAAAGTTTCTAACAAAAAGGTACTCCCACACATTGGAAAAATAATTTATGCCAAAAAAAAATAATAATAGTAATACCACCCCGAAAAGAATGTCGCTTTCAAGAAATTATGACGAAGAAAATAATAGCACCCTCAAAAAAATGCCATTTTTCAAGATAACTTTTTTATCTCATCAAAACCTCAAACAAATAAGAACCTTTAAGAAGGTTTTGAGTTAAACTAAGCGACGAGCGGAGCGGGTAAGAACAATCGTCCTCCTCATATTTTGTGTACATTTATATTAAAATTTAATTTGTTTTTTTCCCAAAACTGGTAAACTTGCTATTGCATATCATGCAAAATTGAGGAGAGAGAGAGAGAGAGAGAGCGAGAAATAAGAAAGCATACCCCACAGCCAGTATCAATGGCGGTCCTAATAGACCCATCTTTCAAATCGATCAATTTCCCGATATCATCAATATAAGCATCAGCTCCATTAGGAAACATGGTGCCGCCACCGGGGAACCTGAACCGGTCCCCCTCGAATCGTATCCAGTTCTGAACCGCTTTCTCGACGGTGAGGTCCTTGTGCGGGACATTGGCGTACCACGCAAGATCCCGGCTCAGCGGCCAGTGAAACGGGTTCTTGTACCCGTGCGGAGCCGGGACCCGGCATTTGAGCAGCTCGTTTTTCTCCGGGCAGTGTCTCTCTCTGTAAATCAGTCTGTCCCTGTCGAATTTCAAGGACCTTTCTTGGTCCTCACATGGGGTGTACTCGCTGTACTTGATGTCGCAGGGCGGGTAAGATTTGGCGGCGGCGGAGGGGGTGGTAGCGAGGTCGTTGTCGGCGGAGTGGTGGGTGGCGAAGTCGAGCTGGTTGGCGGGGGTGGAGGAGGAGGTGGTGGGTTGGGTGGTGTGGTGTGTGGTGGTGTTTTGGGGGGCGGAGAAGCAGGGGACGGTGGAGGAGAGGGTGTTGGAGGCGGAGGAGCGGGTGGCGCCGCCGTGTTGCCAGACGCCGAAGAGGTAGGAGAGGGAGCAGAGGATGGTGACGATGGCTAAGGAGTAGAGCTTGGGTTTCTTGAAGAAGGTGGCGGCGGGGGTGGTGGTGGGGTTGGGCTTGGAGAGTGGAGTGTAGTATGGTGGGCTTTGGCCCCCCATGGATATGGCTGTGTGCAAATATTTTGGCCTCCCTCTGTTCCTTTGAAAGTGATAAAAAATGGGACTTTACGTATGGGTTTATAGCAGTGGGGCGTGGGGGTGGGGGTGGATGCTTGCTTGTTAGAGATTTGGGAAGGTGTTGAAGGGATACAAGTAAAGAATCAAGTTCAGCATGTGGTGTGTGTTTTGTGTGTGTGTGTGTGTGTGTGTGCGTGTGTGTGTGAGAGAGAGAGAGAGAGAGAGAGAGAGAGACTAATATATATATAGAAAATTCTTATCCGAACTTGATTTGGCCGAACCCAATAAATCATATGGTAAATGTATTACACTTGTCAAGTGATTGATCATTTTTTTTAAATTATCGATCATTCACAAGGTAATTGTAAAATATTCGCTACGTGATTAATATTGGTTCTATCGAGTCGGATCTGAACTAGAATTTCTCATATATATATATATATATATATTGTATAGTTAAGATTAAAATAAGGTTGAATGTGGATGGAATTTTCAAGAATGGAGGAGGGGGAAGGCGATATGTGAAATTCTTTGAAGAGATTGATGCAATGCACTTTTGGAATTGTTTCTAAATATTGTTGTTTTATCTATATATATAATTTAGACTTTTGGGGCCATCTAACACTTATGCATAAAGTTGGATACGGCTGTCAATGGAGCGGATTCGATTCGATTATGTTTTGAATTTTAGTATATTTGATCGATTAAAATATTTAATGGATCTAATTCGATTATAAATATATGTAATTCGAAATAAATAGATATGATATGAAATCAAGCAGTTTGACCCATTAAAAATTCGAATTCGAACTTTAATGATATTTTTTATTAAATTAATAATATTATGTATATTAAGTTAGTAAAGAAAATTAAATAGAATGCAATATATAATTTATAACAATTAATAATACATTATTTTTTATTTTTTAAAGTATTTTTTAACAAAATAATGTATAATTTTTCTATATATTCTGAAATAATTTTCTACTTATTTTATTTTTTTACATAAGTAATTTTTTAATTGTTACATGATTTTAAAGTTTTAATTTTTTTAACTGTTATTTAGATCGAATTTTGGATTTTTTATTGGATTCGAACTCATCAACAGTATTAAATGTAAATCATATAGGATTCGGGTCATATTCGAATATTAATAAAGCTTATCGAATTGGGATTCGAATTTCCAAATTCGCTCCAAATCCGACCCATTGACAACTCTGAAGTTGGATAATATTATTATAATTTATTGTGACACATATGAAATTATAATAATTTTAGATTTTAATTCGTTGAAGTATATAATTGTTCATAATTATCCAAAAGAATTCAACACTTATCAAGAATCTCAAGTGAGATAATGTTACATTTATTACCTTTTATTTATAATGCTCTATTTATAATATTTACCAATTACTTTAAATTTTTAAGTGTTAGATTAGTTTTCAAGTATTAAGCATATGATATTGGGTGCAATAGAGAACGTACCTTTTGTGTTGAAAAGGAGAAAAACGATAATGTACAATACTAAAGTTAAAATAGTCTCATTTTTTCTATAGGGGTGTATTATCAATGTATTACCACATCAATTGCAAATTAAGGGGAAAAATACTAGGCAAATTTTAGGTCTTATATTCATGGTAAGTTGGAGATTTTACAAATTTAAGGTTATGGGTTTAAATATCATGAATGCATGTATTTTTTTAATTTAATGCTAATTTCTTCTTAGTGGATAGTAATTTTTATTTAGTTATTTTTTAATGATATTCAATTATAATAAACAATTGATATAATTGATTGAGTATAATTAATTTATTTTAAAAAATAAAAATACATTTTGTATAGTAGTGTTGCTAGTTCCTGTTCGAACTAAGGACAAGAAAAATAAAGAATTGAGGTGCCAGTGAAGCCCGGGTCTAGTAGATCCTGCCCCCAGATTAGTCATTGTCAACATTTTTAGCTTCTGTGAGATTCAGTGGGGTTCGTCTGCTACTGTTCCACAGGTGACAGGGTCATCGGGGGAAATTTTTTACGAATAGATTATATGTATCCAACAGTTCAAATTTAATCATATATTATTTATTATTATTTTTATTAAATATATAAAATACGTGATTGAATGTGAATTATTTGATGCATGAGTAGAACTCAAACACCCGATCCATATAAAAATTTCCGAGTCATCGCTACCAACCCGGTGTGGTTGAATGCAATTAATTATTTGTTTATACATTTGTTGAATAATTGAGCAGTTTTCTTACATAATGCACGAATTATATATCGGTGTAAGTCACTCATTATGTAATTAATATTGATTTAATTGAATTATATTTGGACTACAATTTCCCTGCCTCCGTAGGATTAATAACCCAAAATTTCTTATAGACATTGGGTCTCGATTGGACGCATGCACTATACGATTTAAATTATTTCATATCACGAATTCATTTACAAAAGAAATATCAGCACTTTGAGCCATTTGATATATATACATAGACCTCAAATATCATTTTTCATCAAGAATTTTATGTTAAAGACCCAATTTTACATATTTCTTTTCTTTTCTTTTTTTTTTTTTTTTTGGATACTATGTGTCTTATCTTAGCTTCCTAAGTTTTTCACGCAATTATTATCTAATTTCTTTTTTTTTTTTTCCCTCCAAAAAAGAATCATCTTGGAGCTAAATGAGTCGACTAAATTATTATTTCCTATTATAACATGTTTTAGCGTTAATAATATTCACTATTCCACAAATATATATCGAATAATACATATATTGTCTTTGTATTTTTCAAATGAATATATATTTCTTTATTCTAACTTTTAAATACAGAATTGCTATAAGCAAAGCTACATATGTGACTGAACTTTTCATGATTAGAGTCGATGATTGAAATATTTTGAATGCACTTATTCGGAGTCTGATTTTAACAAGTATGTTTATATGCCGCATTTGTATTTTTTTCATAACAAAAAAAGAAGAAGAATTTCACTATTCAAATTCACAATTTTTTTTTAAAAAAAAATCTTTTGAAAATATTTATTGGAATCGACTCTTCAAATATTGCATATCCATCACATTTGTCATAGTTCAGAGCTGCCCAATCAAATTATTTGGGACCGCATTTTAGATAATAAATTTTAAATAACAAACTATCGCAATTTGTTTGTCTCTGTGTGTGTGTTTTTAATTAATAATGTGCAAGTTTTTTTTGCGATCTTTCATTGGCAATTTGGCATTAAATCATAAGAATCACGGGTACTTGCTTGGTATCCATCATAAAACAATATATATATATATATACATATATATATATATATGTGTGTGTGTGTGTGTGTATGCGAGGAAGGTACGTACACCAAGAGAAGCAATGGTATGCGATTAATTAAATCCTATAAGTCAATCCCTGTAAATTATTTTTTGTTCCATTGTAATTAAAAATACATATCTATTAAGTATTATGGGTAACGTTCAATTGGATTCAAGCAATTTTAAGAAAAAATGTTTGACCTGAAAAAGGCAAAGGGGTTAATAAAATTTAAATAGCATTTTGTACAATCAATCATATCAATGATTTATTACAATTATCGCATTAATATTATAAATGAAAACAAATTATTACAATTGAATATTATCAAATGATAACTAAATATAAATCCTTTGATTCATATGAACTTAAGATTGTGCCTTCAGATAGAACTTCCCATTAAATATAGTTAATTAATCCTTAAAGATTTAATACTAAAAAAAAAATGGGTAGCAAAAAAATAAAAATAAAAATTTATGAAATCATTTTATATAAAAAGTTTGAAATCCCCAGATGACGAGATCCAAAGTGGTTAATTAATTAAGGTGCAATTTGCACATTTCTTGCGCATTACTTTGTGGGCACAAGATGCAAATTGAACTTAAACTTTTAGGATTAATTCTTAACGACAGGTGATTTGATCTTAGTCAAATAAATATCATGCATAATTATAATAAAAGAATAACTATTATGAATGATATAATTACGTGTGCGTTATTTACACTAGTTTATCGACTAACATACACTATAGAAAAATACATATCAGTATGATTTTTCGACAAATTTTTCATTGTCACTAAATTAAAGATATCATTGTCATTAAATTACCGTTATAAAGATATCATTTGTATATTTCCAATAATGACAACTCAAGTATAATTTTCTTAAATATCAAATCATCGAAGTACTACAACCGTTTCGTAATATCTGTCGTTTTAATATTTTAGTTTTGTTTTAAAATATTTATCATTTTATAAAAACGACGCAATATTTAATGTATTTTTTCCAAATCTATCCTCTTATAAATAATACTCATATAGCCGATGAGCCCTTGTCTCAGTGATACCGTGAATGTAGGTTTTATTCTAGTTTGATACTAGTTTCTTCCTGTTGTATAGTAGTTTGTATTTCATTGTTATTTGATGCTTGATTGTAATAGTTTTTTCTTTCATTTGGAATATTGATGCCATGATTGTAATAGACTATTGATGTAATTGGCTAATTGTAATAGATCAACTTTAAAAAAATAATAGTCATGTAGTTTATTTAAATCAATAGTTAACGCATATATTTAGAATTTTTTTTAAATTTCAATAAATCATTAATAATGGTAAAGTTGTCAGTTATGGTATACTTTCAAATTCTCCTTAATCTATGTGAAAAAAAAATCTTAAATGACAAATATTGCGAAACATATGTAGTAATCTTTATGACAAAATAAAAGTTTTTGTCATTTGATATATTTATAATTGATGGCAAATTTTAAGATGTGGAGTAATAATAATAATAATAATAATAATAATAATAATGCGTAAAGTTTGAGGTACAAGAATTTAGGAATGGAAGTTGTTTTCAAACCCTTGTGGAAACTATCACGTTTGTGTTCAATTAAATGCTTCGTAATTACTCAAAATAGGAAGGAAAAAAAAGAGCTAGCATTATGATCCATAATTCCACATGGTTTAATTTTAAATACTGTTCATAGAAAATGGAGCAGCTAATCTTCGACGCAATGCAGATTCCCAAATGCATAATTTAATTTAATTTTCATCGATGGTTGAGTACGAGTTAGTTCCCACTAGTCTATTACTTTAATAATCACTTTCCTGAAATGGATTCCTAAAATATTATGGTTCACTTCAAGTTTCGTTTTACGTACTTATTACCTCTTGCTATGCACACACACACACACTAGCATGTGCTCACGCTCTACATGGATATCATAATTTATCATAATGCATAAAAATATAAAAATAAAATATACTATTTATATAAAATAATGTTTACTCTAAATAATTTTCAATACAATTCAATAATTAAATAAATAATAATATTTATTCATACTTAAAGCTTTTAACTTTAAAAAGGAAAAAGAAAAATATTGTAGTGTCAAAAAAATCATATTAAAAAAATTTAAAAAACATTAAAATCTAAATAAATGATCCAAACTAAAGTTATAAATAAAATTTTTAGATATATTAAAGTTTCAAACGTTAAACTATGAGCTATTCTAAGTTAATAAATCACAAAAAATGGATTATTATAATTAAATTATGAATACTTTCATATCTGTCTATCTCTCTACACCCCCCCCCCCCCCCAGTATCTCCCTCTTTGGATAAATAATCTATTTTTTGTATTTTAATTTATTTTTTGATAAATATTTTAATTATAAAATATCTTATTTAGTGAAAATCAAAAATCATAGAAAAGTGGGAGTACGTAATTGGACATGTTAGTAGATAAGTAAGTGGATGAGTGGGATAAGTAAGTTTTTAATTGTTGTTATTATTATTTCAAAAGACTTATCCAATCAATTTTTTAATTAAGAAATTCAAAAATTTGGGAGATCAAAATTAATCAAATTGCAATTAAAGACCGCTATCAAAATTATTTTGTGGCTTATTAGATGATTTTGGTGAAAGACCGCTATATTAGATGTGAACTTTTTATAATGTAAATATAGCATTAAATTATATAAACAACAATAAATAAATAAAATAGGTTTATTAGGAAGTAAAGAATAGTAAATAAATAAAATTTGAATATATCGAAAATTTAGGTTAAAACAAAAAATAAAGATAATTGTTGATAATACTGTGTCCATATTTTTTTAATCCTTTTAAAATTATAATTTAATTTGGGATATGACATATCATATTAAAAAATATTTTTCCAAGTTTGAGTAATATAAGTTTTAATTGAATACTTTTTTAAAATAAAATTGAGAAGAAAATTACCATAAATGATATTATGTTGATATTTACATTCCTAATATTTCTTAAATCATAACTAATTTGATGGCATTATGCAATATTTTAATTAGAATTTTCTTAACGTATATGTTTTTATTGAAGGCTATTATTAAATTTTTATAAGAGAGGGGGAGAGAGTACAAAAAATATTAAAAATATCATTATGAATAGTTGGTGGGTTTCAATGATTAGGAGATAGAATTAAGAAATTTACAATTAATGCCAACCAATTAAATAAGTCATTTTAAATAATTTAAAATTCTAAAAATTGAGAATTTAGTCAAAATTGTATATTATAGTAAAAAAACCTCCATCAAATATATAATTGTGTAGACTCCTTATTGGGGAGGCTAAGGATCTTGCGCTCTTTTTTCAGCATTTTTCTTTTATACATGTTCGTAGATTAGGAAATCAAACAGCCCACTTGCTGGCTAGAGGGGCTATTACCTATTGCGAAGGCGTTAACATCTTGCCTCATCGCATTCGTTCCGTTGCTTAGTCGGATACTTCATTTATTGAATAAATCCTACATTTGTATTTGGATAAAACGGGCATACTTTTTTCTTGAAAAAGATAATGCCATTTTCACGTACTTTCAACAATTCAAAATCTTTGTTATGAATTAATACCCAATCATACTAAAATTCAAATTTTCAAATGCTAAGTCAAAACTTTTCATAAATCGATTATAGCTAGCTAGTTCTAAGATGCTCTATGTTTAGTACCATATAACAATTGCCGAACTCGTGCGCAACGTTGAGTCAAAGTCAACTGATTAATTAGGCAACATTAGCCATTAATTTCTGGTTCATTTTAAAATTGACAATGATCTACATTTTATTTTAATAATACAACAAATTCTTTATGTAACGATCAAGCAATTCCTCGTTTTCCGGAATTAGAATAGAGCTTAATTTTAATTGGATCTCGCAAAATATAATTATATAGATAAGTACTTCTTGGATCATGCCTCCGCTTTCATTGATGCAGAAATTGATATCAACATCCAATTTTTATTTTTTTTTCTTCTTCTTTTTTGGACAAAAATACCTCAAAATTAACTTTACATCATGAAAATAATTTTCAATTCAAAAAACTCATTCAATTAATTCCTCAAACCAAAAAGAAAAAAAAATCCAAAAGTTAAATTTGTTTCTAAATTACACTTGATTTTTTTACATCCAAATATTTAATATAATGAACTAATTTTATAATAGAAAATCTTCTTTCAAGTTTTTTAAACTGTTTTGTATAGATACTAATTTAATATTTCTTAAAAAAATTATTTTTTCAATTTTGTCCAAAAACAGGGTTCAAGTTAATAATTGGATTTTCTGAAATTAAAAAAAAATGGTGAAATAGATTTTTTCGATTGAAAATTATTTTCATGCATTTTCTAGATGATAAAATTAATTTCAAGATTTCTTTTAATATTATTTTTCCTTTTTCTAATAACATCAAATATCCCGATCTGACTTTTAAATATCAAAAAAGTTGCCCGGGTAGAAACTGAGTTGAATATCCAATGAAATCATTACATTACATTACATTCTGTATTTTGCTAGGTCTATCTTTTTTTTTTTTTTTTACTCTCTCTACTTATACCCTTTTAGATTTTATTTTAAAATAAGTTGTCAATGTTTCTGGATAATATATATAATGACACTTCAATAATTATTATTGGGGTTTCATTTTCTTTATTCTATCAAGAAATTAACCAAAATGTCCATTTATTTTTAAAACATTAGCCTATCTTTATAATATTATTTTCAAAATGTATACTTTTTTATTCATAATTGTACAGTCACCATTCCAGCCAAATTAAAAAAAACTAATGATATTTATATTTGTGATATTGCAGTATAGGATTCAAAAAATATTGGAAAAAAAAACAAAAAAAAAATCTACAATCACGAAATCAATAAAATTCCAAAGTTTTTTCCCCCCAATCAAATCAACCAAAGGCCTAACTTTTTTTGCATAAATAAAGTCAAATTTAGTTTATCTTTTATTATTATTTTTCACTAAGCATAATGTAAATGTTAAATATATATATATATATATATATATATATATAAAATTAACTAAATGGTGAATAGTGATTAGGGAATATTTGTTCAATTAAGCAAATCAAATAATGTTCAATAAATAAAAAAATATGGGCATTTTGGTCAATTATTGAAATTAAGAATATAATTGGAGCTCCTGTATCAATTTTAGGAGTGCCAACAACATCATCCTTTAGATAAATAAGATCAAACAATTTATAAGATGTTTTGGGATCGTATAATGAATTTGTAATTTACATAGTAGGAATGAGAGTTTATAAGCGTTTTTAAATATGACAATAACAAAAAATGATACGAGATCATTGATTTTACATAAATAAATATTTTTTTAAAAGGGTACGGATGTGATATGAAATAATAGTTATGGTTAATCATGCCATTCCATTATTTAAAATTATATAGCTTGTAAACTATTTCGAAATAAATTGGGGGAAATTTATTTTCTTTTAGGAGTCTATAAACCGTAAACATCCAACTTTTAAAACTCATGAACTTTTTTATCAAAAAATTAACCGAACTTTTTTCTAACCCAAAAAAAAAAAAAAAAAAAAAGGACTTAGTACCCACAAAATCAGAACGAACATGCTCGCTAAGAATAACTCGTGTGGGCCTTAAAGATAGGCAAAAATTCTATAGGCCATTTTCTCCAAACGTATTTCAACTGGGCTTGGTCCAAAAGGTTTGAAATGAATATCTTCAGACAAGAATGCTCAAAATAATGCAATAATACTTATATGCCAAACATACGTAGTTCAACTTGCAAACCATCCTACTGTGTCCAAACAAAAAAATTTGCGAATTTATTCATGTTTGCGATCCTTAAAGAATATAAATAGAATATTTACTTGTCAAGCTTCAGTTTTACTGATTTATATAGTTAAAAGGGTGTTCGGCTAATCTTATTTGAAATATTTTATAAATTCTTGTATTTTATAAAATATTTTAGGAATTTATAAAATATTAGATTTTATTTTAAAAACAAGTTGTTAAAGTCTTTGGATAAATAAACTGGCGTGTAGTTTAAAAGTAGGGGTGAGCATAATTTTTTATAAACCGGTCGAACTGCACCGCACCGTACTGTTTTCAAGCTTGATTTAAGTATAAAAAATCGCATAGTATCTACTAGCTTTATGGTTTTTTAAAATTTAGTCTTTATACTGTTTATTTTAAAAATCTTTCTGACATGCGTTGATCTTTTTCATATTAATTCAAATATTTTACTAGTTTTAGAAGATATTTGTATTACTTTTTGTCTAATTATTTCTTTTTATTGTTTAGAATCGCAAAATCAAGCCAAACCGCACCAAACTGTTTTAAATTGCACATTTGATTTTACTTTAAAAATTGCAATTTTGAAATATAATTTGAAAAAACCACACATGGCAATTCGTTTTTCAATATTATGACAAAAAAATAAATAAATAAAACCAAACCGCAATCACCCCTACTTAAAAGATGTTAGTGATTGCAATATTGTAATTTATTTGGTCAAAAACAATGGAGTTTGGCAGGATTTTTAAAAAATAAATAGGTATCTCCTTGCATTTGTTTTTTTGAAAAAAAATATCTTATAAACACCTAAATATCTTATTTTATGAGCTTATAAGTTCCATCACCACATCTTATAAGCTAATTGTAAAATATTTTATAGGATCTTGGCATGTGATCCTTATGTGATTGTTGTTGTTGTTTTATTTATTTATTTATTTATTTTTAATTTTATTTCAGCGGTGAAAACCTAATAATTAACCTATCAAAGATGACTGGTTGTCAAATACTTCACTTGTCCAACATCCCAAAAGCCCCATATTGAAACCACAGTTTTATTTGTTCATCATTCTGACGAAATTCCTTTTTTGTTACTATAGAGCTAAAACGAGAAATGAGTTCAACACTTGATATTTCATATACGAAATATACAATAAGTAAAGGGGACATTATAGTTTTTAATGGAGGGAATAGTTATAGTAATTTAGCCATTTATCTTGCCGTATATATATATATATATATATATATATATATATAAAGGCCATTAAACGATAACAATAAGTAGTGATGACAAAATATTTACTCATTTGGCAGAATTTCAATGTGGAATCAATGAAATTTTTGGTTGTTAGTCTTGAATGAAAATTTGAAGGAGATTCGTCCAATTGGAGCGCATGTCATATTCATCTCGAACTTAAAAGGAAAATTCTAGTATGAATTCGATTCGATCGAATTAATGTTAAGCACATATAAATATACTAATTATATATATATATATATATAAGATAATATATAAAAATTGATTTTGTAGCAAAAATTATGTCCACAATATATGTCAATAATGATAAGGTAGTATTTAAGTTGTCACTATTAACAACCATTATCATCTATAATGACAACGTAACGACAATAGTGATCTTGTCATAAAGTTATAATGACAATATTTCTCATCAAGTTTTTACTACAGGATTGTCTCTAATTATCAACGTTGACAAGTAATTAAACATTAATTCTGATATCCACCAAATATTATTGCGACAAGATAAACAATTGTTGTCATTAATTAAATTTAACTAGTTACAAAATGAAAAGCATTTTCACTTATATAATTATTGGTAATAATTTTTATATTGTTATTATTATATTTGTCACTAATATGATTATTTTTTTAACTTTTGTAATGATATTCACTGAAAAAAATTGCCTCCAAATATATTTTTATAAATAATTTACCAACTTTTACCTTATTATGACCGCTTAGACAACCTTATTAGACATTGCTTCTTAATTTTATGGATATTTTGTTCCTCTTAAAAAAAAAATACCAACTATTGGCCAAAAAATGGTAAGGTTGTAGAAAAAAAATGAAGTAGATAAATTGTCCAATATATGCACGGTTGTAGATTTAAGTGGTAAAGGATTTGGATCATTTAAATAAAATTTTGTATGCGTGATTGTGAATACAACTAAATAACCAATTGAGACAAATCAAAATATCAACCAAGTTGAATCGTAAGAGTAAAAAGAAAGAGAGGAAAAAAAAAAACACTTACTCAAAAAAATAGTAAAATAAATTGTCATATTGTTAAAAAGAAAAAAAAAAATCAACTTACAAAATAAAGAAAATCCAAACATACTCGCAAAAATGAGGGGTTCACAACGAAATGAGAATTCGGATCCAAAGACTTATTAAAGTGTAGCTTTGGCACTGTCAATAGTAATGCTATCATCAATAGCATACTGATTCAATATCTCTAAAATTTTATGTTCAAATCCAAATATAAACATATCAAATGCATTCCTATCAAATCAATAAAATAAACAATCAACACCACAACTCACCCTATGTATCAATTTCTTGATTGTTGGCATACTGATCTAATAAGTTATTGGATTTGACCCAATGATTCTCACCGTATGAAAGCAGGACTTTTTACTATTTTAATACAAAAAGATATTTTATTTAATATTCTAACATAAATTTAATATTTTTTAAAAAAATAACGTAAATTTACATCGCGAGTGACGACTTCCTAGAGAGTCGACATCCAAGTTGTCGGCACTTAATAAAATATGTGCTTCCAACATTTTTTTTAATTATTTTGAAAAATTAAAACAATTAATAATTTTTTTTTAAAAAAATCGGCGTTGCCAATGTTGACGTCCATTGAAAATTATTTTCTTAAAACAAAAATAAATGAAAAAAATTAAAATAAGGACTCCTGAATTTTATTTTTTTTTATATTGTAGCTAATGTCGACTCTTCAATGTATATATATTTTTAATTGTGAGCTACGCATGCCACACTGCATGCACTACTCACATTCCACAATTATTATTATTATTTTTTATTTTTTTATTTTTGGTACATGAGAATTTGGCATGTAAAAATAGGGGTGTGCACCCGGATGATACGGTACGTATCATACCGAAAATTTGATAAATTAAAATTTTGTTATGCCAAAAAGGCGTATCGAATACTGAATCAAAATCTTTGGTTCGGTTTGGTTTGTGCCGAAATTTTTTTCGGCACAGTTCGATTGCCAACCGAAATACTGAATTTCTTTTGAAATAAAAAATGTGCACAATGATAAGCTTTAGCCTTTACCATAAAAGTGAAATCCCATCAATGTTAATATAACTCCAACAAATGAAAGACTAGCATAAAAGTAAATATTAAAATGTTTATCAAATCTACTCCAACATAAAAGAAAATATTAAATTTATAGATAAGGTACATATATGTATATATATAATAATATAAATAATAAATTTAATATATATATATATAAATATAAATTCAGTATTCGGTTTTATACGATATGCCAAACCTCAATACTGAAACCAAACCAAATATTGAAATTTTAAAAAAAATTATACCGAATATCGAATTGAAATTTCAATTCGATGTTCGATTCGTATCAAAATTTTAATTTCGATATGGTTCGATCGATTTACCGAACTGTATACATCCCTAAGTATAAGGTTTATAGGAGGAACCTTCAATGAGAGTAACATCACTTGAAGGACTTTTTAAAAAAATAGCATAAAAGTGTATGTTGTTTAATTTTTTAACACTAAAATAAAATATATTTAAAAAGTGACCTAAGTTGACATTGGGAATGTTGATTTCATGAAGAGTCGACATTTTCAATGTCGATTCTTAATAAAATAATAAAATAATTGTTTGGAGAATTAACATATAAACTAGTCTAATACATATAACATACACTTTGATTTTTATAAAAAAAAAAAAAACAATTGCATGGGAGTCGACATCCATGGTGTCGACTCCCTCTTTTTTCTTTTTTATATTTTTTGAAAATAATTTTTTATGAGAGTCGGATGTCGACTCTTTATGAAGTCGATATTCCTGATGTCAACTTATGCCATTTTTTAAATAAAATTTATTTTAATATTAAAAAATTAAACAAAAGACCTTTTTTGTGTTACATTTTTACGAAGCCTCACTTGAAACTAAGAGTTAAAAATTTATTCATTAGAAAATCTATGCTTCCAGGAACATCTCCACATGACAATAATGAAGAGAGAGAGACTTACTCCCAGCCTCTCAGGGGACATCTCCGGTGACAATAATGAAGAGAGAGAGATTTGAAATTTATGGTTTTCATTTTACGGGTCTTGACAACTTTTTACTGTTAAACCCCGCAGGCCATCTTCTATATTAAAGATGTAAATGAATTGAGTCGATTCGCGAGTTTGATGAGCCGATTCAATAAAGATTCGAGTTTGAATAATTTGAATAGAGCTTGAGTCGAGTCCTTATAAGTTTCGAGTTGAGATCGAACCAAGTAATTCTTGTTCTTAGGCTCACAAGCTTTTATTTTTTTAATATATTTTTTTATACAATTATATATAATTATAAATAATGTATTAATTTTCGAACTCGAGCTTGCAGCTCAAACATAATAAAATATTTAAAAATATTTAAATTCGAGCTCGAACCCGAACTCAAGCCTATAATTTACTCACAAATTCGAACCAAATGAGCCGAGCTGAGCTGAGCTCGAGCCTATTTTTTCCTAGCTCGTCCGGCTCGGGTTCGAGCTCGAGCCTGAAAAAAAAACCAAGGCTCGGCTCGGCTCTGCTCTGCCCGTTTGCATCCCTACCCTATACCATCCATATTTAACTTCACAATTTGACTTTTAATTTTTAAAAAAGAAAAAAAAAATTGAAGTTTATGAATGTCAACTTCAATAATTTTTTTTATGTTTTATTATTTTATTTAAATTCAATTATAAAATACAATTATTTTAATAAAAATCGATAGGGGGATTGTTGACTCTAATAGAAGTTGACAATTTCACTGTCGACTTAGGTTACTTTTTTAAACTTTGTTATTTTTATGTCAAAATTTTAACACACTCATTTTTTTATATTATTTTTATAAAAAGCCCATGAAAGCAATACTTTAACCATTGAATTAAGTAGATTATTTATTATGCCAAAAAAAAAATCAAATGGAACCCATCACATCGAAGATTATAAATATCATATTTCTTATAAACAACAATAATCTAACCAACATCACTTAAAAATTTAGAATGCTGGATCATAAAATGTTCATCTTGGCAAGAAATGATATACTTTATAAAATTGTATTCATCTTTGTTTAATTCAACTTAATAAATTTAAAATATTGATGTAACTTATAAAATACACTCGTCGCATCCAAGAAAAAACATCAATACTTGCGAACAATTTATCTCCTATTAGTTTAACGGAAATATATTAGTATAATATTTAAAATGTACTCCAAAGCTATCTACAAAAAATATTAAATGTTTTATAAGACAGTTTATTTATTATCAATCTCGGGAAAATTGCATTCACCTCTTGTAAATAATGAGTATTTGGGATTTATTTTCTTTTATTGGCTAAGTATAATATATTTGTTATATGATTAATAATATTCAATAAAATTAAATAAGCTAATTAATTATTTGGGCAAAGAATTCGTCATTCAAGGTTGACAAAAGTTAGCCATACCAAGATGGTGTGATTACAATAATGTTCAAGTCACATCATACAGCTATCTGGAATCTTGTAATTATAAGCTTCGCAGAGATTTGACGTTTTGGCGGCATGACAATTAATACACTAATCGTGTGATTCTTTAATAAATATGCATCAATTATATAATAAAAAAAATTACATACTACACTCTCTAAATATATTTAATTAATACTTTATATTTTAAAATTTAAATTTTAATATTTTACACCTTTGAAAATATTTTAGTTTAATACTTTACACCCTACATCTATTCTCATTAAAAAATTTCATCGAAAATAATATTTCAATCAAAATTAAAAAATTTATAGAATTCAAAAGGTAATCTAAAAACTAAAAAATAATCTCATAAATTCAAAATTTAGCCGAGATATTTTCAATAATTCATCATAAATTTAATACACTCACTAGCAACAGGTTGATTTAAATTAACATGGTCACGCCTGTTATCACTTTAATCACATCACAACCTCAAAAAACAAGATTGTCTTTCAGTGATAAAGATGTGAACTTGTGTGTGTTAGTGCATGGTTCAATAAAAATACAAGCAAAAAATAACTAAAAAATATATATTTTATGGTCTATTCTCAAACATGAAATACTCATTTGTTGTTATCATTTTCTCTTAATATTTCCATAATTGCTTATTACTCAACTCCAATAGTCAACATTCTTCAATTGTTGTTAAAAATTACGTGAAAATTTGAAGAAATATTGAGAAGCGATCAAGTCATGATGGAGAGTTCGTTTGCCTTTTATTTTTTCTCCAACTTGATTTACTGTATCATAGATTTTAAGAAAAAATCAATGCTCAATTGGTTACTTTCTTTATTTATTTTTATATAGAATGTCTAATTTATCCTTTGAACTTCGGCTGGAATATTATTTTTGATGAAAAAGTTTAATCAGACTAGGTGGAGGGTACAAAGTGTTAAACTAATATATTTTTTAGAGTACAAAATGTCAATCTTTCAATTTTATGGTGCATAATATTAATTAAGTGTGTTTAGAGGGTGCAATATGCCAATTGACCCAATAAATATAATTCATTCGTCACATAAATTGTAGCGCCCTATTTCGAAGCAAGTCACCCTATCTTTATTCAATTCTGAAAAATAATCATTTCATAGGCTAATATTATTTAAAATATAAACAACACAACGCTATGAAATTCGAGATATTAAATGATTAGTTTGGGCACAATTAAAAATTTTGTTTGATTTAGGGGATATTTGGAAAAACTTCTATTTTTGAAGAAGTTGAACTGTTGAAATTGTAGAAAAAATTGAAAAAAAATTTAGTAGTAAAAATACATAATGTTTAAAAGCATAAATGAAAAGTAAAAAAGTATAATACAATCAATTTGTGAATAATTATAAAAATATTAAAAAAAAATTGATTGATAGCTTCTTTTAGCTTCTAATTTTTTTTTTATTGAAAAAAAGTAAAAACTAATCTACCAAATATCACCCTACTACTTAAAAATAACAAAAATACTTTTTCTAACCTTTCGTAAACACCCCCTTAGAATCTCCACCCTCCCCCCTAATATTAAAATAGCTGGCAAGCAATCAAGGGTCACTCAAAATGGAGGAAAAATGAACACTTTCAAAAAAAAAAAAAAAAAGGGAAAAATGAAGTTTCAAAGCTTTGTACATAAAGGAAAAAATCTTCTTTAATTGTTTATACACACAAAAAAAAAATATGTGGCTCTTGTAAATTAAAATAAAAATGTAAAATTATTAAATAACTTAAAAGGTTATATTAATATATCATTTATATATATATATATATATGATTTTACATAATTTATCACAGTATTACTATTGCCATGGTTTCCAGTAGGTAAACTTAAACTCCATTGTTTAAATTAGCTAAGTCAATATAAAAATATGAAGCACCAGTATCCCACATCGACTTTGTATTGAGAAGTGCTTTGAAAAATGACTATAAAAGGTGAAGCCCACAACCACCTCAATCATACCTTTCTCGGCCTTTTGGCTAAGATCAAGTGTAGTATCTGTTCTTATCAGTTTAATATCTGATATGTGGGTCATTGGCCCACACGATATTAAATTAATTTTATGAGGGGGAAGGTCCGTAAAGGTAGCTTGCTGCCTGGGCTTTCAAGCGTCGCCCATGCGTTGCACTACAGCACGGGCCAGGCACACCCCACCAAGTATAGTTCAAAGTTTCGAAGCGGATAATGCAATTGGTCTCGTTGGGTGGGTTTCATCTAGAATGGTGTATGGTCCATTGAAAGTTTACCGTTACTTTTCATCATTTTTCCCGAATATTATTTATTTTTATTATTTAATTTTTTTTATATAATGACTTGTTATTTTAATTATTAATTGATTGTGGGATGTAATAATGATTTTTAATTTAAATTATTGATTGAATAATTTGAATTGTAATGTACTTATAAAAAAAAGTGAAAATATGAAGGGAAAATGAAGGGTCACTCAAAATGGAGGAAAAATGAACACTTTCAAAAAAAAAAAAAGGGAAAAATGAAGTTTCGAAGCTTTGTACATAATTATTAAAGAATGCAGTGAGAGCAAGAGCAATAAAGAAGAAAAAGTTGGTAAGATTTTTTTGATTCCAATTTTCTTTTATGTTTCAAGGCGAAAACTCAATTATTAATATTTTTTTTGTTTTTTTTAAACTCAAAAGGTATTCTGTAATTGAGATCCTCTGTTTATCCCTTATTTTTGGTGAGCCTCCTATAAACATAGTAAAGGCCGCCCCCCCCCCCCCCGCCCCCGCCCCCGCCCCCTCCCCCTCCCCATCCTTTTTCCAATTCAGGGTGTTTTTTTTACAATTTATTTTTGGAAATTTTTGTTCGATACCTATTTTTAAATTTTATATAGGAGAAAGTTATTTTATTTCGCTGAATTGGTGTGATTTATTTTCTCATACAATTATACTCATTCCCAACAGTTTATCGAGTTTTGTGAAAAAGTGAAGAAGTAGAGTCTCAAGAACTCTGGCAAATTTCTGAGAGTAAAATAACCTATTATCATTTGATTTTGGAAAATTTCATTCAACTCAATTGAATATTATTCAAGTGACGTTTTTAGACTTTAAATTTAAATATATATATATATATATATATATATATATATATATATATATAAAATTTAGACATTCTCTATCTAATAATGTGTTACTTTTGTTGGGATTAATCATTTTCTGGCAATCATTTGCATTTACTAAAGAAAGATAAAATGATTTTAGAGCTTTAGCTTATAAAAAACCAGACAAAGAGTGTTGTATTAAAAAAAGTTAAAATTAATTGAAAGCTGGGGGAGTATTTTTGAGGATACTTTCCAACTTCTAGTTGTTTTTCTAAGCTTCAATCGTTACTATTTATATTTTTTTTCCTTACAATACGACAAGCTTTTATTACTAAATTCTTTTTCTACAACTTAACTTTTCCAAAATTACAATGATCTCCAGACACCCTTAATTAGGACTAAGTGGTTTTACTATTGATTCTTGAATTTTAAGTGATTATCAAGGTTACAATATTTTTATAGTGTTAAATAAATCTTCTTTTTTTTTTTTTAAAGGAAATATGTTGGTGGTGGTGCTGGTTCTTCTTGTACCTCTTTTTTATCTTTTGATCAAGAATTCATTGTTTGGGGCAACCCAAAATCTCCCACCGGGCCCTAATACATGGCAACTCTTAAGAACCCTTGCCAAATTCGGAAAAAAACCGCATATAGCAATTCGGGATCTAGCTCAAATCTATGGCCCGATCATGTCCTTAAGCCTAGGAAGCCAACTTGTGGTTGTAGCATCAACATCATCGGCTGCTAAAAAAATCCTCATAAGCAAAGATCGCATATTTTCAGGCAGGTACTTGCCATTCGTGTACTACAAAGTCCCACGAGCACTAGAGTCGTCGCTAACCATGGCCAAGCAATGCGACGAGACATGGAAATTCCTACGCGGGATCGGCCACGACTTCATTTTTAACTCTAAATCTGTCGAGGCGAAGGCGGATATAAGGCGGGACAAGGTGGTGGAGATGGTGAAATATTTGCGAAGCAGAGAAGGTCAGGTTGTAAAGCTCGATGATGTGTTGAATGCGACGATTGTTAATATTATGAGTAACATATTTGTTTCGAGAAATCTTTTTGATGTTAGAGGAGAGGCGGAAAATGACGAGGAAGTCAGGGCGTTAGTTCATGACATTGTTGACATGTTTTCGTCAATAGGATTGTCAGATTTATTTCCGATGTTGAAAAGGGTGGATTTTTGGAGTAAGTGGAAAGGGAAAGAAATATACCGAAAAATAGTATATTTGTGGGGCGATGTGGTGAAGGAAAGAAGAGCAAGACGTGATCGTGATTCGAGTTCCAGTAATCAAGATTACTTAGATGTTCTACTTGAAAATGGACTTTCCGATGGCCAAATGTGCATGCAATTGATGGTTTGATATCCATCCTTTACTTTTTTTTTTTTAAGTTCGACGACAGAGTAGAATTTGGTTTAGAATTTTCTCTAATTAATTCATATTCATGCAACATTCTTAGGAGCAACTAATGGCGGCCTCAGACTCAACCACCAACATACTAGTGTGGTCGATGGTAGAATTGATAAGACATCCCGATGTTTTGTGTAGAGTCCGCGACGAAGTTGCAAAGGCTTTCGAAGGAGATACTCTAATCAATCAGAGAGCGTTAGCCGAGTCTCAGTATTTCCAAAGTTGCATAAAGGAAATACTAAGGTTTCGAAATCCAGGGCCATTTTTGATTCCACATCGTGCAATCGAGTTGTGCAAGGTCGATAATCATGTGATCCCAAAGGACTGCATGGTACTCGTGAATGCTTGGGCCATTGGCGTGGATCCTAGTACTTGGAAGGATGCTTCGAGCTTTAAACCTGACAGGTTTGTTGGGTCGAAAATAGATTTTAGAGGTTCTTATTTTGAATTTATACCTTTTGGCGCGGGAAGAAGAATGTGCCCTGGATGGAATATGGGCTTCAAAAATATTCAAATAGTGGTGGCGTCGCTAGCGCACTATTTCGATTGGAGTCTACCAGACGGCACAGATGTGACGGAAATTGATACGAGCGATAAATTTGAGACAACGCTCAAGAAGGAGAAGCCGTTGTATTTGATTCCTAGGGTACGGGGATGAGTTTTTCCCATATATTTTTTTTTTTTGGATGTTGTAATGAAGTGTGTAAGTATATTTTCATCAAGACAGAGGGCGATCCTTGAAATTTCTGAGCAGTTGTATGTTTGGTTTTTTTTCCAATATCATGTAATCCCTAGCTAAGTCACTTTCTTATTTTCTGTTCTTGTTTTACATCATTTTTGTATGCATATTGATCGGAAAGCATCGTCTATTGCAAAATAGTATTTCATTTCTTATTTTATAATTTTTATTTATTTCATGAGTATATGGTTACTTTCTCAATTATACTCTTAGTCTAAAATCTTACACTTATCATATATTCATATATTAAAATAGGAGATAAAACATAATTTATAATAGAGGATTTTGTCTGCATATGACAGGGCTTAATTACGAGAAATGTGATATGAGCCAAAGGAGTATTGAAGATAATAACGGTTGAAAATGAGTGAAGACTATAGGTATATTTTTACAAGTAGTTCATAGCCTTTTAACCCTTATAAGGCTGGATTTTAGTCAAGTGGATATTAAATCCACAATTGAAATTCATCTGGACCGCTTGGCTTAACTACCAAATCGATGAATTTTAGGTCCAATTTCTTATGGATTTGCCATTACCACATCATTTGAAGTCCACATTTTGATCTTTCTATGTTCTCTTATGGGTAAATTCGTAAAGATAAAAATTCATTAATGCGAAAAAAATACAAGTACATAACAAGATATGACAGACCATCAAAGAAAGGGGTAAACAATGGGAAATTTATCGCTGTACAAATTGTCAAAATCATATAAATACCTCGAAAGATTATTCATAATTTTTAACACAAAACGGACTAATTTATAATCACACCGTATACCTTGGTAGACGTAATTTGCCCAAACTAAAACGTAGAAAAAATAAATTCCAATTTTAAACCAGGATGAAAGGCCCTATATGGGCCGTGGAATTGGGCGCGGGTGTGTGTGTGTGGTTCACTGGTTTGGTGATTTGGGTCAGAAGGTCCGCTTTCAGAGGTTTGCCCTTTTAAATAATAATTAGTCCTAGTGAGGCTGTCAATGGTTGGATTTGGACCAAATCTGAAAAATTCGAATCTGATAAGTTTTTTTAATATTTGAATTTGACCCGAATCCTATAAGATTTATGTTTATTTCAACTGAGTGTGAATTCGAGAAAAAAGATCCGAAACCTAATAGAAATTTCGACCTGAATAACTGTTAAAAAATTCGAAACTTTAAAATCAAATAACCAATAAAAAATTATTTCTTATGTTAAAAATGAAATTTAAATAAGTAGAAAATTATTTTTTAATATCTACAAATACCATACATTATTTAAAAAAAAATTACTTTGAAAAATATAAAAAAATGTATTATAAGTTATAATGGTTTGGATATTGTATTTTATTTTAACTTCTTTACTAACATTATATATATAAGGTTACTAATATAATAAAAAGTATTATTAAGATCCATATTCTGATTTTTAACGGATCGGACTGCTTGATTTCGTATCCTATCCATTTATTTCAGATTACGGATATTCATAATCGGATTTGATCAATCGAATATTTTAATCAATTGAATATGCTAAAGTTTGGATCGGACTTGGATCAGATTCGAATTAAAATCCGCTCCACTGACAGCCCTACTCGTATCATAAATCACCCAACCATTTATATATAACCAAAAATAAAAAAATAAAAAAATAAAAATTGAAAGTTGAAAAGGTGGTTTGTCATGAATCAACTAGTTACTTTGTAAGGAAATATATTTCTTACATGTATAGGCGAGTCAAGAGCAAGAAAAAAGAAAATACGATGTTTTGAATAAACCATATTAATTTATTGAGAAAAGAAAATCAAATTTCAAATTTAATAATTGAATGTATTTGTCTGAGAAGAAATCCATTTTCGTAACATAAAATTAATCACATTTCTGTCCAGAATTTTTGGTTTAACGAACAAGTATCATGTCTTAAAGGCGTAGAAAATGTAATGTTAGGGTTTGAATTTTAACAGATTTGAGTGCATGAATAATGATGTATGTATTTAAAAACAAAAATTAATCACATTTCTAAATTAAATTTCAAATTCTCATAGCCAATTAATAGAACCTATAAGCTATATGTGTATGGCCTTAAGAGAAAATGATTCAAGATATTTTAAAATAATTTCACACTTGGATTAATGAAATTATTAGTTTAATTACGTGGATAAGACGGGGTTGAATGTGAGCAGAATTAAATTCGACCAACTGGATCTAATATATATTCGATACAGTAGCCTTTGGTAGAAAGAATTTTACATTACAATAGTATGATTCGGCTCAAATTCTAATTTAGTCGGGTCCTATTAATGCCGAATATGGATGGTCTCTCCCTCTCTCTCTCTCTCTCTATATATATATATATACATATATATATATATATATATATATATATATATATATATATATGCTAAGCTTTAAATGCAAACCAAACTCTGACGGGCAACTGGCTAAGAAAGTTTCTAAATCCTCTAATAAACTATTGTCGTTGCTAATATTTGCTTATTTAGAATGTCAAACTGATGCTAGGAACTTAGTGGTGAACGCTGCTTGATTTAAATTACTTTTTAAAGGTTAAATTAGAATTTTGTACAGTAAAATCAATTGTGTTATTTCAAGTGATTTGACTGTTTGATGATTTTTTGAAAGCTAAGAGAAAAACAATTAATCAAGTAAAAGCAAAATAATGACATCATTTTTTAAATATGAGGAAATATTTAATTTAACATAAAAAAAAACTAATTACCCATGACTCTAAATTAAATATTCAAATAATCTACAAACTTTATTCTAATTTCTTTGAATGCTTGAACTAACTCTCAGACCTGTAGAGTATTATTTTACTCCCAACAATCTGCATGCAGAGTAAACATATTAGTGATTTAAGAATTGAATTGGCCGATGAGGCTTAGCTTAAGTGGCTAAGCTGAGGCCTCAGGACTCTTAAGCTTTGTTTGGTTCTAAGATTTTAAGATGAAAGGAAAATATTAAGGAAAAGAAAAGAAATTACAAGAATTTTAAAATTCTCTATCTTGTTTGGTTGTTAAATAAAACAATAAGAAAAATAATTTTTCTAGAGTATTGTCTTTCATTTTATTTGGTTATTATTGTAAATTAAAGAAAAATATAAAAACATACCAAAAAATGAGGTAAGCATTTGAAAAGTGAGAGAGTGCTGGAGAGAGTAACATACGATTAGAAAACAAGTTTTTCCTTCATTTTCTTCACCTAATTGGAAGGAAAATATTTTTTCTCAATTTATGTTATATTTTTATTTCTAATTTTCTAGTAAAATGTAATTGATTGATGTAGTGATATGTATTTAAAAAAAAAAGAATTGATTTGGAAAGAAATTATAAAGAAATGAAGAAAAATAAGCTACAAGAAACATTTAATTGTTTGAATAGAATCAATGAATCAATTTTACACCTTAAGGTAGACTTGGTAGGGGTTTTGGGTGGGATTGTATAAGTATCTATTCCATAATTATATTAGATATAATTTTCTTTGGTTCTTTATAAAGTTCGGGCTCAATCACTTATTACCAATTTTTGAGATATCTCATCCCACCATATGAGTGATATGTGTAATCTAATTGATTTGAGTTGAGATGGCATGACTAGTAATTTATTGTATTATTTTTAAATTTATGATGGAGTCCAAATTAAAGATTTTTTTTTTTTGATAATTTGTTTCTAAATCATATAGAAAAAAAAAAACACTATCAAACACTTTCTAAATGATACCTTACGAAATAATACTTGTCATCAAACAAATTAATGCAATAATTTAATAAAAAATTTATGACGTGTATCCGAATTTTTTTTTAGTTACCGCACACAATCCTATTCCTTCAGTGCCCTCAAGAATAGGGCTCGTCGTTGTCTTGACTTACAGTCAGGCTTTCAGCCGCTAGCTTCATATCTCCATAGCTGCACTAGCTGCCTTAGCTGCAAAACAACTAGCAGAGTCAAACAATAGAGGAAACTAGCTCCAAGAAGCAACAAGAAGCTGCCCAATTTCTTTAGGTAAGTGAACTGCCTCCTATATTATCTACTAGGGCTAGCTCTAGGGATGACAACGGGTTGGGTCTGATATGGGTTGGGCCAAACTCGAGACTTGCCCTGTGAGATTTTTTTGAACCTGGATCCGTCCCAGACCTAAATGGTCTCGGACCCGTAATGGACTCCAACTCGGTGAGTTGGACTTGTTGAACCCCCCGTCCTATACCAGTTTGAACCTGCCTCGCATACCCTTCCAAATAATTGAAAATTTCATTTTCTAATAAATTTCTTTAGAATATTCATTTTAAATTATACAAGAAACTTACTAAAAGAAAATATTCAAATTGTACATGAAGCCTAATAAAACATGTTCGAACAAAATACTCCAAATATCCAACCATAAGGAAAATAAGGAAAAAAAAACATATTAGTCAACCATAAACCATGTTCTTAATAAAACCAACTTAAACATCATACCACTAAATTTTTTATAAATTAATGTAATTAAATTATATTAATTTTTATATTATAAATTAATATTAAACTTGTATTAATTTGTATATTCATGTAATTAAACTTTAATTTTTTTTAAATTATACTAATTTGTGTATTATAAATATATTAAATATATATATACATATATGTATATACGACCTAAACCCAAATGGGTCTAAAATTTTAGACCCGAGACCTGCCTCAAGACCTGATTACAGGGTCTAAACCCGCCTCGAGCGGGGTCGGGGACCCGCTAAACCCGGACTCTTTGCCATCTCTAGCTAGCTCTATCTAATTAGCAACGTTAACTCAAACTCCCTAGGCCAGAAGGTCCTAGCTCAATAGCTCTAAAGATGGCAACGAGGTTGGTCTGGGGCGGGTTTGGCCAAACCTGGGACCCCTCCCCACTGGGGAATTTTTGGTCCCGGGCTTGAACCTGTCGGGTTGGGGTTGGATCCAGTTGACCCGGTTTATAGTTTTAAAATAATTTAAAATATATATTTTTCAAAATTTGATATTATTAAAACTTTCTAAACATGGAAAAAATAATGGTATTACCAAAGCACTAATTATTTACAAATTTCTATGAACATATTTTCATTTTTGAAAAATTAAACATCATTATCACATATTTATTTACACATATTTTGAAATCACAATTTAATTAATAATGTTATATAATTATTTTTATATACAAGAGTATCGTATTTATTTTTTTATGTAACTATTTATATAATACAAGGATAATTACACTAGAGTACCCTTAGGTTTGTTTAAATTACAAATAAAATTCTCTTTTCGGAAAATTACCTAAATAACCCTAAGGTTTGCAAACTTTATACATATTTAACCCTCCGTCTATTGCCGTTAGGGTTTTTAGCGAAAACCGTTAAATTTTAACACATTTGACCTATTTTACCCATTTGTCAAATTTGACCAAATTTTATAAATTGTACAGGGTTGATTTCGTAATATTTTGAAATACATGAGATTTGTTTTGTAATATTTTATATTAACTTAACAAATAAAATCGTTAATAACCAGGCAAAAAATAAAAATAAAAATACAAATACAAATATTAGAATCTGCATTGAAAAATTGGAAATGTTTTAAAAACTAAGCACATGTTAATTAATTTTCGTAATATACCACATATATGATACCTTAAATATCATTCTCGATGAACAACACTAAACTATTAAAAAATATCTTTTTCGATAAAAAACATCATTCATCACAAAAGATCTGGGGGAATTTCGTCTTTATCAAATCCATATTAGTATTATAATTTAGTATGCATACTTTAGGGTTATCTAGGTAATTTCTGAAATTTTGAGGTCAAATTTGTAATTTTGCCATACCTTAAGGTAGTTTAATTTAATTTATGCTTTTTCAATAGTAAAAGATTTGAGGGCATTTTTATCTTTCTCACATCTCCGTCAGCATTATAATTTAGTATGCAAACTTTAGGGTTATTTAGGTAATTTTCTGAAATAGAGGGTTTTATTTGTAATTTAGACAAACCTCGTGGTAATTCAGTGTAAATATCCCTATAATATATACTTTTATATATGAAATATAGATGTATACCCTATAAATTTACATAAAATAATAAAATATATAAAATACTAACGGGGCGGGTCCGAATTTTAAAATGAAAACACGAGACTCGTCACGAACTCGATTAGGAGTCTAAAAATCTGCCCCTGTCCGGGTCTAACCTGGACCCATTGCCATCCCTAAGTAGATCATTTGATCCCACAAGAAATAGCGAATGAATCCTCAAGGCTATCGCTACACTCAAACATAAGGCATTTTAATTAGTGTCACTAAAACCAAATTTGGTTTAGTGACACTCACTAAAGTCTCATGTATTTAAGTGTCATAATAAGTTATTTGACACTTTGTATTGTCATAGAAGATATATGTTAGTTCAAATTTGATATAGTTTATTAATGCATTTTTAAGAAGTGCCACGATAAGTAGATAATTAAAATACTTTTTAAAAATGTCATATTATATATTTCAAATTTTTCATTTTTTAGTAGTGCTTATATGCTCCAATCCCTTCTTTCACCCTGTGAGGCACATTTTGTGACGGTTTTAGGCATGATCAAATTTGCTGTTTTTTATCAAAAAAAAAAATATTGGAATATCTTGATTCACTATAAATCAATTTTAGAAGTCAATAAGTAAGAAAGTTTCTTGGTTTTTTTTTTTTTTTTTCCCGCAGAAAGCTTTCATGTATAGACTGCATTGCAGCTGGGTAAACATTTAAAAAAAATATTAGACGTAACTACTCTACTATACTTAAATAGTTTATGCCAGAATAAAAGTCGACAAGTTAATTAAAAACAATAAAATATTAATGATTCAGTTGCTCGTTTTTCATACTCTAAAATCTGATGGTAAGATTAAAATATAAAATTATGCGTGCCACCATCTGCCTTGAAGTTCTAGCGTCTATAAATTGTCAGCCCTCTGATTCTCACAGGTGCAATTTCCTAAGTTCTGGAGAAAAAAGGAGTAAGATATCTTTTTTTCATCCCTTATAATGTATATTCCATAATGTTTTCTATCCATTTATAGTCTCTCAACACTATCATTCAATATATATAAGAATGCACGCACCTTCTTCACTACGGAACAATCCACCAGAAATCTGGGGAAATCATGTTCTGTGATGGAATCTCTCCGTTACAATTTTTTTTGTTAGTGAATGGTTTGTGTAATGATTTATTGTGATGCCCTTGATCGGGTTTAGAGTATTTTCTTTTCTTTTCTTTTCTTTTCTTTTTTTCTATATGTATTCTTGAAATAACATGACAAGAATGTTATTATATTGATTTTCAGATGCATGTTGAAAGTTGAATTCTCTCAGGATTAATCAAGTCTATCTATCTCCTGTTCTGCTTCTAATTAAAAATTGTATCTGTTTAACTTCCAGGCGAATATATAGCTGAACAAGGCAATTACGATGTTGGTTTTGCTAGTTGTTCTGCCGCTTTTGGTGTTCTTGTTCAGGCAATGTTATGATTATTCCCTGTCGGGCATTAGAAACCTGCCTCCAGGGCCTAATCTGTTCCAAGTCCTGCCAAACATTTCACCACTGCTAAAGAGACCTCATACTGCCCTCAATGACCTGTACAAAATCTACGGTCCTCTCATGTCGTTGCGACTCGGGAGTCGACTTGTGGTGGTCGCGTCGTCTCCAGCTGTTGCTAAAGAAATACACAAAACGCACAACCGAATCTTTTCAGGGCGATTCTTGCCGGCGGTTTATTACAACGTCCCAGGAACGACAGAGGCGTCTCTCGTGATGTCGAGAGAATGCAACAACACGTGGAAGTTCCTGCGTAGCATTGGCCATAGTTCTATCTTTTCATCTAAGGCCATCGAGTCAGCGGTCGGGATAAGGATGGCCAAGGTGATGGAGATGGTGAATTTTTTGCGCGGAAATAAGGAGGCCGAAATCGTCAACATCGAAGATGTTATATTCGCAACATTTACGAATATCATCACGAATGTTTTGATATCGAAAAATCTGTTCGAGGCCGGGGGAGAGGGTGACAAGGACGAGAAGGTGATGAGCTTTTTGAATGAGGTGATTGACAAGGCTACTACTTTTGGTTTGAGTGATGTGTTTCCAGTTTTGAAAGGGGTGGACTTTTGGAGTAAAAGAAAAGCTATGGATATTTCTTGCAAAACAAAATTGATTTGGAGAGACATCATCAAGGAAAGAAGAGCCAGGAATGATCATGGAGATCATAAGTGCTCAACCAATGATTTCTTGGACGCTTTGCATGGAACATTCTCTGACGATCAGATTGCTATTTTATTAACGGTTAGAAATTTTAACCAACCACCCCCCCCCCCCCCCCCCAATTCTAGTCTAGGTAGTATTTTGAGATCTTATCAATTTATTAAATGTGTTTGATAATTTTTTCAGTAAAAAGTCTTATAAGCACCTAAAAAAACAAAAAATGGTCTCCCAAACAAAGGATGTTTGGCTAAGCTTATTTGAATCTTATAAAATATTTTAGAAGCTTATAAGTTATTGGATCTTATTTTAAAAATAAGTTATTAGAGTGTTTTGGATAAATCAATTGGGTGTTAGCTTATAAGATGTTAGTAATTGCAATATTGTAATTAGTTTGGTTGAAAACAAAGAATGTTGGTAGATCTTAAACAATACGTAAGTACCTATTTAATTTTTTTAAAAAAAAGCTTATAAGCTTCTAAACATCTTATTTTTGAAGCTTATAAGCTCATTCCCTTAAAATTTAGCCAAACACTCTACCACATTTTATAAGTTCTAAGATGTTTTGGGGCCGCTGGGAGTCGAACCTTCGACCTCTCAGTTAGCAAAAAACTCCCTTACCGTTGAACTATGTTCACTTTGTTGTCATAATTGAATACATTATATATTTATATCATACAACAATTCAAATAAAAATAATTATTAATAATAATACGTTTTTTATTTATTGAAAATTTTAAGAATTTTTAATTTTTAAAAAATTTATATATACAATACGTAATATTATATACATAATAATAATAATAATAATAATTTTATAATAATAATTCAAATAAAAATCAAAATTCTAAATTTTAATATATTCTAAAAATATATAAATTTTATTATTATTTTTTATTTAAAAAATATTATTTTTTATTTTTTTTAATTTTCCGCCGAAATTCCGCCGAAAAATTTCGGCAGAATATTCCGCCGAAAATTGAGCGTTATTTTTGTATATATTATTTTTTATTATTATCACACTTATAAAGAGTATATAAACTCTTGATTTTACCAAATGTTATAACAGATTATAAGCTCTCAAAACATTTTAGAAAATGTTAAATCTAATTTATCCAAACACTTTAATTAAGCCTATAATTTCCAAAAACATCTTATAAATTCTAGCAACTTATGAGCTTTTAAAAATAAGCTCCAAACACCCTCTTAATGTTTTGATACGGTTCATGTTGGAGTCTACAAAGCCAAATATTGCCGAGTCAGTCGCCCCTCAAGATTGAATAAACCCACCCACCCCCCCCCACCCCCCCACACACACACAAAAAAGAACTCATTTACATGCTAAATGTGTAGGAGCTATTAATCGCTGGCACAGATTCTACAACCATAACAGCAGTGTGGCTAATGGCAGAATTATTCAAAAATCAAGATATTTTGCAAAAAGTTCGCAACGAAATTTCAAATCATGCCTTTGAAGAAAACACTTTAAACGAATCGTTCTTATCCGAATGCCGATATTTCCAGGCCTGCATAAAGGAAACGCTTAGACTTCACATTCCAGGGCCCTTTGCTGTGCCCCATCGCGCAATCGAGACTTGCAAAGTGTATAATTACACGATCCCAAAAGACAGCATAGTGCTGGTGAATGCCTGGGCGATTCAAGTGGACCCTGAGAATTGGAAGGACCCCACAAGCTTCAAACCCGAGAGGTTTCTCAACTCGACAGTTGATTTTGATGGTTCGTCACATTTTGAGTTTATACCTTTCAGCGCGGGATCGAGGAAGTGCCCTGGATCGAGCGCGGCTCTCAAAGGCGTGCAGCTCGTGGTGGCTTCTTTAGTGCATTACTTTGATTGGAAGCTCCCCAATGGCAAAGACCCGAGTGAACTCGACACGAGTGACAGGTTCGGGACGACATTGAAGATGGACAAACCTTTTTATGCGATTCCAAGGACGAGGGAAAAATATGTCGCTGAATAATTTATTTTCATACAGAACAATACCAAATAAAAGCATATATATATATATATATATAGTGGTCGATTTCATGCTTACAGAAATTAATATGTCAAAATAATATCTAATTTATAATATAAATTTAAGCCATGTGTATAAATTCATGCTTACACAAATTAATATGTCGCTTCTATTCCAAATGTTATTTTATCATCTAATTTATAATATAAATTTAAGCCATGTGTATAAAACCATTTCTTTAATTATACACTCGGTCTAACATCATCCAATTGGTGTACATTTATGCATTGGAATAGGGGACGAAATACTGTTTGAAATAGAGAATTGCAAGTGATTAATCCGTTGTTTGGTTGTTATTTTCGGATAAGATCCTTTATTTTAAAATAGTATTTTGTTTTCTATTTCATAATTTACATTCATACAATGTGTATAAAATTACTTTCTTAACTATACACTTAGTTTAAGATCTTTATAATTGGCGTATATCTATGTATTGAAATAAAAGATAAAACATAATTTGAAATAAAGAATCTCGTGTGTGTTACTTTTCAATCAAATTAATTATAGAACGAATTACACCTACAACACCATGCTAAAGGCATAATGTTTTCTGTCTGTTTCAGATGTTATACTCACACGTGCGAGTATATTTTACATCAAGACATATGGTGATGCTCGAAATTATTGAGCAGTTGTACATTTCGGATGATATATATTTATAATAGCATTAACTTCGTACTATGCACAGAATCTTAGAAAGTGTTATAAATGCTATAATATTGATGATCGATAGCATAACAACATAAAAAAAAAAAAAAAAGTAATTTGGTATAATTTACACGACACTCAAATTAGGTTATTTGAGTGCAAGCGATAGTCTATTTTGATATTTTATAGTATTATGATATATACATTATAGTCCAAATTTGATATAATTTATTAAGGCCCTTTGATGAAGCGCCACATCATATGTGCCACAATAGATTATTTTTTCAGTAGTGAATATTATGTGATTATAAAAAGAAAAACTAATTTTTAACAAGAAATGAGGTAAAAATTAGAGAGAAATAATATTTCCTACCTCAAAATTCATTTAAAAATTTATTTTAAAACAAATAAATAAAAATTGAGAATGTTTATATATTTATTTTGTGTTCTTTTTGATTAAAATTTTCATTTAGTTTTTATGATTTGTTTCCATTATTAAATAAAAATACAAATTCCACAAATGGTCCCCTAAAGTTTAGACTTAATACCACTTTAGTCCCTGATGTCTAAAAAAAATAAACTAAACTTTAATCCCTCCCTCAATTTTTCGGCAAAAGATGCAGGAATTTTCAACGTGAGTCACACATGCCTAAATTGGAGGGCAAAGCAGTTAAATTAATTTTACTAGTTGCACTTTAGTCCATCAAAATATTTTTTAAGGTTTAAATTATCATATATAAATATACCTTGTTGCCATTGCAGTTCATCAATATCACTTTTCAACAATAAAAGTATCTTCATTTATATCAATTTTCAGCAACTTCAAATATTTATTCAACAATTTTGCGCTTAAAATTATGTATGTGCTGCGCACATGCTCAAAATTCTGGCAAATGCACAGCGAAAAAGTTAGCTGAGGGACTAAGTTGGAACTAAATGTAGACATTAGGGATTTAATTGCTATTTTTCAAACATCATGGGCTAAAGTGATAACCAACCTAAACTTAAGGGGCCAGTTATGGTATTTGCCCTAAACAAAATGTTGAAGTCCTCTAATGGGCTGCCCACTGGGTCAACTATAAGGACCGGCCCATTTTGATCACCATAAAAACTGAATAGTTCTTTATATCTGGTCCCTTTCTCACTCATAAGCAAAATCGCAGCAAGAGATAGAGAGAGAAAAACCTAGGGAGAGAAGAGGAAAAGAAATAGCTCGAAGCCATGGCAGACGAAGAGTATGAGATGGACACGTACGTTAAAATTCGTCTTTCTGACGCTCTTTTCATCTTGTTTCTTCTTTTACTTCAAATTAATCAATTCAGTTTTTTTTTTCCTTTTCTAATTAGGGTTTTGTTAGGGTTTGCTGTTTTTACTAACATATCTCCGCAATTTTCTAGGTATGAAGATGAGCCAATGGAGCCTGAGCCTGATGTTAGAATCTAATTTAATTCTACTCTTTTGATTTTAGATAATGTCTTCATCCTATTTTCTTGGGGCAACTGGGCAGTTGTTTTACCTTTCTTTCTTTTTTTTCTTGTGTTTTTGTGTGTGTTTTTGGGTTATGAGTATTGATATAGGAAGGGGCAGAGGTGGAAGAAGAGAACAACAACAATGAGGATGCGCCTGACCCAATTGAAGGCGAAGGTGACGAGAAGCAAGAGCAAGAAGCGGTTGAGCGACCTCGCAAAACGTCCAAATACATGACAAAATACGAGCGTGCCAGGATTTTGGGCACGCGGGCTCTGCAGATAAGGTTTGGTTTATTGTGGGATTTGAAGTGGAGAATTGTGCTTTATTTTGGATTGATTTTGTTAGTTGTAATTTCCTCTAATAAAAATATAATTTGGGAAGCTTTATTGTTGTTGGACAGTATGAATGCTCCTGTGATGGTGGAGTTGGAGGGTGAGACTGATCCACTTGAGGTAAAATTTTGCTAATATTTTGTTGTTGATGGTTGATGAGAAAGCTGAGATGAGTTTTCCTGTTATGTTTCCCTTATTTGCGGTATATCTCGGAGAACCTAGTTACAGCAAGTCTAGCTTGCCTATTTCGGTATTTCCACTCGTTAATCTTTGTACTTGGGGTTGTGGGTCATCTCATTGTATGCCTTGGTGTGTGAAAGCACGTCATGTTTGGTTCTACAAGTTCAACCCCATCAATCTTTGGGCCGTATCAATCGATAAATGCATCAATAGCATGCTACGTTTTGAATCAGTATGCAGTTGTATGAACAAGCTACATTTGAAATCATTACATTATGCTCAGTGAGACAATTTGCACCATTAAAGAGAACTTACTACATCATATTTATAGATAAATATGTTTTCTTTTATGATTAACATTGTTATCTTTAATTATGGTTAGTGATGTAAGATTACTTTCATGTACTTTTCAGAAAGTAATAAATATGATTCTTTACTGCATCTTTTGTCTATTTTCTATTGTTTTAGATTGCAATGAAGGAGCTGCGTGAGAGAAAAATACCCTTCACAATTCGACGCTACCTTCCTGATGGAAGGTAATATGCTCTATCTATGCTCGACCATTATCTGTTTTCTCTGTCTTAGCTGTTGACAGTGGTTTCTTTACTTGTGAAACCTGCAGCTACGAAGATTGGGGAGTTGATGAATTGATAGTGGAAGATTCATGGAAAAGACAAGTTGGAGGTGACTGAGGTCGCAATATCCTTCTTGTTGAAGTGGCTCGGGATTGGTTTGTTTGCAGTGTGTGTTGCAGGGCTTTATTCCGAACCTCCCAAGTAAAGTGTACAAGACATGAATGACATTACAAAATTAGAGACTTTTTGAAGTTCTTGTTAGTGCTAGCTTTGTGTTCTACGTCTTGTGGCTAAATTCTGGTCTCGTTATAATCTCCTTGCAGTTTTAACATAGCCTGTAGCCACAAAGAACGTATTCTGTTGAATTATGGTATGCTGTTGACTTTTGACTTAATGATATCAATTGTGTTAATTATCAATTTAGCATTAGTATATATCTTGCTCTTGTAGGGGTGTCCCGGGTCATGGTGTATGTGCAAAAATTTTGCAGTTTTCTCTTTTTGGCACAACTTCTCATTAATTTAAATTGAGATGAACAGTGTGATAATATTAGTATCAGGTAGAGCAATATTTGCCAATTCATACTACAAAGTTTTTACTCCCATATTGAGGAAATTTTATGGTGTAATCTACTTGGTGACAAATTTATCTCTATTGAGCAAAATTTGCGTTCGCTTGTTGAGATTATTGAATGGGGTGTAGTCTCACAATTGGGGATTGCGCCCAATTCCTCCAACAATTATTCAGTGTTTGCTATGTAAGGTTAACATTTTAGACCAATTTAGACAATTCTGTCAAATCTTGTTTGCTTTAGAGAACAACCCCGCATAAGTTGCAGTGATATTTTACAATATTGTCCTTGTGAATTTTTATGTTAAAAAAACCATTCAAGCCATTCGAAGTTGAAATTTAAATAAATATTTACACTACTTATCAATTTAAACTAATGATCATAAGTTTAAATGATAATTAAAGAATCATGCGAACTTATGTATTTGAATAGTTTTTATATTTAATATTTAAAATAAAGGACAAACCAAGTAACTAGATAGTATATTTCTTTAATAATATTTAATTTTTAGACTTAAAAATAAAACAAAAAATATTAATAAACTTTCAATATTCATTTAAATTAATTTTCAATTACCAATAAAATAGAATGATAAAGAAACTGATGCTAAATTATGGGAAGAAAAATAAAAATAAATAAATAAAAGAAACCAAAAGAGATATTCATTTAAATTAATTCTCAATCAACAAATAAACTAGAAAGATAAATAAATTAATACAAAATTAGTGGAAGAAAAAAATAAAATTAAAAATAAATTAGAGTTGATAAATCTATTCAAACTAATTCAAAATTACAATGATAAATAATCTAACTTGCAAGAGGGACAATAAGATCATTTGATAAATCGATTTAAACTAATCTCATTGGTCCTAATGGCAGTCTCACCTCCCACCCCAAGATGACAAATCTTGAGATAAGTCGAGATAAGCCATGAACAGTAGCGGCTCGACCAAATTAGCCAAGATTCCATCGTGATTCATTTTACTAACCAAACAATCCACTTCCCCATATGTGAAACACAAATCTGGCTTAATCTTCTCAAGCAAACGCAACCTTAGGTTTTGATTTAAATTAAATACGTATTGAAAGTACAAGTTGTATAATAATTAAAAGGTTATATGACTTGTATTTGATTTAATTTGTGTTAATTTCTTAGTTTTTGAGTTCACAGTTATAAAAGTATATTTCATTTCAGACTATCGCTCTTCTTTTGTAGATGGTGAAAACTGAAAAATATCAACAAGCTCAAGTGGACAGAGCCTTGAAGAGCTAAATAACAAAGAGCAATCACAAATGCAGACGGTAGTAAAAAAAAGTCAAGAAAAATATTGTAGATTCAAGCAAAGATTTTTGTCGCTATTCTTTGTCACCACAACAAGAATAGATATCAGTGTATGTATCTCCCGCAGTTTTGCACGTTGTTCGAGTAAAAAGTCAAGTGGGATCCCTATTTCGACCTTCTCTCCGACCAGCTTCCGTATAAAATTTGTCTTTCTATGCCCCTTTTTTTCTTGCTTTTCTCCCTCCTAACCCTTCGTCCCATTATTACTCTTTGTTATTTTTTGGTTAAGCATTATTACTCATTTGGCGGTGGATAGTGGACAATTTGTTTTGCTATGAGAAGCAAAAGAAACAAATAGACTACGTGACGCGAAAATCAAGAACCCCATTTCAGTAGCTTTACTAAATTGTGAAAAGAAAAAAAAACGGTGAGTTCTTTTTTCATCTCTTTTCTTGGGACCTTTTCTGGTGAAATATTGTGTGGTCAATGCAAATTTTGATTCCCATCCTCGAGAAAGACCTTTTTTTGAACTTTGATTTTACACTATAACAGAGCAAGATCTCGTTTTGCGTGAGAACATTCAATTTCTTGTCATTGTTTCTATGTCTGTGTTAGTATGGGGGGGGGGGGGGGGGGGGCAAGCCGTGTCTTGCATTTGGGAGGCCTTAATTATCAGGCATGATTTCATTAATTAATGCTTTGAAAAATTAAATTATTGCATTGTGCTGGCTTGCTGATATGTGAAGACTTAAGATTTTTTTTTGTTTTTTTTCAATGTTCTAATATTAGTATTTGGCACAAAGGAAGTCTACATAGATATGTCTGGTATATTTGATTGTGATATGCAGTCAATTTGTTATCTGAAACTCTCTACTTCAAGAGAATTGTTTGAATGTGTTTGCAGACAATCAGAGTTGATATCTTGAACCTTATCTTTCTGTTAACGGAGGAATAGACTTGTACAGCCAGGTAAATCGCATGACTCGACTCATTGATGGTTATCTGTTTCTTCCTATGATACGAGCAATAAACAAACAACAGTATTCACAAATGTCGTAAAGGTTTAATTTTTTGATCATGAATTTCTCGTACTCTAGTTATAAGGAATCTGGTGTCATTTAACTCATAAGGCTTGTTGTAACTTCCTAATCTTTTTTCGCAAATATTTTTTTCTACTCTCATGTTTGAAAGAGTATGAAGTTCCATTTGAATGATATTCTTTCCAATTTTCTAACTATCAGCAAAAGGCGTTTTCTGGTGATTGTCTGAAACACCGATGACGAATAGCAACGAGCATAGCCATTATTCAGATGGCATGACGCCATCTGAAGTTGCTGAATATCTCAAGGTTATGTTCCCTGAATTCGGCAACCTTGATGATGAAGAGGTTCGGATACAGCAGGTATTTTTGAATTTAGATAAATTACGCTGTCCTCCCCTACAACGATAACTATGTAAAATTACACAAACTTCGCCTCATTGTTTCAAAGATTACACATACCCCCTTCTAAGCATCGAAGTTTTGATCAGAACTTACGAAATTTATTTGGATAGCATCATCCATATAGGTGCGATCAATTTAAAAAGTTCACTAAAATTCGAATGCTGGGATTGTTTAACTATGTGTAATGACCTATATCAAATGTGTAGCTGTTGCTTTTATTTTTGGAAGATATTAATGATCTTTGTGTTCTGTGTTACAGGAAAGTGTCTTTCATTATATTGAAAACAATAAAAATCAAGATGCGACCTTCGATCGTGGTCAATCTAGCAATACAAGCTTGTTTTTTGCACCTAAGTATGATTCGCCATACGTAACAAGTTTGGACTCACAATTGGCTCTTGACGAAGCCTTAGCAAGATCCTTGGAGTTGGGGGATGACTTCAACAACTTATACATTTCCGAGCCTGCTGGCCATGCTGTCGGTAATACGTTCCGTCTCTTTGAAACTTGATCTTATTTTATCGTTAAGCTATAGTGTTGATATTCTATACCTAGCTTTCATTATACTGGCTTGTAGTTCGATCATGATTGTTCTTTTTTACCCTTCGACATTGGAGTCCTCAGTGCATTGTAAGTAAGGAAAACGCAAAGGAAAATTTTTCGCACTTTGAATGAAAGTACTCTATGCTTTCCTTTACGATCTATTTCATTTTTCTTCTATATGTCAGGTCCAAACAATAAGATCAAAAGAAAAAAAGAAAAAAAGAAAAAATTTCCTAGTTTAGTTGCCACTGCATTTTTTGTTATATAACAGTGATTATGATATCTCTATGGTCTTCAGACAACACAAGAACCGTTTTCCAAGAAACACCTAGTGCGGTACTTCTGCAACTACTCTACACATCCTTGTTATTACTTAAGGCGTCACGAGATTTAAGATTCATGATATAATTTTCGCTGTGTGGCACTGTGTGCAGGGTGCGAGACAACCCGCAAGACAAGACAACATTGATCCCAATAGAATGACTTATGATGTTCGTCATGTGAAATTGCACGGTTCAAATGTAGAGTTTTTTACTTCGACTCTCATTTTTCTTTGCCTCATATTCACAATTTGGGCTTTTTCGAAAAATTTCTTTTAAAGGAATTGCAATCACAAGGAGAAACTGTTGGACGTGAGAGCAAAGGACTTCCCATGGATCTCATCGCACGGTTACCAACGTTCAAGTACAAAGCTGTGTCTTCATCAAACAGAAAGAAGAAAGAGAAAGAGAAAGAGAGAGAACCAGAACAGTAAGATTTCTTGAACTTAAGACATGAGATTTGCACTAGGATTGGGAACAAGCATTCTTCATACTTTGATTTTCACTTTGTCCTAATTGAAGGATTGAAGATAGCCTGACCAGCCCTATATTATGTTACTAACGGCGAGATATATAATATATTCAACTATACTTTTGCTGGTAACAACGGTTTCAATTATGAACAAGTGTAATAGAAGAGCAACAGAAGTACCTCTATATTGATGGTTATGACAACTTGTATATGGCATTTGATCGAACCTAAATTGCATGCATAAGATACGCACAATCTATAAATATTTAAAATACTTAGCCAGCATTATTATGTGGCCGTGTTGATTTGATTCGTTTATTTTATACCGATATACATTTTTTTTTATGAGTTTTTTGTTTGTTTGTACCTATTAGGTGTGTGATATGCTGTATCGAATATACGAAGGGGACCAATTTAACCACTCTACCATGTTTACACAATTATCATTCAGACTGTATCACTCAATGGTTGCAAATCAAGAAGGTGAGTATTATATGCAATCTTGGTCCTTTCGAAGACGTGATAATCACACCTGCACCCCCTGAGGTTCAGTGTAAATACACTCAAGCCCTCCTAAGGTTTGCATAATTACGAGAACCACCCATGCCGTCAAAAGTTGACGCCTCAGGGAGTGTAGCTGTAATCATCCTTGAAGATTCTTGACACCTTTCTTCAAGATATGGTTCGCTTTCATACTAGTCTAACGACGCATTGTCTCACTCCCTTGCATTATTTTCTTACAGCATTGCCCTGTCTGTCAGAATGAGGTGAAAGACAAGTAAATTTCTGGCTTCGGCTGCACGGAAGACGGCCAATATTCTGTTTACTATTTGCCCATCTGGGTTTCGGAACTCTATGATTTACTTAATTGATTCAAGTTTTATAGAACTTGTGAAGCAACTTAGACTTGTTATATTACTTTATCTCAAGGCCTTTGCATTTCCGAAAGTTTAAATTTTTACCTCATTAAAAATGACAAATTGCTTTTAATTTTTTCGGGTTTGTTTTGCAAGTGTTGGCGATACATAAACAAATAAACCGTTGCTTACACTTAGACCCCCTCGGAGACGATCAAGTTATCAAGTCGCTTTGTAAGTTTCAAGTCACATAGTGTAAAAAGCTTAAATTGCCCCCACTTAAAAATATATATAAAAAAAAACTAAAATTTTTATTTTTTGTAAAGATATATTTGTTTCTCAGTTCATAGGAGCAAGAATGGAAAATATCTTCTCATTTCCATGTTCAAAAGAGAGAGAAAATTAAGTACTCTTATTTTTCTTTCACTTTAAACTAAGGTTTTGGACGTTCAAATGAAGAGTTCAAACAATTTTTTCCTCCGAAAGTATACGAAACTCTAACATGAAGGTAATTCTTAGACCCGATCTGTCAAATCAATATGAATCACGTGACAAATATTTTATACTTGTTTTGTAATTGATGTATAATTTATAATTTAGGGAGAGTGATCAATCACTAATATACTTGTAATTTGATTAGTTGGGTTCGATCAAATCATATTTGGATGAGAATTTTTCGTGCAATAATTTGATTTGAAGTAGAGTTTTATCCATTTATTTTAAGTACTGGATAATGTTGGATTCTTGTGGATAAATGACAAAATACTTGCTTAAATTTATATAAAAAGTATTTTAATTTCATACTTGAAAAAATAGAGTAAAATGAAATTATCCATATATACATTTATTTGAATAGTTTCAAAATTTCTAAATTTTATAAATATATATATATATATACACACACACATTATTTCACTTAATTTATTTGAATTACAATGGACAAAAAAAACATTTTTATAAATAAATATGAGATCATACAACTTTCTAAAGAACACAAAAAATTAAAATAGAAACAAAAAGAAAGAAGCATAAAAACATTATTAAATACCACCAAGGGTTGTAGTTTAATAGTTCAACAATATCCTTGTTGAATAACCACCTTTGTAGTAATATTATAGGGCCCAATTTTTACTCTTGAGGTTAAAATTGTCCAGGTTAAAATTGTCCAAGTTATAATAAATCTTACTGCATTTAATTATCTATTCAATGTAAAATATAGTTAACGCACACTGCTCACATCCAAGCCCGAAAGAGATAATCATGCTGGAGCATAAAAATATTATAGTGAGAAGCTCAATTACGTGAAAGACCTAACATGTTTTGATACCATATTAAATGAAAAAAATTCTTACCCGCATCGATTTGACCACACTACAATTAATCAAGTGACGAATGTTTTACACTTGCTATATGATTGGTGTACAGCTTAGGAAGAATGACCAATCAACAAGATGGTCAGATAAGATGATCGTTTATTATGGTATCGAATCAATGAGATGGTCATTTAAGATGATATCAGATTAATGCCAAATAAGAAATCATGTATTCAAATATCACTGCCACTCATTTAAGAAAAATAATTTCACATGTATGGCTTAATACAAAGAGAAATCCATATGCACATGTTGGGTGTGTTAGAGATAATAAATATTTAATAATTCTTATTTCTAACAATTTAAATTTTTAGATAAAGTAATCATTCAACAATGCTAACTTAACAAGAGATCTCATGTTCAAAACTAGGGAATGCAGTTGTTCTAGGTTGGCAGAGTTTTATGCCTAAGTGATCCGAGTCGACTTGAATCATTACAAGAAATCACCATCTTCACTAAGAGAATTTTTTATTTGTTTCAAATGATAATACTCTTAACTTTTATTTTTGATCATTTTTATTTTCCTTCTATTTTTTCTTACCAAAATCCTTGTTCAAAATATAACATTAGTAACGGAATTGTTATAAACTAAATTCGTCATAAAAATTAAATTTATAGTATATTAGTTCATTAATAAAGAATATACATTCTTATATTGAATCCGTATTTAATCGTACCTGATAGTGCCGATGGCCAATGTATAACCAACGATAAAAATAAAAATAAAAATAAAATCATGATTAACCGGCATAATAATTCAATAACCACATCCTGATCTCACTCTTCATCCAATTTTTTCAGATTTCTGTGTGTGTGCAATCAATCTGAGCCATTTAAAATTTAATCTCTGTGGGGATGTTAGAATTCTCGACAACAAAATCCCCTACATGATGGTGCAGCCATTTATCCTGTTCTTTCAAGAAAAACTGAGATACTGAACGCTGGCCATTGGATGATTCTAATTGGAACTTGAATGGCTTGACATCCCAGCCGTGGATCTTTTGAGGGCCGTTGACCAGCCCTCTTGACGAGGGTCCCACCGAGCTGCAGCCGGAAGAAGAGGCTCTAGGTGCCCGCAGGCCGCAGGAATTCGAACTCTACGTTGCTTTCTATTTCTAGCCACCATATTAATTTGCTGGAGATAAGACTCTGTCTTCATATTCCCCAGCAAACAGTGTTACAGTAATAAGTTGAAATCGTTTTAGTTTTTTCCTTTTTATTTATTTATTTTGGTTTAGTTCTCTGAATATTAATGGAAAAGGGTTTATTTAGGATTGAATTGTAAGGTAGGTAAACGTAATTATGGTTTATTTAGTTGCTATTATTGGGGCTTGTGGGTTTTGTAGAGTAACAAAAAGCAATATTAGTGACGAGTTCCCGAGTGGTATACTAACCTGTAATTATTAAATAATGAGAAAATTTTACTTTTTTCCGTGATTAGTGCTTTAAGAAGTTTTATAATAGCAATATTGATCTATAAATCATATTTAAAATTAGTGATGTATGTGTTGTGTATAAGCAATTATAATGTCGTATAGGCCATATAATAATGAAAATATATAAAACAGAAGTTCAATAATATGATTGTGCAACTAAATATTAATAGATGTTATTTAAACCCATCTTACGGCTGTTACATTTTTAGTATATTCAGTAATATTGGTATACCCAATGTGTGTGCATAATAATAATAAAAAAATCTTATGATTCAATGATATACTAAAATTTTGGTAGTACGTATCTATACTATCAAAATATTTTTAACTGTTTAGAGTAGATTTCTGAAATTAGTGAGAAGTAACAATTATAAAGAAAGTAAACAAAAATGATATTGAAGAGCATTAAGAGATGAATGAGGATAAAGAGGTGTGTGAGTGAGAGAGAGAGAAAGAGAGAGAGAAGGAAGGAAGAGAAAGTAAAAAGAACATGGAACATGGAAACTAGAAGAGAAAGTAAAATAAATAAATAAAAAAGGAGAGACAGTGAAAAAAGAAAAAAAAGAAGAAAAATGACAAATGACAAACCAATAGTGGTTATTAAATAGCGCTGTCTTTTTATTTAATAGTAAAGATAGTAAAGATGCTAATCAACTTATTACTATTTGGCATGTATGATTATAAATAATTTCATTATTGAAAAAGCATTTGTTATTGATACTTGAAAATTGTAGTATAATCTATACTATTAATAAATCGTTAAGGCCAGTGGGTTAAATAACTACTTTGGTCTCTTTTGATGACTTCATTCACATTTATATTCTCTCTCATCTCTCTTTTTCCACTACTAATGTAATTTTAATTTATTTAGTTTCTTGTTCTCTCTTCTGTTAACATATATTTTTTTCATATGTCTTTTTTCTTTCTTTAAATATTTATTTCTTATTTATTTGTAAATTTTATAATTCTATCTTTATTTTAAGCTATTTTCATAAAAAAAATAATAAAATCCATACATTATAAATAATTAAAATATATATACAATAATGTACAAAATCTAATAAATATTTTAATTTTGTATTCATAATTTAAACGTATAATTAAATTATATTTTAACTTTTTATTTTACACACATATTGAGTACGCTTCACCGACTAGTATTTATTAAGTAACAAAAATATTATGGTCGCACACATTAATGACTCCGACATATTTACCAAGACCATAAAATAATTTTAAGTCCGAATTCCGGACTAAGAGCCCCTTTTTTCTAAAAAGGGCATTTATTTTTTCAAAAAAGTAATTCAGTAAAAAAGAAATTAGAAAAAAAGCCAATTTTTTACCTTTTTTTTTAAATTATTTAAAGTAATTTTCAAATAAAAGCACAAATTTAACCACTTTTTAAGAAAATGTATACAAAAACAGACCAATTATAAGAACTTATTATAGAATTTTAATAGTTATTTTAAGTGGTTTTTAGTAATTAATGTTTCCTTTTTTCCGCGTCATCATATATAAAACAATGATTCATTTTTTAAAATAGATCTCCCACAAAAAAGAAAGGGGGGAAAAAACCAATGTTGCTTTTTCAATTTAAATAATGCCGTTGGATATCAGCTACTAGGTACGTCTAGAAATAATTATACAAATACAAAGCCTATATTTTCAACTTTCATCTAAATGTGAAGTATGACCACCCAAAATTGATTGGATTAAAATGCAATAAAATCTAATATCAATATACGACAAAAATATCTAATGATGATGCTATTAGTATATAGTCATTATTTTATGTGATTGAAAGATTCAAAAACTCCAAGTCAATGTCTTTTTGGTTCATTAGTTCATTAGCATTGATAGTCAAAACGGGAAGTTGTTAGCACCCCACACTTGAGCGTATCAAATTATGTTACGTGAAAATTATACGATCATAAAGTCTTTGAAAACTTTAAGTAAAAATTCAAACACCTTTGTCATCGATTTCTTGAAATTGACTTTATAGTTAACTTGTTCATATCGAGATGCTTCAAACCTAGCTAAACTCCACTAGAAAACTTGCTTGCCGCATGTGCTCCGCCTTTGACATTCCTTTTTCCGGCAGGTGAAACTCAAAAACACCACCACCACTACATTCCTTTCGTCGAGTTGATTGAATCTCTATATTCATCTGCTTGATTTGACGGTGAAATGAACAAATTATGACTGTAAATGTGTTTTCCGTATAATAAATATATACGCATGTATATATCTTGCATCTATATGGTCAATTTTCTTCTCATCACTGAATTACCCCCTTTATCTGTCCAAATTCTATGAGCTTCTCATTTTGACCTCTACATCTCATCTTGAGCTCAATTGGGCCCCATATGTTAATGAATTTGTAAATGTGACCAACATGTTGTTCATTTCAAGTCCCACGTGTCCTTTTTATTGATGGTTAGGTCCCACCTATCCTATATTCTTCCAATTGACCCCCAAATCTTTCAAACACATGCAATTGCATTTCTTGTGTGTATCAATTAAGTCCTCAATATATTTATTACATCCCATGAAATGGAAGGCCGCGTCAAAAAATGCACCATGCGTTGCCCATCTTTAGGGAACAAAATTATTTGTTTTCTCATCATGTGTACATTATATGAATAGGCAATCACGTTGTGTGACCACCCATGTCCTTGAAAAGGAGGGAATCTCCCTGTTAGAAAGTTATACTTCATGTCAATTACACTATTGTGTAAATGTAATTAACGTATTACTTTTTGCATGTACGACAATAAATATTTTCATCACTCCACTATCAAACATGCAAGGAAAAGACTTTGTGACTGATATTTGAAAATTGTAGTATAATATATATTAAGTGACAAAAATATTGGTGTCGCACAATAATGACTCCAACAAATTTACCAAGAACATAAAATAGTTTTAAGTTCGAAATCCAGACCAAGAGCCCGTTTGTCTGGAAAAAAATACTTATTTTTTAATAAAAAAAAATAATTCTATAAAAAACAGATTACTTTTTTAAGAAGTAATGATACAAATACAAGACTTATACTTTTCAACTTTCATCTAAAACATGAATTATAGCCATCCCAAATTTAGTGGATTAAAATGCAATAAAATCGAATATCAATATGCGATAGCAATATCTAGTGATGGTTCTATCAGTATATAGTCATTATTCTGTGTGACAAAAAGTCTCAAAGACTTCAAGTCAATGTCATTTTGGTTCATTAGTTCATTGGCACTGATCAAGACGGGAAGCTGTTAGCACCCCACACCTGACTGTATCAGATACAATAAGTGAAAATTGTACTCGTAACTAAGGTCTGTGGAAGTTTCAAGGACAATGAAGACATTAACGCCCCTATTTTTCCTCTTTGATGTGGCCAAATCTGCCTTGGCCACGTACGCGCCTCCTCAGCTCACACGTCGGATCCAGCTCAACACATGCCGCCATCCTCCTATTGCCACGTGTCAGACCTATCTCGATCAGGCCCATGGTCTTTTTCTTGACGGCCTTGTTCGGCCAGAGTTCACCACATCTCCTTGACTCGATGAAATGACATGATCGATGTCGACAACACGTCATCCTTGGAGTCAATACCTTGACACCCCCCTCGAGCAAGGGATGCACCCCACGCGCCCACAGCGCGTCATGGGGAATGCCCGTTACCAGCAACGGGATTGGGCCAACCTAATTCTGGTCCGGCCCACCTATTTTTTATTATTATAAATAGTACGGCGACACTATTCATTGGGTAAGACATCTTTTATCTACCAATACGCTGAACACACGAAGAACGGGAACAGAGTCGGCGGCCCCACAAACCACCGCCAATTTGGGTCCCGAGACTCACACCGTCCCACCTCATACTGTTTCGCAAGTTATTGGGCCAGCGCCTACACCTCCCGCCGGGCAGAACCTCATCGTTCTGACGGCTGATCAGTTCAATACGCTCTTACACGAGATCAGGCGGGTGAACCAAGTCCCCGCCCCGGCTGCCACTGCTGAAGACCCTCATCCGATGAGGGAGGAAATTCGCCCCCCGCGAGGTGTTCGGGCAACCGACCCCGAGCGGGATGACGCGCGGGTGCGCGAACGGATCCCCACAACAAGGGAGGTCCGCAGAGAGAGACGGCCCCCACCTCCTCGACTGGCGGAAGAAGTTGACGAGTCCTCTGTGGGGGCATCCTCAGGTCATCCTGCGCGGAGTCACAGAGAACGGTTGGAGGAAATCTCCCACCAGGCCACAGAGATCCAGCGGAGGATCGATGAGGTCCGCCGCGGAGAAAGATCGCGTGATGATGTTGGGGAACTTTCGCATCGGATGGAAGACCTTAACCGGAAGCTCGAGGAAGTATCTCACCGCTCCGGACAGGGATCGGCTCAGCGATACTTTGTGCCGGACGAGGCAGACCCACTCAGCGCAGACCTTCAACGAGCCCGAGCACCCAGAGGGGTCCGAATCCCGACTGACTTGCCCCGATACAATGGATAAGCGGATCCCAAAGAACACCTAATACAATTCAAACATGCCATGCGCGTGCACATGATCGACGATGACTTCGCCGCGAAGTTGCTGGTTACAACTTTTCAGGGAGTAGCCTCGCAATGGTACGTCCGCCAAGCCCCAGGTTCGGTCAGAAGCTTCGCCGATTTGGCGATAAAATTCGTCAACCATTTCCAGACGAAAAGCTTAGCGAAGCTGCCCCCATCCCATTTGCATAAGATTCGGCAAAAGGAGGGTGAGTCTCTGAGGGACTTCTTTAACCGATTCAACACCGAGCTGCTCAAGGTCGAGAGCGTCCAGATGGACTTCCTCCTCGACGTAATCATGGGGGCCATCCGAAACCAAGCATGCTCGGACCACTTGGTCAGGAAGCGCCCCGCCACCATGGAGAAAGTCATGTCTATCGCTCAACGATACATGAATGTTGAGGACATGAGGTTTAAAAGGAGGCCAGAGGTCGGGGAAAGGAAAGATCGCCGACGGGACAATGATCTCACCCCATTGGTGATGTCAAGGAAAGAGATCTTCGCCACAATCAACGCCAGCGACCCGACGGTTTTCTGGAGGCCGAGGAAGATCCAGGACGCGGATGGAGCCCCTCCGAGAGGGAATAAGTATTGTGCGTTTCACAAGCAAGTGGGTAACCACGACACCGAGGGCTGCTATGCCCTCAAAAAGGAAATACAGCGCCTCATCGATATGGGCCGACCGGAGATCAAAAAATACTTAAAAAAGCAAGGATAGGGCCACAAGAGTGAGGGAAGCCGTCGACGCAACTCCCCGTCCCCCACGGACGACGAACAAGGTACACCGAGGAGAGCTAGATCTCGCTCTCCTCGAAGGGGCTACACGCCTTCGACTCAAGCCGACAAGCAGTCGGCCACACAGGACAACCTCCCGGTCAGGGGAATGATACACACCATAGCGGGAGGCCCTAGTGGAGGAGACACTAAAAGTAGGAGAAGACAAGTGGAGAGGCGCCTCGACCAAGCCCGATACCGTATCGAAGAGCGCTACTACCACGAGAGGCTGCATGTCAATACCATATCAGAGGCAGCGTTGCCGACGTCGGAGTCACTTGAATTCTCCGACCATGATCTTGCGCACATCCCGAAGACAGAGGGCCTCGAGGATACACCGGATTACCCAATGGTCATTAATCTGGACGTAGCTAACTATTCCGTGGCAAAGACCCTGATCGACAATGGGAGCTCCGCCAACATCATTTTCGCCAACACCTTCGCCAAGATGGACTTGGGAGGATACACGCTCTCCCCCGTGCAGACCCCTCTTGTTGGGTTCGGGGGCTCCGAGGTGGTCCCTCTCAGAATGATTCAACTCCCCACCTCGTTGGGGGAGGCCCCGAGAAGAAAGACTATAATGGTCCAGTATCTGATAATTGATGCCCTGTTTGCGTACAACATCATCCTCGGACGACCCGCTCTTAATGCGTTTCGGGCGGTGGTGTCCACGTACCACTTGAAGATGAAGTTCCCCACCCCCGCGGGGGTCGGGCAAGTCACATGTCGGATCTTGGACGCCTGGAAGTGTTACTCGGCCTCCATCGAAGGGAAGAAGACTCCGGCACCCCGTCCAGTTGAGGCAGCCACCTCGCGGATGGACATCCCCGAGTCCTCCGAAATCGACCCGGCAAAGCGGAAGAGACTCAAGGAAGAAAAAATGACGCCAGCGGAAGACTCCAAGACAATCCAGCTCGTAGAGGGCGACCCATCCAAGACCACCCGGGTAGGATCGACCTTCGAACCGCATCACGAGGTCATGTTGGTCGACTTCCTCCGGACGAATGCCGACGTCTTTGCTTGGAAGGCCTCAGATTTTTCGGGAATCGATCCCGAAGTCATTGTTCACCGCCTCAACGCAGACCCATCGTTCAAGCCGGTGAGGCAGAAAAAAAGGATATTTTGTGAGGCTCGTAACCGAATCATCGAGGAGGAGGTCAACAAGCTCCTCGAGGCAGGCTACATTGTGGAGATCCAGTTCACTGAATGGCTATGCAACGTGGTCGTCGTTGCCAAGGGCGTTGGCCGATGGCGGATGTGCAACGACTTCACCGATCTCAACAAAGTCTGCCCCAAGGATCACTATCCCCTTCCTCGGATAGACCAACTCGTTGACTCAACGGCGGGTTGCGAGTTGATGAGCATGATGGACGCTTTCCAAGGCTACTACCAGATCTACATGGCCGAGGAGGATCGAGGTAAGACGTTGTTCGTCGTCTCGTCGGGGACGTATTGCTTCCTCGTGATGCCTTTCGGGCTAAAAAATGCCGGAGCTACGTACCAGAGGCTCGTGAATCTCATGTTCAAGGAAGAGATCGGGAGAACCGTCGAAGTCTACGTCGACGACATGATAGTCCGCAGTGAGCAGGAGTCCGATCATCTCGGGCACCTTGCTCGAACATTTGAGATTCTAAGAAAATATGGCCTAAAACTCAACCCGAACAAGTGCACGTTCGGCGTCCGAGGAGGTAAGTTCCTCGGGTACATTGTCAGCCATAGGGGGATCGAGGCCAACCTCTCGAAGATTCGCGCCATCCTTGACATTAATCCGCCTATCTCAGTAAAGGAAGTACAGAGGTTAGTAGGGCTCGTAATCGCCCTCAATCGGTTCATATCCTGCTCAGCGGACCGGAACCTCCCATTCTTTAATGCACTAAGGAAGATACCGGATTGGAAATGGACGGAAGAATGCCAGCACGCGCTCCTCGAATTAAAAAGATACTTGACCGAGCCCCCTCTGCTGTCGAAACCAATTCCGGGGAGACCCCTTTATGCCTACCTGGCGGTATCCGAAAATGCTATCAGCTCGGTCCTAGTGCACGTGGAGGATAGGGTACACCGCCCGGTGTATTACCTCAGCAAGCTCCTCCAAGGCCCTGAACGGAATTACTTGGCCATCGAGAAGCTCGCCCTCGCTTTGGTCCACTCCGCCCGAAAGTTGAGGCAATACTTTCAGGCCCACACCATCATGGTCCTGACCAGTGAGCCGCTAAAGCAGGTATTGGCCAAGCCCGATGTCTCTGGTCGGCTCGTGAAGTGGGCCGTCGAGCTCGGCAAGTTCGATATCCAGTTCCAACCACGGACCGCGATTCATGCCCATGTCCTGGCGAATTTCTTAGCAGAGGTGGCCCCGAGGGCAGAAACGGAGCCAAAAACACCGTGGACCCTCATGGTCGATGAGTCCTCCACGAACTTAGGTGGGGGAGCCGGGGTTTATCTGCGGGATGAGTTGGGCAACGAGCTCGACTTCGCCATTCGACTTGAATTTTCGGTTTCCAACAACGAAGCCGAGTACGAAGCTCTTGCCGTGGGGATGAAGATTGCCCTGGACAAGGGCGTGGACGAACTTGTCGCCTTGACCGATTCGCAGTTGGTGGCCGAGTAGGTCAATGACAATTACGACGCCCGTGAAGCATCAATGACGAAGTACCTCGAGGAGGTCAACAAGTTGAAGGAAAAATTCGCCAAGTTCTCTCTCGAGCAAATTCTCCGGACAGAAAATGAGAGGGCGGATCAACTGTCGAAGCTAGCCAGCTCGGTGAGAGGGACCAAAGAAAGAAGGATAACCGTGTTGAGTTCGCCAACACCCTTGACCGGGTCGGGGACGCGACAGTGCGTTCTCTCCGTCGAGCCCCCGGAGGGTTGGATCGCAGAACTAATCGCCTACTTGAAGGATGGAATACTCCCCGAGGGACCCGTCGAAGCCAAGAGACTCCGACGGGCAAGGGTGCCTGTTCAGGAAGAGCTTCGACGGGCCTCCTCGACGATGCTTGAACACACAGCAGGCCAGGGAGGTCATCGAAGAGGTACACCAAGGGTGTTGCGGAAACCATACTGGGCCAAGGTATCACGGGCAGGGTTTTTCTGGCCTAATCTCATGCAAGATTGCTTTGACTTCGTCCGAAGATGCCGAGCCTGCCAACTGCACGCCAACCTAGTCCACTAGCCTGCCGCTCCGATGGTAAATGTGGAGATATCTTGGCCTTTCGACCAATGGGGAATAGACATCCTCGGACCGTTCCCTCAAGCCCCAGGGCAAAGGAAGTTCGTGATAGTTACCGTCGAGTATTTCACAAAGTGGGCCGAAGCGGAGGCCGTCGCGAAGATCACCGACTCGGTTATCAAGATCTTCATCTGGAAAAACATCATCTGCCGTTTCGGGCTCCCCAGGGTCGTCATTTCCGACAACGGAACCCAGTTCCAAAGTCATCGGGTGAGGGAATGGTGCTCTAGCCTTAAAATCGAGCAACGTTTCACCTCAGTAGGGAACCCTCAGGCAAACGGCCAAGTTGAAGTCACCAAATGAACGATTCTCCACGGACTTAAGACCGCCTTGGCCGACGCTCAGGGCAATTGGGCCGACGAGCTCCCAGGCGTGCTTTGGGCATACCGGACCACTCCTCGGACCGCAACAGGCGACACCCCGTACGCCTTAGTTTATGGTTCTGACGCCGTTATACCTGCCGAAGTGTTGTACCCATCTGCTCGGGTTGCTCATTTCGATGAGATCGCTAACGTCGACGCTCGCCTGACCGAGCTCGACTTCGCCGACGAGAGGAGGTATTCCGCCTTGCGGAGGTTGGATAACTTCCGGGCGTCAACTGCACGTGCTTACAATCGCCATGTCCATCCCCGGACATTTCAGATCGGAGATCTGGTCACCAAGAAGGTCGGGGTTTCTTGCCCTGTGAGGAAGTTGGATCCCAAATGGTAAGGTCCATTCAAAGTAACCAAGATTTGCAAGAACAACGCCTACCGCCTCGAGGACATGTCGGGGAGGGAGTTGCCCCGTCCTTGGAACGCCACGAACCTCAGACGGTTCTACGTATGATGATGTCCTGAGTAGAAACATCTCGTGTAACAATTAGCTTGCTCGAAGGTTTTTATTCAACTGTTTTAATAATTACATCGTTATCATCAAATAAGTTTCCAGCTAAAACACGTCATTTTATACCAAGTTCTCCCAAGTTCGATTATTAATTGTCAAGTTCTTCTCAAGGATTTATTGAAGTTCCAAGTTCAATTTTTAATTATCAAAGTTACTTCTCAAGGTTTTATTGAAGTTCTCAAGGCTTTATTAAACTCCCTTACCGGATTAAATAGCATATATTTCTATACCGAGATCGCATTTCGATCATGAAACTTAAAAGGAATTTCGACCAGGAACTTAAATGAAAAAAAAAAAGTTTCATTGATCATAATAAAGTTTACAAAAATAAGGAAAGATAATAATAATAAAAAAAAATACATGTTCTCGGGCATCCAGCCCGGCATAATATCTTATGGCCTAAGCGCCATCTATCTCCTGGGCCATCTCCTCGACGGCCGCCTCCACGGCTTGATCGGCCCCAGCGCCGACCGCACCCGCATTCGACGGGGCACTTGTCGCCCCTAAAGGTGGGGGCGACTCTCCTTGGTCTACGACGATGGGATCGTCGGGCTCCACGTCCGGTGAGAGAGGCTCCCCCAAGCGCTTATGATCCTCATTGCGAACCTGTCTCTCCACGATGGATATAACCTGGGCGAACTCTGCACCCTCATATGCCGGTAGCGCCTCATCATCCTCATCGTCTTTCTCCCCGGCATCGTTCAAATCGAGGCCATACCCCTCCATGGGAAAATCTTGCGGGATGACGCCGCGCGCCTTCAGCTGCTTGAAGGCTCTTTCAAATCCGAGGGAGGCATCGTTCGCCCCGCGGAGGATGGTAGCATATTCGAACACAGGTCCTCGAAAGAACCGCTTTACGGCTTCTTTCTCCCAGTCGGGGACCGAGGCCATCAATTCGGTCCTCATCGAGCGACGACCCCTCTCTTCGCCCTGCACGAAGGCCTCCTTGGCCTTCTTCTTCAGGAGGCTAACTTCTTGCTCCAGCGAGGACTCCCTGGTCTTGAAGTCCAGCTCGAGCTTCTCGACCCGCTCCTCCAGGGCCTGAGTCTTCCCCAGTGCAGTGGCGATCTCCCGTTGAGTGACTTGATTTTTCTGCCGCTCTTCATCCAAATCCGCCTGGAGGCTGCTTCCTCGAGCCTCCCGCTCGGCCTTGTCGCAACGCGCACGGCTGACCTCCAGCCGGCAAATGCCGTGGAACACCATTTGCTGAAGAGTGTTCATGTCCTGGGCGATGCTCAGGGCCAGCTCTGCATCGTCGAGCTCGGAGAGGCTGACCTGATCGGCTTTAAAAATGGCGTTTTGGAAATTCCTTATCGCCAACTTTTTGCTCGCCCCTCCGAGGATGCTACGGTCAGAGAGGTCACCATATTTGGGGCCGAAGCGAGGTTCCGGGGCGTCCGGATAGTTTAACACCTCTAGCTCTTCCGATGAATACCCGGAGCCATCAGCCGGCCGCTTGCCTTTGGCCGACTTCGAGATGGGCTTCTTCGGAGCGGGCCCCGTTGGTCTCGTCGGTGGCGTGGAGTCCGGGGCTTTCCTTTTTCGGACAAGAGGCGTCTCCTCCACATCAAGGGCAGCCTCCCGACGAGGGCCTCGGGCAGGTTGAACTTGTGCCTGCGCCTGCGCCGATATCCTCGGAGCACTAGTTGCGGCCGCAATGGCTCGGGCCTCCTCCGAGGGGGGAGATGGCCTCCTCCTTCCACCGGCCACTTTGGAGATCAAGTTCATGCGTCCCATTTCTAATACGCTGAGATCTGCAGAATTGAAAACCAACCGATTAGAAGATAATCGAGCATAAAGACTTGAATATTCGAACAAAAACATGCAATAAATAATACCAAAAGTAATATGATCGATATCAAGCCTAGCTGGTGAAAGACCAGCCTTTACTAGGAGTCCTTCCTGGGTAAGGAAGATGGGGCTTAATAAGCCCAGGGCCTTCTGGCCGAGCACCCACTCCCTTGTCCAACTGCTCGATCCCAGTCCGGCCAGGGAGAGTTTCCTCGCCTCTGGGTTATGCACCCTCCTCACCGGCCATGGATCCGCGGAGTGTACATAACACCACTTCTGTTTCCAATCCGCCCCGTATGACGATGAGGCCGTTTCGATCAATTTTCTCCTGTTCTTGGCGCTCACAAAAAAGCAGTTAAACTCGTAGTCCGGAGATGACCTGCTCGAGTGATTGACTTGATACAGGTCAGAGAAGTTGGCCACGGTTGGGGTGTGCCCGGTGCAGCGGCAGAAAACGACGAAGGCTCATATCGAAGCGTATGAGTTGGGGGTCAGCTGAATTGGACTTATATTCAACCGATTAAGAATAGTGGAGATGAAGGTCGGGATCGGAAATCGAAGTCCGTTCTCGAGATGAGCATAGTGAATAGGGAGGCACCCCTCGGGGGGATTCGTGATGGAATCCTCCCTGCTCGGCCAGATCACACCGAACGAGTCCCGGATATAATGATTCATTATCTTCTCTCTGTCCCGTTCGGTGTTGTTCACGACGATATTCCCCCAGCTCACCAGGGTTTGGTTGCCCGATATCACCTTCTTTCTCCCCCGGTGAGGATTTTGACCGGATGGACCCGCCTCTTCAGAAACGGACCTCCAGGAGGGGACCATCACTTCAGGCACGTCACCCATCGGAGGAAGTGCCTCTCCCCTCTCCGCCTGCATGCGCCGCCTCATCTCCTCTACCCTACTCGGGCTCTTACCACCCCCTCGGGGCCGACTGGTGCTCGCCTCGCCCGGGCAACGAGATGTCGCCCCCTCAAAAGAGGCTTCTGCCTCCAAGGAGATTGAAATGTTTATATCGCTTAACCCCCCTTCGATCGGGGACTCTACCATCCTATTTTGACTATCCGAGCTATTCATGGATTGGCTCATATCTAGGGATTGTTTGTCTAACGAAAATGAAGAACAAGAAAGAAACAGTTCGGAAAAAGGGGAATACCTAGGTTTGGCTGGTCGAAAGAAGAATTTGTCTGCTCGAAACGGTTCCCGTGTGCCCGGTGCTCTCAGATTATGCTCGGAATGGAACTTCAGCTCGGTTGCAAAATGACACGCCTGTAGTCTCGCCCGGAGCCCCTATTTATAAGGCGGTAAAAATACTCATCGGGAAGTCCAACAGACGCCAGTATTTATTACCAACGGTCACATCCCAACGGTCAATTTTCGAAATTACCGCCAACGCCTGATCAGTAATTCCTGAGCGAAATCGTAGGCGCTATCTCCTCGGACAGTTCCCGGTCTGCCCGTATTACGAGGATCGATCAAACCAAGAACTGGGGGGGCTAATGATGTGGCCAAATCTGTCTTGGCCACGTACGCGCCTCCTCAGCTCACACGTCGAATCTAGCTCAGCACATGCCACCATCCTCCTATTGCCGCGTGTCAGACCTATCTCGATCAGGCCCATGGTCTTTTTCTTGACGGCCTTGTTCGGCCAGAGTTCACCACATCTCCTTGACTCGATGAAATGACATGATCGATGTCGACAACACGTCATCCTCGGAGTCAATACCTTGATACCCCCCTCGAGCAAGGGATGCACCCCACGCGCCCACAGCGCGTCATGGGGAACGCCCGTTACCAGCAACGGGATTGGGCCAACCTAATTCTGGTCCGGCCCACCTATTTTTTATTATTATAAATAGTACGGCGACACTATTCATTGGGTAAGACATCTTTTATCTACCAATACGCTGATTACTCCTTACTGTTCACCTGCCCGAATTCTGACTTGAGCGTCGGAGGGTCTTCGCCGGAGACACTTCCGGCTAGCCTCACGTGTGTTTCATCCTTGCAGAATAGAACCCGACCAGCATTCAGACACGGATTCGGACACTTACTCCCAGATCGAAGTGACGTGTACCGCAGGCCAAAATCCTACCAGCATTCAGACACGGATTCGGACACTTACTCCTAGATCGAAGTGACGTGTACCGCAGGCCAAAATCCGACCACATCACTCTTGATTTACCGCTATTCTCTTTCTCGTTCGTCTAATTAAGTGTTTTGCTAATTAGATGTTCTTGAAATGTATCTATACATTTATAGACGTTATTCAAGCGAGAATGTCATATTTTGTACGTACATCTATCATTTGGTTGGCTAAGCATGTTTACTATTTTTCAAGTACATATTTATAACTAACAATCCGACTCTTGCAATAGCACTTTTTTTTTTTTTTTAAAAAAAAAATCTATCCAAACCAACCTTAAAATTCGGAGTCAAATTCAGAGTTTTTTCTTTACGCACTAAATCTTTTCTATACATTTTACCTAATAAAAGTGCAAAAGTCTATGTAAGCTGGCACAAGATTCGTGCCTTGACATTCGGGTAATTAGAGATATTTATTGATTTGGATTGACAATCATTGCCAAACTGGCTATTAATCGTTCGTTTATTTCAACTATCCTTGGGGATTTGGTTTCCCTAATGCGAAAGCTCTCTTGATTTGTTCATCAATTGGTCATTTGCATGAGCACTACATATACTAAGGCACATTATATATATTCTAATTATGTCATTGAGTGTGTTGTCTTGCACATGTATTTATTTTTATATTATCCCAAGTGCATTTCACGTTGTTATTAAATTAATTAAATAAAATTATTTTTTTTGAAAAACTTAAGATGGTGACCTGTGCAAATATTAATACTGATTATAGTGATAGTTTTTTTGTTGTTATTCGATTGTTACTTAAATCGAAAACATAAGTTACAGTATGTATATATATATATAGTATGTATATATATATACGTGTGTGTGTGTGTGTCTGTAGAGGCAACACAAAAATAATCATGGAACGGTACCAGTACTTTTTGCATTTGAAATCCTCTATTACAAATCATGTTTTATTTTTTATTTCATTATATGGATACATACCAAGTGAAAATATTCCACTCCAGTTATATAATTAAAAAAATAATTTTATATACATTACATAAATATATATCATAAAATAGGAAATGAAACACAATTTTGAAATAAGAGATCTTATTCGCAATTTTTGATAATGACAATTTATACATAAATGATAACTGCAGCAAATACTTTTCTTCTATAGTGAAATTTTGTATGAATTAATATATGTATTACCTAATAATATCTTTTCTTTTATCAGTACTGACATTTATTAGATGACAATATAACTTTTTTGATTCTATGATTCAAATTGCTATTATCTATAATTAGTGACACGTATAGGGTGTTAATTTAAAATTTTCAACATAATCTGTAACAAAATTTTAATTGACACTATAAATATGTCACTAGCTATTAATAATGACAACCTTATTAACATTTTTATAATTTTTAAATTAAACTTGTAAAGGGCCTTTTATTTTCTCTCTTATAATTATTGTACTACAAGAAAGTACTCACTCAATAATAAAAATTTTGTGATGAATGGAATTCTATTACAAATAAAGATATATGTGATAGATTTTGTGACGGATTTTTATTGAATTTGTAATGGATTTTGTGTTTAGTGAAGAGGTACTTTTTTTATAGTGCTGATAACTTTTGCACTATCATACCATAAATTGTATCATCTGTATTTTGTGACGAATTTTTATAGAATTTGCGGTGGATTAAGTGGTGCTCTTTTGTAGGGCTGAGAACTTTCCATTATTATACCCTACACTGTGACATTACCCTAGATATTTTGTCATAATGATATAGCATATATATTATTTAATTTGTATTATATCGAAGTATATACATGTCATGTCTAGATTGCCAAATAACTTTAGCATATATATTCACTATGATCACTCGTATAATCCACGAAACTGTGGGAATTTTTGCTGTCCACACCGACAAAAGCAAGATTATATTCCAAAACACACACACACACACACATACACACACATATCCCACATCACTCTCCACCGTTTTTTCCTAGTCTTCTATCTCCATAATTCTAACAAGGCTTAATTATTCCTCTTTCTTCGAGAAATCTCAATCCCATAAAAATTCCAACTTTTTCATTATCTCTAACTAAAACTATTGTCCTTTTTTGATCTTTCGTTATATGGGGGCTGGTTTTTCTAGCTTATTTGCAAATGATCATCATAATAATCGCGTCCATATTTCAAAGCCTGGTTTTGGAGATTTACCAGAGGGCTGTATTGCTTTGATCCTTTCACGTTTAGAGCCGTCGGAGATTTGTAATGTCGCACGTGTTAGCAAAGCACTTTGTCGGGCTTCTTTGTCCGATTTTGTTTGGGAATCTAAGTTGCCTGAAAATCACCAAATTCTTGTCAAGAAGCTGCTTGGCGATGTTCAATGCTTGAGTAAGAAGGAGATTTATGCCAAGCTGAGCCATCCCATTCGCTTTGCCCAAGACACAAAGGTGGGAGTTTTAATCACCTGAAATATACATATACATATACATATACATATATGTATGTGTATGTGTGTGTGTGCGTGTGTATGAGAGAGAGAAAGAGAGAGAGAGAGAGAGAGAGAGAGAGAGAGAGAGAGATGGTGTTTAAGTGTTTTAGAAGTTAATGGGAGGTTTTTAATTGATATTTCAGGAGGTTTGGTTGGAGAAGAGCAGAGGAGGGATTTGTGTTGGTATTTCTTGGAAGGGATTGAAGATTACTGGAATAGATGATCGCAGATACTGGGCCCACATCTCAACTCGTGAATCAAGGTAATTGCAGTTTATACATGTAATAATTCTACTTCTACGTACATATATATATATATATCTGCGAGACGGTGCATGAATGATGAAACTTGAAGTTTATGTTCTGTTTCTTCGACTCACATCTTATGCTACATAACTGTAACTATTGATTCTATTTCGTTAGGGAAAGAAAATGTTACACAGTTTGTACAGCAGAAAATCCGAATAACAAAGACAACCGAACAGGGCGAATATCGTAGGGAATGTTAAATTTTATTTTGGGGAGTTTCCAAATCAGTGTTTTTGAAAAATATATTTAATTTGTTATTGAATCTGGAAAATTTTTGTGAAAAAATAAATGTGTATTCGGTTTATAAATTTTCTAATATAGATATCTTTTTTATGTAAGTTTTTTTCCTTTCTTTTTTCCATTGCTTCCTCGTAAATAGATTCCAAAGAGAACATGATCAAGTGATAATATTCTAATTCTAGGGAAATTATATTCCAGATTCGACTCGATTGAACCAATACTAATTACGTGGCGAGTGTTTTACACTTGTCCTGTGAATAATCGATAATTTAGAGAGAGTAATCAATCACTTGGCAAGTACAATATATTTATTATATGATTTATTGAGTTCGATCAAATTAAATTCGGGTAAAAATTTTCCCTAATTCCATAAGAAAGAAAGATCATTCCTTTTTTTCTTTCTCTTTCTTGCTTGTGGAATCTGGACAAATTGATTGACATTAAAAACGTGAAAAGATAGGGCTAGCTCGTGCGAGTTGGCTATGGATTATATGGACACTTGGACTGGTACTTTTTAATTGTATATTTGTTCTGAAAATTTTAAACTTGACTTATAGTGTATATTGAAATAGAAAATAAAATACGTATTTTTTTTTTTTTATAAAGGATGCCGTGTCAAATTAAAGAGCACATTCAGTGTTGATCCTTTAATCACCAACTCGCAACTGAGTGGTCATTTCTGGTCCCCTAATCTTAAAGTTGATGCTCCTCTCTAGGAGCACCATTCAATGTTGCTTTAAGTCAAAACAAGTTGTTTTATTACATATGATATTTCCTTAAATAACAAAAAGAAAGTTCCATAAAGTCATACAAATTGTTTTCTTATATGCCATAATAACAATAATAAAAAAAAATAATAATAATAAAATGAGTTAATGAAGTGAAAAAAATACTTTAGTTAAAATAATAGCCTTTGGTTGGATTTTTCGAGAAAACAGATTTAGAAAAAAAGTCGAAAAAGACGACCTTTAACAATTTTTTTAAAAAACTATTCAAAATAATTTATAAATAAAATATCTTTAGATGCACTTATAAATTGTTATATTCAAACACGTAACAATTTAACTTAAAAAAAATAATAAAATTTTACAATATAAAGCAGAGAGTTTTGTTTAAGACTATCTGAGCAAGTCCCTTATCACACATCGAAAGAATTCAATGGTTTTTTTTTTTTTTTGTTGATCAGCAAAAGAATTTTAGGGTTAAAGCATATTTACCAAAAAAGTGATTTTCGAGATTTAGGCTTGAAAATACACAAAGTGTTTTGTATCTCTCCTTTTGTTGAATAAAAAAATTAAAATAAGTTAGTAACTATAAACACCTTTTTCCCAACTTCTAATAAATTTTTTCGAAATTCAACTATTGTTTTTCATTTATTCTTTCAACAACACTACCGACTTCAACTATTTCAATTTTTTAATATTTTTTTCTATAATTTTAACTTCTCTAAAAACAAAATCATTTGCAATACTCGTTTAGACAGTTTATAAGCTACAAACCCTCACTTGCCGTGTAACATTTATTTCCGCGACAAAACCTCCTAGCTGGGGAACAATACATCACTGTGTTAGACTGAATTTGGGCATTATTAAGTTTTTTGAATCATAATGAATAAGAAATATTTACAAATAAACATGTCATCATAAATTTCCTTTAAAAAATTAAAATATTAAAATAGAAACAAAAAACACAGAAGTAGAAAAGCATGATTAAATAACATCATAACACACTCTTCATTCAATTTCTTTTTTCAGATTTCAGACAATCGCTTATCTCCAGCAAATTTGGTGGCTAGAAATAGAAGGAAACTTAGCGTTCGAATTCCCTGCGGGCACCTACAGTCTCTTCTTCCGTTTGCAGCTCGGTAGTCCCTCGTCAAAAGGGCCGATCAACGGCCGTCAAAAGATCCACGGCTGGGATATCAAGCCAGTCAAATTCCAATTGGAATCATCCTAACGGCCACCGTGCAATATCTCAGTGTTTCTTGGAAGAACAGGGTAAATGGCTGCACCATCACGTAGGGGATTTCGTTGTTGAAAATTCTAATATTCCCACAGTGATCAAGTTCTCCATGGCTCAGATTGATTGCACACACACTAAAGGTGGACTGTGTGTAGACTCTGTCTTCATATTCCCCACCAGACAATTTCACAGTAATAAGTTGAAGGAGTTTTAGTGTCCGTTTGGATAGTTTTTTTTAAAGAAAAATACTTATTTTTTTGAAAAAAAAAAATTCAATTCCACAAAAAAAGATTGTATTTAATTTGGCATTTTTCGTAAAACGGAAGTCATAATAAAAGCCAAAATATGGCTTTTTCTACAAATTATCTAGAATAGCTTTTAAGAAAAATACATTTTAAATCACGTTTAATTATTCTGTCCAAACGTAAAATTATTTGACTATTTAAAAAAAGCACGATTTGAGAAGTGTTTTTCCTTTTAAGTTTATATATCCAAACGGGCCCTTGGTATTTTTGACCTTTTCTTTTTGGGTTTTAATCTTGTGAATATTAATGAAAAGGGGTTTATTTAGGATTGAATTGTAAGTTAGGTAAACGTAATTATGGTTTATTTAGGTGCTATTATTGGGAGGCGACTATAGACTATAGTGTGTAGTATGTGCATGTAGCTTGCTTTTGTGGGTTTTTTTTTTTACTTGTAACAAAACTCAATATTTGTGGCAAGTTTTCGAGTGATGTATTAATTAGTACTTATTAAACAAATGAGAAAAAAATTTACCTTTTTTTTGTGATTATTGCTTTAAGAAGTTTTATAATAGCAAGAGTGATATGTAGATCATATTATAAAACAATGACGTCGGTGTTGTGTATAAGTAATTTGTGTAACTAAATGTTAATAGAGGTTATTTAGACCCACCTTACGGCTCCTATATGTTTTTAAATTTTATTATTTTGATATCAGAAAGATTATAATTAAATGTTAATAGATTTAGTTGAACGTAACTTTCATTATATTATAATTCAGAGTATTGTTTATATATTTGTGTCATTTAAAAATAAGCAGCCAGATAATTCATGGAGTAAGAGAAAGATATTTAATTTAAAAATAAAATAAATTTCATTTAAAAAAATTGCAGAAAATAAAAGAGTTTGGCGTGTAAACGGAGTAAATAGAGCGAGCCTACTCAATAGCTCATAAACTATCCATATTTTTTTTGGATAAGGACGGACAATTTCTTTAATTACTAATACCTAACTACTAAATCAAGCTTGCTTTTAAATGTCAACAAGATTTTTCACTTGAAATTACACAATATCCGATAGTATCTTAAAAGTAATTGTCAAAAAAATTAAGTAAAATAAAGTCCAACAACATAAATTACAATTGTGTTGATTAAAAGTGAAAATTTATCCGTCCTTTTTCATATAATAATAATATAATACCAATATGAGACCACTAATTTACGTGGATATTTTGTCGGTTCGAGAATATTGATATTGAAAAGGAAAGATAAGACACTAGGGTCTTTTTTTCTTTTTTTGTTGATGAGAGATGTGGGGCCTCTTTGATTAATTACATAGCGGGGCTTCATGCTTCGATTTGTATGTCGATAGTTTACCTGTCCAAAGGAAATAAACACACGTAAGATTAGCCGATTTATCCCAACATAAATTATTTGACGTTCAAGTTAGTCAGGTTTGTATATCTCTTTTTAAAGTGGAGGGAGGGAGGAAGAGATGATGAACAGTAAGTGTATCTTTTTTGCTTAGAATACTATATACCTTTTTTTTATGATGGGGTGGGAGCCTATTTATATGATAAAGACCTTGTTTTGATTTGGAAGATGGGGATAGGTTATTTGATTGACAGCTAAAGTATATGCAGATACGCTTTTTGTCCTTTTCGGACGATTAGTGATAAATCCAGAGCAAAATTCATAATGTCAAATCGAATTTTGTTCAAATGTCTGTTTTACCCTTGATAGTCAATGAATTAAATCATAGAAAAATTTACTTCATAATATAGTGATTAGGACGATTAATACAAATAACAAAGTTTCCCTTTATACTGTCTTTCTACATTTTTATTTGTGGATCCTTTCATTAAATAAGGTTCTTTAATATTTGTGTTTTATTACAAAATTAAAAAATTAATAAAATAATTGAGTGGAACATTGGAATATTGAAAAAAAATAGAAAAAAAATATCTTGTAATCTAATCACCCTTTGAATCGCAATATTATATTGAGCAATGAAACTTTGATTTTTATATGAATAAATAATCTCATAAAAAATTGAAATCTTGAAAAATATCACAAAAAATGTGAAAAAAATGAGATAAGATTGAATTAGCCACTATAAAATCCATTCAATTATAAGATTATATCGGGGAGAATTTACTTTATCATTAATATTAATAATTATAAATATTGTAAATCATATGAGCAATTGAAAGATCTAGAAAACAAAAATCAAATTTTATAGCTAATTAGGTGTGGGTTTCGCCTAGTTTGAATCCCTTGACGGACCTCGTCAGGCCTCCTTCTAGGGTACTTTTCCTCGAACTTATATTGGCTAAGTGTTACACCCTTTTTAGGTGAGTGCAATCGGGAGTATGTGTGTCGCACACCAAGCGCAACGTGACGCATGCTTGGAGGCACATCACGGGTCCCGTTAAGACATTGGGACGCATTCTAGCATTAGCATGGGTAGCGTGCTAGTGTGCAACGGGTGTGTGCTTAGAATCGCATCCGATTGGCCTACTTGGAACGGATGACACTCGAGGATGGATGCAAGACATGGAGAGAGCATATGGAGCATTGCGTAGTGCGGAAGGCCTTTGAGCAACAAGAGGCTAAAATGGTGTATGCTTGGAAGTGCATCACGCGACATGACGAGTGAGGCATGGCGCGAAAGGAGCACGTACAAGTTGGTCATTGTGCGTGCCGGGCAGCGAGACGCGAAAGGCCGAAGCGGAGAGCTGTACAACATGCGTACAAGTTGGAGCACGCACACCATGCGGAGGGTAACGAGCGTGTGATCATTAGACACGTACGTTTCGTGTGGACATTGTGCAGGTTATTGTGGCACATTGGACAAATGTGGACTAAGTGGTGTGCAAGCGAGTTGGAATACGCAAGGCACTGGAGGAACATGATGCGCGGATCATCTTGGTCGACACTTGGTCTTGATGAGCACTTGTGGAGAGTGGTCGTATCGGGCAGCATGAGGAGCATGCAAGCTAGGGAGATAAGGCGAGCATTTGCTGACTGGAGTGCTGACTAGAGTGCACGTCGTGTGTGGGCAATGTGTATGGCGGGAGCAAGGTGCAAAGAGACGAGCACAAGGGGTTGTTGTGCAAGTTGTGCAGCGTGGTGGACAAAGCGATGCAGCGCTTGGGCGGACGTGTGGGTGGGGGCTTTCACATCGTGCAGATAGCGCACACGTAAGGGCGTTCGAGCTGGACAAAATGTGTGCAACGTGCGCATCGGGCAAGCAACTTGCGTGCAAGGCGCTGTGCGCACTGAGCGGTGGAGTGCGGAGTTGGAGCAGCTTCACAACATATTGGCAAATTAATGTGTTTGTATATGATTAGATACATCTTGCGGACATGTGTAGAAACCATGCAAACTTGGTGCGGGATGGTTACACATCTTGTGAAACTTTGTTCGAGCGAGCCTGTGCGGAACATGCTCGGGCCAGCTTAGATTTGTGTAGGGGATTGTGGCCAGCCTCCGTATAGCTGAGAAGAAGGCTGGGGCATGCTGGAAGTGTGGTAGCATGCAACCTTTGCGGGCTGTTAGGCGCCCAATAATGCATGCACTGTGTAGGGCGCGCACGAGGGCAGCGCGTGCTGGACAGATTGTGTGGATAGCGCGCATTCGCTGAAGGGACAAGCCGGAGATGACTTAAGGGGTAGTTTGCTGACTCAAGATGGAAGTTCTGCAAGTGGCGGTAGTTGTCCACGTTCATTAGAGTGGTTCTTTGTCTTGTGGGCGGTTGGCAAAGACAACTTGGATGGTTGGCTGACTTAAGATAGTTTTGGAGAAAACTACCAAGACACTTGGCGTAGCAAAAATGCTTCTAAACTCCCAACAGTTGGGGGATGTCCACTACATGTTATATGAACTTTGTTGTGAAATTTTGAAAGGAAAGGTAGAGAGTGTGTGCCTTTGTAAAGATAGGCGTGAGAGAGCATTCTTTAGAAGAGTGTATCATTGTATAATAGAGGATTCCTTGTGTTTTATGATGTGAATAAAATAACAGGTTGGCTTCGGCCGTAAATACTTGGCTTCCGCTGTATTGTGCTTGAACGTGTGGTTTTTGTGCATATGTGCTTGCTGTAAATTGTGTCCTCATGATGCTACTCTCGCTAGACCATGCTAAATACTTGTGGATGGGAAACACTTTGGGAAACACGAGTGATTAGTGAGGTTGGGGAAGGGTTTCGGTTTCGTGGGGGAAACTCAGCCGCACAAGGCTAAAGAAAGCGAATATATGATGCTGAAAATTAGCCTTGTGACACTAAGACTAGGGAATGGCTCTTTTTTGATATCTTCCAGATCCTTGGGCTTCTCTTTACAGTTGAGCTTTCATTGAGGCTGCCTTCTTTTTTTCAAGAGTATTTGCCTTCTCCCTTAGTCCTTAGCCGAGAGGGCACGTCTCTTCCTCTAGATGTTGGCATATATATAAGGATAAATATTTGCCACATCCCTTATACTTTATTAATTTAAAATAAAATTATTACTCATCAATTCTTTTACAAACACTTTTAAGAATTTCTTTTTTATTTAAAATCTCATAAAAAAAAATAGTAGGATAGATAAACATATATCATTTTATCAGAGAATGAAAAAGTCTCGAAATTTTGATTTCATGAACATGTATCACATCTTGAGAGGCGTGAGAAGTATTATCAAAGTAAAAAAATTATAAAGGTGTGGGTATGCATCTTATCTCTAAAGACGTGGGGAGTATGGAGTGTTCAAATAGAATATTGACAATGTGAATATGTGATGACGTGTGCATATTATGAAAAAATAATGTTCTGAAATCTGGACCGAACTATCCGACTCGATCGAAAACTCGAGATATGTCCAATCTAACTGACCCTAACCCATCCTTTCCAACCCCCCCCCCCCCTCCACAAAAAAAAAAAAAATTGACCAAGTGAGATCCAACCTGAACCGACTAATAATTGGTTTAACCGAGTCCGATTCAATCACCTGAATCGAAAAGTCGCTGTTTTTTGGGATTTTTTTGTTTAACGAACTACAAAATATTTTACAAAATACAATATCAACAAAAATCTTGATTTTTTGGTAAGTTATCTCTCTACTTCACTTTTTTTTTATAAAAAAAAACGTCTATTATGCTTGAATAATTGATTTTCTGTTATGCTCAAAGAAGCGTTTTTTTTTTTTTGGCAACAATTGATTTATATTGTTAAATTTCTTGTATTTAGTTAAAGACGCTCGAGTTAGAACCCAAAAATAAGTACATAAAGTTTTTGGCAAAGAAAATCATATTTGCATTTTATCTGATGTGCACAACAATTATGATTTAAATGCATTCTTAATTTACTAATGACAATCGATTATTTAGGAGTAGAAGGTCTTTTTTTTTAAAAAAAACAAAAAAGTGAAGTAGAGAGAAAATTTATCAAAAAAATCGAGATTATTAATTTGTATTTTGTAGAATATTATATACTATGTTAAATAAAGGATATTTTATTTCCCAAAAAAGCACAACCACTAGTTCAAGTGATCAAATTAATACCCGTTAAATCAATTATTAGCTAGTTTAGGTTGGTTATCATTGTATCAATTGGAGGTGGTTTTTTAGGATCAATTGAACCGAACAAATCTTTGATTTTTGATCGAATCGGCCAGTTCGATCTGAGTTTTAAAACATGGGAAAAAACAAATAAATAAAAAAGAATCCTTTTTCGAGCAAAAGAAAAGCAAGTTTATATCATGACGGCCCAGAGCACGACACGTGTAGGCCATTGTGCCGGGACTGATTTCAACTTCACCGTCGTTATCCTTTTGGATATATCCCACTATTTTAACACTGTATCATTATATATATATATATATATATATATATATTTTGCTTATAAACAACTGTATAATTTCTTTACTCCATTTTCCTATCGTCATCCCGAAAACAACTAAACAGAACGTCAGAACCTACAAAAAAAAATCAGCGCTTTGTGGGCACCTGGTTTCTCTGTTCTTCGTAAAAGGTGAAATCTCTCTCTAGTTTTGACTGTTTTGTGTTTATTATTGCTTAATCCCACGCGGGGGTTGTGGGGTTTGATTTTCTTTTCTCCTTTTGTTATGATTTTCGAATAATTTTGGACAAATAGATATTCTTGTTCAAGTTAATTTATTTGGCTTCAGTGTGTGCTCCTTTTTGCATTTTTTCTCTTCGGTTGAATTGAGATGGGAATTAATCCTTTTTGTTTTTCAGTTTTTAGTTTTTTTATTTGGGCTAGGTTTGAGGACTGCGATAGATGCTTGCTGGCTTCGATTTGGATAGAAAAAGATAAGAAATTTCAGGGGGTAAAAATGGGTGAGAGCAGAGATTTTATACAATGGCTTGGAGAGGACATGTCACTGAAGATCCTCATGTGTTTGGAGGACCCATCTGATCTAGTTCGCACGAGTGCCGTTTCGAGTTCTTGGCGCCATTTTGGTGAGTTCACTCGACTCAATTATTGCCTTTTTTGGCTTGTTGTTCACTTGTTTATTCTGTAATTGAATTTCTTGAGAAGGGGGAAAGAATTGGAGTTTGTTGTCAGTGGTGTGCTTGTGGAGAAAGTTTATTGGGGTGGAAAATAAGCTTTAGAGTTTAGATTCAGGTATATTGTTCGTTGATATGAATGATATATCAACTCGTGTTATCAAAGTAATCTTCGAGTTCCTTCGCCACTAGGAAGTGATGTTCTGCCATAAATGAGCTGAAAGGGGAAATTTGATTTCGTTGTACTAGAACGGTAAGGTCGAATATAAGCAAATCTAGTGTTATGAGAAGCAAGGGCAGGGCCCATGTGAGGGGACTAGTGGGTTCAGCTGGTCCCTGCAAATATTTCGAAAACAATTTTATGTATGTGCACGTGGGCGTTTATATGTATTTATATGTATGTTTGTGTGCGCTTGTGTGTTTATCAAAATTAAGTATCCCCTGAAATTTCTGTCTCCGTTCCCTTGGAGCAGTGTGGTTTTCTATTCCATGAGATTAGACCATTTAGATATTCAGATCTATTCAGGACAATGAAATTGTAAAATTTGGTTAGGCTAACGGTTCAGCATTTCGCTATCCGGCATTATTTTCCTTGCTGATCTGTAATGAGATGAATCATGTACTTTTACCATTTATTTCGATTCTTTCCATGTAACACAGAAGTACCAAAATCTCCACTACTATTACACTGTTAATACTGTATTCCACTCTTTTGCAGTGATTGCTAATGGCCTGTGTAAGAAACTTTGTCTAAGAATATCTCCTGAAGCATCAAGTTTCGCTCGTGTTATTGAAATTAAAAACATGGTAGAATCTGTGGAAATTGGGTTGGATGGTTCTGCAGAATGGGCTTGTCTAGAGAGGGAGCATAGAGCCTACGCATCCTTAAGTAAAGGTCTTACTACTTTCACAAGAGAATTTTGCATATCAGATGCTATATGTGCGTCAAGTACAGATAATTATCCAAGAGAAAGCATCAAGAATACTCTGGAATCAAGTGACAGGGTCGACCACAGGGCGTCCTATTGGTCAAGCAAGGGTCACAGTAATCCTTCTGCTTCGGAAATGTTGCTCTATAAGTTGGCTTCAAAGCTTTGCCTGGTCTCTGAATTTCATGTACATCCATTTCAAGGTTGTTTCTACACCATCTGTGAGAAATAATTATGTTACTATTACATGTTAAATTCAACTGACCCCAGTAATTGTTTTTGGACCAGCTTATTTTCAGTTTGGCTTTCCTATATATTCGTCTAAGGCTGTTAGATTTAAAGTGGGCCATCCCAAGGTTCCTTCAGATGTAGAAAGTGATGATAGAGATGAATACCTGGATGCACATGAGTTTTTTGATGACCATTTTGTATGGACGTATAGTTCCCCGGAATTTCCAATGGCTCAGGTGAGTTTCTTGGGGAGGCTTTAAGTTTGATTGTTGTAAATTCTCATGTAAGGACTGCTATGATTACAATGGTTTTGGAGATCATCTATAATTTTGAGGATCTAATGAGCAGATTATTGAGAACATTGCCGGATATTCTTCGACTTGGATAACATTGTGTGGCCGTTAGGCTTTAGATAAAACGACCTTCCTGTCAAGAGCTTTCAAGTTGTAGTTGTGTTCGGTAACAATGACAGATAATAATGACGAAAAAGGATTTAGTAAAATTATTATGATATATATAAATTTTAATTGAGATGTCAGGAATGTAATGTTGAACAAAATATGAAGGATATTTTGTCATTTTTTATGTTTACTAGACAGCTCTAACTTGAGGGGTTTGTAAGCTTGGAGCATCTTATTTTTGAAGCTTGTAAGCTCCTTTTGCCAAAAATTTACCAAATACTTTTGAGAAGCATGTAAGCTGTCAAAATACTTTATAATGTGTTTTCCGGAGCTTAGAAACTCAGTCAAACGCTCCTTAATTGAACTTTACCTTCTAGTAGTGTGTGAAAGCTTGGTGGTTGTGACAATATAGGAGCACTGACCTTATTCGTGATGAAATACAGGAGAATTGCTTGCAAAAGTTCAAGCTGCCGGAACCTGTTCTTTGCATAGGAGGAATCCTGAAAGTGGAGCTATTGGGCAGAGTGCAGACTCAAGAAATGGACGGACTATACTATATATGGTGAAACTTTCTTTTATTTTTTCTTTTATTTTTATTTTTTTAAAAACATGCAGATGAACGGGTTCTCCCTTATTTCATTCAAAAGCAATGCATCTGAAGTTCTTTTGAACGTGTTGCAGCATCAATCACGCTCAGGTTGTCGGTAGACCACTATCTCCAGTATTTGACGTTGAAATGATAGACGAACAAGGAAGATGCGCATTGAAGTACATACCCGAAAACCTCCACAATTTTTCGTCTGCAGAAACGTTGGAAGCAGAGTCGAGCAGTCGGTCTCATTTTCACCGGTTCAGCGAAAGCTTAAGGACCTGGGAGCAAATGATCGTCAACACGTTTCATGGAGCCGGACCTTTGGTGATAGATGATTATGATTCTGATTACGAGTACCTTGATTAGTTGCAATGTACAGAGAAAAAGAAGAACAATTTGCTTTGTTTACTTCTCCTGGTCAACTAGTGATTTGAGATGTAATAGTGAGGCGGCTTTGTCTTAGTGGAGAATAACTTAGATACTTGGTTGGCATTTTTGCTAACATAGCCTTTGGTGTTGGATATGGAATGTGATGCAAATTTTATACGGGGGGAATATGTAATTTTCAGAAGTACAATGAGTATGATCGAAGGTTCTGTGTGACAACGGAATCAAAATGTAGAAAATACTCTCAGAACTCGCTTTTTCCATTTTTTTTTTTAAGAAAAATAAATTATTCCTTTTGGCAGTTTATGATGTTTATCAAGGATTAACAATTTAGCAAGGGAGCCATAACATTGACTTCAAAGTTTTGATGGGATTTGACGTATTAGTGCTGGTATAATGGTATTGCAAAGGGTTGGGTTGAGGATTCGACTCCCAAGATTTCAAAGAAATATGGGATATTAATTCAAGTTTCTATGAACCATAAAAAAAAAAGAAGGGAGTTCGAGATTGTCTGATGTACGGGTACTTGAGATTTTGAATGTAGATTTTATACAGCATCTGGGATTGTCCCTTCTTGTTTTTTAGGTAAATTAATTATATTTTCAATTATATGAATGTCATCTGTAATTGTCATTAATCATCAAATATCAAGCAACGTTAATAGCTACTAAGCCACAAATCAAGAAATAACTATTATGAAAGCAGAATGTGAGATCGAACCAAAAGTCATAAGTTTGGGGCCAATTGAGTTAGATCTCACTAGCGAATGTATGAGACATCCCAAAATTACAATCTTGATTATTGAAATTTTGTTATAATTTTCAATACAATTAACAAACAACTATTATTAAAGTAGAATGTGGGAGTTGAACTCAAGATCTTATAGTTTTAGAACTAATTGAGTTAGATTATATCGACAAATCTCGTATAATTATGGGTCTAATTGGGTCAAGCTTCATTTGTGAATACATTGGATATTTCAAATATATAATTTGATTATTATTGATATTTTGTTTTGATTGATGATGGTTATATTGAGTTACGAAATTTTTGGAAGTAGATTCCACTAACGCATGTAGAGAAGTGAATAAATTATCAATTTTTCATTGGAAATCAAGATGAGACAAATAGTTTGACCTTATTAACATAATTTAAAGCTTTATAATTATTTTTGAAATCAATGCAACTCCTTTTCTCTTTCGCCCTATTTGGTAATTCATATAATTAAATATTAAATTGTTCACTCTTCGCCAAGTGAAAAAATAATTTGGTTGAAGGGATGATATTGGCCTAAGTTACGACTTCACGAATGGCTTTGATATGATATCCAAAGTTAAGGGGCCAATTTGAAAATATCCCTCGTTAAAGGGCCTTTTAGTCAAAACATCACACTTGAAAAAACCCCCAAGAATCAGAAAACCCTCCCACACTTAGCTGCCATTTTATGCAATCAGCCATCTGGTGGCGCATCCCCTTATCTCTCCGCCGTTCTCCGCCGCCGTCGTTCTCTCACTGCCGCCGCTTCTTCCTTACGATGGGAGACTCCACCACCGCCGAAAAGAAAGCTAAGCCTAATTCAAACTCCGCTCCGGTGTCCTACACCAAAGACGAAGCATATCTGCAAACCGTCATCCCCAAACGCATTGCACTCTTCGAATCCATCCAAAATCAACAGAACCTTAATCGGATTTCGCTTTCTGCCGAACCAATCAAGTAATCTGTTATATTTCATTTTATTCATTTTTTTTTTCTGCTTGTTTTGTTCTCCCTGAAAATTCAGTTATTAAGTTGTGATTTAATTTCTTGAAAATAGGATTACATTGCTGGATGGGAAAGTGAAGGAAGGCAAGAAATGGAACACGACGCCGTTTGATGTCGCGAAGGAGATATCGAAGAGCTTGGCGTCGAATGCGCTGATTGCGAAGGTGGACGGGGTTTTGTGGGATATGAGTCGTCCTTTGGAAGGTGATTGCAAGCTAGAGCTTTTTAACTTTGATACCGATGAAGGCCGTGATACCTTTTGGCATTCGAGTGCCCACATTCTCGGGGAGGTAAAAAAGATTATAAATTCGATGTTTTCCCAGTTTGATACGAGTTATCATTCGTTCTCTTGATTGGTTTTGCCTTTTTCTTTCTTCTTTTTTTATTTTTATTTTATTTTGGTTCAGTCATTGGAGCAGACATATGGATGCCGATTATGCATTGGGCCATGCACCACGAGGGGGGAGGTGAGTTGAGCTTTTTATTTTCCTTGTTTCTTCAACATAGATTAATGGTTTATTTTATTTTTGTTGAAACTTGTCTTTGAAGTTTAAGTGGAGTTTTGGCAATTCAATTTTACTCAATTTGTTAAATGTCGAGTTCACATTTTTCTTTCAGTTGTTTTTACACTTTGAGCTGTTTCTTGTACTAACCTGCGATTCTAGACTTTTGAGCAACTTATGTTGAGTTGGAAGTATTGTGTATGATTTGCAGGGCTTCTATTATGATGCATTTTATGGTGACCTGGGATTGAATGAGGACCACTTTAAACAGATTGAGGCAGCTGCCAAGAAAGCGGCAGATGTATGGCCCTTTTTACTCTCTGAAATTTGATGCTATTCAGTGCCTATTTGTTTTTGCACGTTGTGACATTCATTCTTGCTAGTAATGTGCTGCTTCTGGACCTATATTGCTCTACATTAAAGAATTGGGGCATATGCTTTGGGTCAACTAAGGCCGCTTCTTCCGCTTTTTCTCTACTTTTGTGTGTTCAATCTTCCAGCCCTATTCTGAGTGTCTACTACTATTCCTTGTGAATTAGGAAAAACAACCTTTTGAGCGCATTGAGGTTACAAGGGCACAGGCTCTCGACATGTTTTCAGATAATCAGTTCAAGGTCAACAAGTTACAACTTTTGTTATTCTACACATGTTTAGAAATACACACCACGCACGGAGGGCTTGGAACATTATTCCTTATGTGGGTTGTTTCTTGTATCCTCTCCCTGATTTCTTTAGGTTGAAATTATTAAGGATTTACCTGAAGACAAAACTATCACGGTATACAGATGTGGCCCTTTGGTTGATCTGTGTCGTGGACCCCACATACCAAACACATCTTTTGTGAAGGCATTTAGCTGTTTGAAGGTGAGATCTACTATACAATGGAAGTAAATATTTGCATTCAAGCCAAACATTTATTTCTTATTTTGTAAACTTAGGCTTCATCTGCGTATTGGCGTGGAAATAAAGACCGTGAAAGTTTGCAAAGAGTCTATGGCATATCTTATCCGGATCAAAAACGTCTAAAGGTGATATTCAGTATGATTTTAAACCTTCCCATTTTCGCTAGAAGGCTATCCCAAGTGGAGCATTTTCAAGTAGCTGATATTTGTATTACAGAATCATCAGCTATCTTGATGTGCTTAATGGTACTCCTTGCAGGAATACAAGGCCATGCTGGAAGAAGCTAAGAAGTATGATCATAGAGAACTGACAAAAAAGCAAGAGCTTTTCTTTTTTCACCCCCTAAGGTAAGAGTTGGTGCTACATCGCATGCTGTCAGCTTGATTGATGACTAACTAGGTATCATGTATGCCATTCAGCCCAGGAAGTTGCTTCTTCTTACCTCACGGTGCTCGAGTCTGCAACAAGTTGCTGGAATTTATACGAAGTCAGTACTGGAAGAGAGGTTATGAAGAGGTAGAACTATTTTACTCATAAAGGTTGCAGGCGAATGTGTTGTAGTAATAGAAGTGTACTTCTTACTAACTAACTGTTGCTTGATTTTGTTAGGTGTGGACGCCCAATATGTACAATATGCAGCTGTGGGAAACATCGGGTCATGCTGCGAACTACAAGGAAAATATGTTTGTGTTTGAGGTTAGATCATGTTATTTTATTTTTTACTTTTTTATTGAGAAGAAGTGGTTAGATCACGTTATTAAAGATCATTCTGAAAAATATGACATACTTGTTTTCGTAATTCCATCTTATATAGTGGTTTAGGGTTAAACTTGCTTGCCTTTATGTGCTAAGTAATATGAAACGGTATGTTGGATACTGTTGCAGGTAGAAAAACAAGAATTTGGACTCAAGCCTATGAACTGCCCTGGCCATTGTTTAATATTTGATCATAGAGTTCGTTCATACAGAGGTGAGCCTGGTTGTTTACCTTTCACATCTCTCAGAATAGCATAGATGTGCCATCAGCCTTTTAATAGTGAGAATCAAAGTAAAAACTGCATTTGGGTGCACCTAGTCATTGGTTTGTTTGCATAGTATTTTCTGTTTGCATGCAGAATAATTAACGAAGGGTATCTATTAAATGGAGTTGGGATTTTTTTCTATGAAATTTATTGATTGTATCTTTTTCTCCATGGTACATCATCAGTTTCTACATTCCGTCCATTGTGTTATAAGAAAGTGTAACCTTCTCATTGTTTCTGTTTAAAAATATTATTACTTCTGTCAAAAAGGTCTGAATGTGTTTCTGGTTTGCATCTTAGACGTAATGGAACACATTATGTAATAGGACACTTGTATGATAGAGATCTTTTCTTTGTGTTGCCAGTGACATTTGCATGGTGTTCTTAGGAGCTGTGCATTTTCAATGAAACATGAGAGTTGACATACATACCTTTTTGCAGAACTTCCACTTCGCCTGGCTGATTTTGGGGTGTTGCATCGGAATGAGGCAAGTGGTGCACTTACGGGGCTGACTCGTGTGAGGAGATTTCAGCAGGTATGCTTCAGAACATACTTCGGATAGATGGACAAATGGATAACAAATGCTCGTCATCAGTCTATAAATAACAAGCTTGTTTTGTGTCAGAACTGACATTTACCTTTCTTTATTAACCACCGCATAATTGCTGCTGGGGGCCTTGGGTTTCTACCTTCTGCAGTAAATTTTATCCTTGTGTCAACAGTTGACTGTAGTAGTTTATAAGTAGGTGGCATGAGTTTTTGTTCTATGACCAGTTGAGGTCTGGATGAATCTGACACTAGGGTCTTGTTACAGGATGATGCTCATATCTTCTGCAGGGACTCCCAAGTAAGATGGATTTTCTGGTTCAATCCTGGCTTTATTAATTCCTGCAAAACTTATTTTGATGCTATATACATTTCACAGATTAAAGATGAAGTCAAGAGTGTGTTAGAATTCATCAGTTACATGTACAAAATATTTGGCTTCACTTTTGACCTGAAGTTATCTACGGTATGGAGTTTTTAACTCTTCCTAGTGGAAATAATGTTGCAATTTTGATCTTTCTGTGCATCGATGGGTTAAATTATGTTGACAATTTAAGTTTTGGAGGCATCATTCTGCATAGTATAATGGTGTCTAAGGTTATCAGTTTATCTTCTAATATTACTCTCTCATTCTATCTTGAAAAAGACAAAACATATTTAAAAGAATGAAATGGTACCATATTAAAAGGAATGGATAGATGAAAGAATGAAAGTAAACTTCACAATAATACTTGTAACCACATAAACCACAACTTTATGTGCATTCTTTCGGGGTAGAACCTAATGGTTTGTGGTTATTGAAGAAGAAAAAGCTAACAAGCGTTTTTTCCTGTGTTGCAGAGACCCGAGAAATATCTTGGAGACTTAGAAACATGGAACAAAGCGGAAGCTGCTCTTGCCGAAGCACTAAATGAGTTTGGCAAGCCATGGGAGGTTAGTTACTCTTGTGGGTTGATTGCCACATTAAAATGTCGCATTTCATACCAAGCAATTATTTTTCCCGGCAAAGTTCTTTCTTATGTTCCAATTATCCTTATGCATGCATGTTTGCCTACTCCTATCATAGAACTGATTTCAAATCCTTTCATTAGATAAATGAAGGTGATGGAGCATTTTACGGGCCAAAGATTGACATCAGTGTGTCTGATGCAATGAAAAGAAAATTTCAATGTGCAACGTTGCAGGTTTGTTTTATTATTAATTTCTTGAGTGAAGATCAACTTGTTAGAAGCATGAGTCCTCAAGATGTTGATAGGATGGTTGATTGCATGTTAGGGCATCCTTCTATATCAATATGAAGTTAAGAGGGGTTTGCCTTAAATTACGTGTAGTGAACTTTTGAGGTTGTCTGGGAGGCACTTAAATGCTCTGACTGAAAGTTGAGAGCTATTGATTGCATGCTTTGAGTGCCAGGTGTTGGCCCTGGACACTCAAAGTGTGTTCCAGGACTCTCAGTCTAGGTGACTTTATGCTCAGGCCAATTGGAATGCCTGAGGCCTTGGGGCACTTATTAGATGATAGGCCTGTCCTACTTTCTCTAGAGAATGACAAAGTTGAAGGTTATCATTTTCTGAATGTAATGATCATTTGTTAAGTACTTTGTTGTTTCAGCTGGACTTTCAACTCCCGGCTCGTTTCAATTTATCTTACTCAGCGGAAGATGAAACGAAAAGGGAGAGGCCTGTTATGATACACAGAGCCATTCTTGGCTCTGTTGAACGAATGTTTGCAATACTTTTGGAGCACTACAAGGGGAAATGGCCATTTTGGCTTAGTCCGCGTCAAGCAATAGTTTGCCCTGTCTCGGACAAATCCCAACCATATGCACTACAGGTTAGCTTCTTGCTAGTGCTTTGCTTTTGTCCTCTATAATGATCCCCTCATTCCAACTTTTTTCCAAAATTTGTCTAGCATTATTGCGTTGATGCCTGCCATTATTCTTTCCTGGTTGAAAGTGGATGGAACTCTATTCTTATGAGTTATGGGCGTGCGAGTTGGCTCTGTGACATGAATTAGTTCCCTTTTCTTTTTTCTTTTTTCATTTTTTTTTCTTTTTGATGGGTAATTGTTTTAGTTCCTTTTATTCTGTATTGTGTTGCATGATATGGAGCACATAATAGGCCGGTCTTTCTTTCTTGATTTGACATAATACTAGCTCATCATTCGTATTTTCTTTTCTATTATGCAATGGCTGTTGCATGTGCTGCTTATGATGATTTGTAAACTACTCATGGGCGTGACTTTAGTGCTATGTTTGGAACAAAGATTTTGGTGAGGAAAAGTAGAAGGAAAATGAAAAGGATCAAAGAAAAAAAATTTCTTCCTATTTTCTTTACCAAAACCCATGAGCCAAACATAGGGTAGGTGTGAGGTTCCCTAGAGGAAATTATTCCTAAACTGGCGATATTACGGAATTTTCCAGTTTCCAACAATAGTGGAATTTTCCAGTTTCCAACAATAGTGGAATTTTCAAGCACTTCCCTTTCCTTTTATTTTCTCCTCCTTTTTTATTTTTTATTATTTTTTAATATAGCATGCACCTTTTTTAGCCTCGTATCATTTGATGCTTTTGGTGATGCTGTTAATTATCTCCCCACACAGCCCACATAACCCCGCTAAAAGAGTGGTGATGAAAGATAGCTCAATATATATTACCATGCTTGTCTATTTTCAATTTTGTAATCATAAAAGCTGATCTTGTTAGTTTTCTGTAACTAACATTGTTTTATTTATGTAGGTGCGGGATCAAATACATGATGCTGGATTTTATGTTGATGTCGACACAACTGACAGAACAATTAATAAAAAGGTGCGTTTGAAGTGACAGGAAATTTGTAATCTCATTTCTTGTAGAAAGCTCCTTGATCCTTACTACTAGAGAAGTGGCAGGAAATTTTGTTATCCTCAAGCTCATGCAGAAATGTTGAAGTTGACTTTGTTAGACCTAATAGTGTCTGCCTATCAACAGTCTTCAGAATTGAGTCTCTGTTTGCAACATACACTAACTGGTGGCTTATGGATGCTTGTAGGTACGAGAAGCTCAATTGGCACAGTACAACTATATATTGGTGGTAGGCGAGAAAGAAGTTGGAACCGGACAGGTAACATCTACCTTGCAGTTAACATTGAATGCCATACACTAATCAATTGATTACATGCCAATGAATATTGTTATGTTTCTCTGTCATCCTCATTCAGTCTGAACCACCAGCTGGAAAACCATTGGTTTTATCTGTCAAACACCTGCATAAGACATACTAAAACGTGGTCCTGCACCAGACATATTTACATTTGCTACAAATAGTATCGTAAGAGAGATTCACACAGCATCAATATGATTTTTGTGATTAAATGCCTGCTTGTTTTAGGTGCTGGTATGTATTTAACCAATTGCAGTTCTAAGATGCGAAGAATTGCATGGGGAAACTTGTCACTTATGAAAGAAAGTAGAAGTTTTAAGAGTTATTGTTCTAGCAATTATGATATGAATGCATGTGTTCTTGGATTGTAACAATCCGATCATGTTAGCATTCAGATTTTGTCTTGTTGAGTACTTTTGAATTGTCAAATTCTCTGTAAATCACTTTTCAAGTTTTCACTATTCTCTTACGATTCTCTTATGAGAAAGTTATATATCCAGGTGGCTGTGCGAGTTAGAGACAACAATGATGCCAAACTCCAGAGTATTGAGGAACTTTTGAAACATTTCAAGGGTGAAGTGGCTGCTTTTAGGTAGCGGACTGATTATCACCTAGACGTGAGATCTCTACAAGTTAATTGTAACATGGTACACATGAGAGTAACCATTTCTGTCATATTTTTCATGTGATTCGAATTTAAAATGTTGACATTTCTGTCATATTTTTCATGTGATTCGAATTTAAAATGTTAGACATACACTAATTTATTTTGTTGATTTCGGCTATACTGTTTTTTGTTCGGCTACAAGCTGTCTGTTCCAATGCTTCTGTATCTTTTGGATTTTTGTTACGATCTTCTGATTTACATTTGCTGCTTGCAAATTGATCGTTGCCATATGCTGCTTAAGTTTTGAAACGCACTCAAAGATCCTCCTAACTTAAAATGAGATGCACAATGTTTGACATGATTTAATTGATTTATGTTGTCAAATCTCTTTCGTGAGCATTTTGTGAATGTTAAATTCTGGTAACTTGATGCATGCTTGGCTCTGGTCGGTAACTTGTCCGTCTCAGGTGGAATTCAAACATATGTTATAGCTTAAGCTGGACAATGGGTGAACATGGGAGATGGAGTTTATTATCTGGCATGATTTATGGCGGGCTTTAAAATAAAATAATTGACAAGCAGCGTGTGTTTTTTTTAGCTTTTTTTTTTCTATTTTTTTCAAGCAAAGCACTTTTGTATTTGGATGCGGGATGTTGGTAAATGCTTAGGCTTTTAAAAAAGTTAATGTTGTAGAAAAATAGAAAAAGTTTTAAAAAATGTGTAATAAAAGTCTTGGGTGTTCAGAAACAAAAATTGAAGCACTTCACATTTTTTGTCACAAACATTTATAAATATTACAAAAAAGCCCAAAACCAAAGCTAACAAGGTGCTTTATCAAATCGGTAACGTCGGCATTACCTGTGTACTCCATGCAAACACAATGGATCCCAAGTAAGATATGCGACCAACTCGATAGACTAAACAGGAAGTTCTTATGGGGAGGTTCCGAGTCCGTTAAAAAACTCCACTTAGTAAGATGGGACAAAGTGATCCGACCAAAACACCAAGGAGGGCTGGGGATCAAAGAAGCACGACGAATGAATATAGCGCTCCTAGCTAAAGTCGGGTGGAGAGTGTTGAAGGGCGACGATAGCTTATGGGCTAAAATCTTCAAGAACAAGTACCTTCGGCAAGACGATATCCTTAACCACAATCCGAAATCGGACGCATCAAGATCATGGAAAGGTATCGTCAAGAGCATTAAGTCGGTGGAAGATCATATTGTTTGGCGTATAGGGAAGGGTGATAGTGTCTCCTTTTGGTTTGATCGCTGGCTTGGAACGCAAAAGTTATGCGACCGAATCAATACCAGAGTTGTGCGTCAAGAAGCTACTATCATGATTGATGACCTGATTGATCCTGTGCAGCGTGTCTGGAATTTAGAAAACATTAGAACAGCTATTCCAGACTCTGTGAGAAGAGAAATTCTTAGTACACCAGTGCCTTGGAACACAGCGGGGATGGATAGACGCATTTGGGGTGGGTCTCCAAATGGCAAATTCTCTTCTAAGTCTGCGTATATCTGTCTGAATAGTGGTGAGGACAGGGGAGAAACAGAGCCTAGGGAATGGAGATGGATTTGGGGAGTTTACGGCCCTGAGAAGTTTAAGTATTTGTTATGGCTATGTAATCACAAGTGCCTCCACACAAACGCTCTACGATTCCATAGAAATTTGGCACAAGATGCTTCATGTTCCCTCTGCCCGTCCATTCCGGAGGATGAGCTGCATATCTTTCACGATTGTAGGCATGCTAAAAGGGTTTGGGAATTTGTCGTTAACCCGACACAATATTTTGAGTTCCTGCAGATTGATAAAGAGAATTGGTTTCGACTAAATTTACAGAAGTGTTTCGGTAATATTGTTGTGCCGGGATGCGAATGGGATAGGATGTTCTTGGTGGTTATTTGGGCTCTTTGGCTGGCGAGAAACAAAAGGGTCTTCACCGGACAATTTGAAACTGTGCAGGAGACTCTGGTGAAAATCAGGAACTTAGCGTTGGAAGTTCATGCTGCATTCAATAAGAGGAAACAAAAGTTGCAACCAGCTGATTTCATTGTTCCATGGATCAAGCCCCTCGAGAATGTGGTGAAACTGAATACTGACGGAAGCTATTTGTACCACAAGAGATCAGGTGCGGCTGGGGGTTTAATTCGGGATCATTGTGGTAATTGGCTTCTGGGCTTTTCAATGCGACTACGGGACGTCACGATCACAACGGCAGAACTTTTGGGCCTTCGCCATGGTTTGAAGCTGGCCTGGGACAGAAGATATGAACGAATCGAAGTGGAGATTGATTCGGATGTGGTGCTTTCACTGGTCAAGCACACTGATACAAGGGACCACCCACTGGGAGTAATCATACAAGATTGTCGTGATTTGTTACAGAAGCCGTGGGCAGCGAAGATCTCACACATTAGACGATCGGGCAATACCTCTGCTGATGCTTTAGCACGCATGGGACATAGTCTTCAGGATCATCTTGTCACTTGGGATATTCCTCCGTCGGAGGAATTAGTGTGTTTACTTGCTGAGGACCTTAAGTTGTAACCTTGCTAAGGTTCTCCTAACCAAAAAAAAAAAAAAAAAAAAAAAAAGCCGTCTTCTTATATTCATGTAACGCTCCTTTAAAGCTAAAAATGGTTAAGTGCTTTTTTGTGGAGGGTGCTTTAAATGCTTTAAATAAAAAATGCTTTAAATGATGTTTTCTCCGAGAAAACACAAATTGGGAAATGCTCATCCCCACTCTCTACTTGCCTTCCAGACAATATATACAACGTGACAATGACTAAATCCGAAAACCAACTAAGAACCACCTATTGTGGTTAATCATCTAACCCGCATTCTTTTCAACTCTCTCACGTTTCTCTGTAGTCATTTTCGAAAGGAACATCATTTCGTGATACAATACAGCTGGAGTCCAAATTAGCATATTCATGGACAAAGTAGCAAATTGAACATCCAATAGATTACACTTGCAAGGATCTTTAGAGGTGGAAACCCACAAGTTAAAGGCAGACAAACAAGAACTATGCGGCTACAGAATATCCAAGAAGCTCCATAATGAGGAAACAGAAAAGAAAAAAAGGAAAAAAAGAAAAGACACATAATCGAACAGCCTGTACAAAGACATCCTCAAATTTCACTCCCTCATCATGTAGCTTATACAAGCACACACTATGTTAGTCATCCCTTCCAGCTGAAGTTCATGTTGTCGTCTAGATCGCTGTTAAAAAAACCATTTTCCGTGAACTCATGGGCAACATCTGAAACCAACTCATCGGGTAAATGAAGATTCTGCGCTAGATCTGGTGCTTTTTGGCTGAATCCAGTGTTGCCTGCAGGAGCAGGAGATTCGCCACTAGATGCAGCTTTAAAACTACTGCTCCTGCTAGGAGGTTGTCCAACGAAATTCCCTGGTCCGTTTCCAGCCACACTCGTTGCTGAAGAACTCCTAAAGCCAAAACTATCCCTGGATGCATTACCACCTTGATTTTGCGCAGGAAGGGACTGTTGTGGTAATGTTCCATTATTCTTATTGTTCATATCCTGCAGCAACTGATGGATCATTTGTTGTTGTAACGCTTGGCCGCCCTGGGAGGTCAGAGACTGATTTTGCTGTAATAATCCACTCCCGCTAGGTGACTGCTGCTGCTGTAGAGCTTGGCTGCTAGAAAAGCCACCCACAGGAGAGCTCTGCAAGGTTCCTGATAAAATACCGGAAGGCCCTGGAGTTGTTGGAGGTTGGCTGGAAGAACTGAAAGGCGAAGAAGCCTCCTGCTGCAGCGAACTATTATGAGTTGAGTTCATTGAGTTTTGTCTCATAAGCAAATTTTGGTAGTTGGTCAAAGCAAGAGCAGCCTGTGCTGACCCAGCCAAAGCTCCTCGACCAACCATATGTTGGTTATTGTTAATTGAGCTATTGAGGCCAGGATGCAACGCCATTAGCTTGTTGAGAGTGTTGCGATCTGTTGGCAGGCCCTGAGGACCACCCACCTGCTGCTCCATTTCCTGCATCTTTTGCATCTGGATCTTGGGAGCAGAAGCATGTCGGGGAAAGTTTTTCAGGCCCTCTGCAAAATAGATAATTTAACTTTTGCAGATAAGCTGACAGTCCCACCCAGACATTCTAAACATGCTTGAAGTATGGAAATAGAGTATAAGTGATGCATAACAATCATCATAATGCTCAACAAACAGCAGACACTCTCAATTGACACAATTAACCACATAGCTCATGGTCTCACCTACATAGTTAAGAGAATCATATGCAAGTGGATTTTAAATAGTCCTAGAGTGCTTCGGCAACAACCAATTGACCAGTTTAGCCATTTATATGATTTCTTTCTCATTTCCGTTTTGAGATAAGAGGGAAAAAGGGCAGAGAGGTTCATTACCAATAGGGCCAACTTTTTGTTCTGTGCTGAAATCCATCAGGTCTTTCATGCTACTCACGACCTCAGCTATCTGTTAAACAACCAAAACATAAGAGGCATCTGGGGAAAACAAGCAATGGACTTGACAATGCTGAAGATAGTTGAGACATGCCTGTAGGCACCGCACATATCTTTTGGAGAAGCCTAAATCATTTAGTGACTGCAACTCCAAGCTCCTTGCAAGTTGACGCCCCGCTGTTACAACCCTGAAATAGAAATAGATATCAAACTAAAGAATGGTTGACTATATGGATCTGACTTCATTCATAAAAGAAATCAAACAAGCTGTGTCAAAAATAAGAACCCTTTGAACACAGTGAATTTCTATATTATCTGCAGGTCTCTTCTAATAACTACAAGCGGGTGTTAAACTCTTCCCTACTTAACCCCAAGCATGGGAAAGCAGTGAAATGGCTCTAACACCAGGTTAAACTAAAAATGAACCTCCCAATGGTTCATACAAGAATTGGAGCTTTGTGTTGGCAACAAATTTTCAGATGATAATTCATCAAAGTTCTACTATTCTTTCTCTTTTTCCCATAATCACATGTATGCATGTATGTAATTCTCAGTGCACTTCTATATAAACCTTCAGAACAAGTACAATCAACTCAAAAGATACCATGAGACGTTAAACACCTAGAAGTCACATAATTAGAGCACGGTGCATTAGGAAGAACCCAACTGCCATACAAGAATGAGGACTAAACTAAGAAAAAGAAAATAAAGACCAGTATACTTGAAAATTTCACTCACATTACGCTGTTTGCCTGCAAATCCTGCTGAGAAACGCCATCAGGTCCACTTTCAGATATAGTGCTCTGGCATTTTTGTGCAACCTGCAGCAATTGATTCACCTGCAGTACAGGCGTGTTCTATAAGCTGAGTACCAAATGGTGGTATTATTTGACCACATGCAATATATATATATATATATATAAAATAATTAAATCCATCACAAAACCAAGCAAGATATATAATGGAAGATAATTAGAATATCACAATGTGAAATCACCCAACTGAATTTAAATACAGATTGAGTACCATGTCATTGAAAATGATAAGCTTTCACTACCAACAAATGATTGAATTCAAGAGCCCAGTAACAGAAAATAATCAAGTGCAGTCTACCTGTGGTGCCACCAATCTACGAGGAAGAAGTTCTTCATGACGCCTCGCGCAAAATTCCCAAGATATTATCTAAAGTTTGAGGTGCGATTGTTAAACACCAATACAAAATGAATAGTTAAGCTTGAGAGTGTATTAAAGCTGAACAAGCCTTCAAGTTTACCTTTAAATCAGGGGTGAAAATGATGCGAAGCTGACCCTCACGAACAACACGGAGTTGCTCATATACACTTTCTTGAACTGCCTTTCCGTATTCCAACATCATCATTCCCGAAGAATAGCGACATTCACGAGGCAAGTCCAGAAATAAAAGCTCGTCTATAACACCACTTCCGAATTTAATCTCATTAAGTCTGGGCAGCACTTCAAAAGTTGCTTCTGTTAAATAAAACAAGAATGTAGATGTTTAGACAAATGTAGATGAAATCGGGGATGCAAAAGGTGCAGGGTGACACACTTCTGATTAAAAACTGCTCTAAATCTTCAGAACCAAGTTGAATCCCTTTAATCCGTTGCGTATATTTCAATCTTTGCTCAAGTTCAGGTTGCTAGGTTTGAAACTTGCATCATGAGAGATTAAGTCACTTGAGCTAAAATTAAATGTCATTCATAATTGGCTCATTAAAAAACCAAAAGAGAATTGAAAAGTTTTTGAACTCTTGAAGAGATGCAAGTTGCAAGCTCAGTCAGATGACATGTTGTTTTGATGATTTGTACTCATGGTTCAAGTTATCATGCAGCCAAAGGCAAAGAAAGATTTAGGCCTCAACCCTCGATGAGTACATGGTGCATCATTCATATGCCGTAGCACACCAGAAAAGGTGACTAAGAATTTCACTTCGTATCTCAACAATAAGTGAGACAGTTTTACTCATACTTATTCAATTGGAGGTTTACTCATACTTGTTCAATTGGAGGTCCTGGTCGAATTCAAACATCATGTTTTGCAATTTCATAACCCAACTTTTCAATTTATAAGTGACTCATGGATACAAATCATGAGAACGTGTATTTTTTTTCTTGAATTTCTCATTGAGAGGTAAAGGATTAAATCCTTTTAAGAAATAAAGTTTTCAATCGGAATATGAATAAAACCAAAAGACCCTTAGCCCTTTGCCATTTGGCTCACAAGTAGAATGACACTTCAAAAATGAACTGATGACAGAAAGAAAAGCAAAAGATCAGGGAGGATGAATTATAATATTAGGATAAAGCTCACCGAATCCCCTTCCAGATTTAGAACCACAAATGTCACACTGCCATGCATCCTGCACCAAAAGAAGCAACAAGAACACCATTTACAAATTTATGCTTTTGCAAAAAGATAAACTTATGTAATCCCATTGAGAAATGGATACCAGGTTGTACATTTGCATAAATCATTTCAACTATGAACTCTTGCTTCTTCATAAGACAAAAGATCAAGCCAAAAGATCATGACAAGTAAAATATTCGGTAAACTACTATGTAACCCAAGAAAATTACCATTGCTGCCTGGGGAAATACCCCCAGCGAATGATGCCCAACATTATCATACAAGGAGAGACACCACCGCTTCTTTGCACGTGGAGAGTAATACTCAGCCACAAATTTTCTCCAATAGGCAATGGTATTGTCCTGGAAAGACCAAGTTATAATATCGTCACAGTGTACTCCAAGAGTGTCAACCTTAAATAGGAACTACGGAAAGGCAAGAAAAGAAAGGCATACGCATGTGGTTAATGCATCAATTGCATGATCAGTTTGGATAATATTTAAAATACAAGATGATAACAGAACATATGTGTATCAGATCATGTGAGATGCTATCACGGGACTCACAGCCGGCCGCTGTCTCTGGTGATACAGATACTGCATTAGTCGGCGTGAGCATACCCCACCATCATAGGGGCGCTTTATTCCTGACGCAGGTTGCAGTCCCTGCTGTAGAAGCTGTTGTCTTAACTGCTGTTGTTGCTGCTGTTGCTGTAATAACTGAACTCGCTGCATTGGTGGCATAGACTGAAGAAGTTGTTGCTGTTCCCGTTGCTGCCTTAATCTCTGTTGCTGGATTAGCGCTTGTAACTGAGGATTGGGGTTCTGTAAGTGCAAGGGATCTTGCCTCTGCAGTAGCTGTTGCAAAACTTGCTGTTGAATATCTTCTTGCTTGATATCTAACCGAGGTTTCTTTTGCAGCTGAGCTATAGTGGTTGGGTCTTGAATGAAAGAATTAGGGAGTCTTGAACCACCAGGGAGCTGGACTTGCCCCATCCGGGATGTAGGCAAAGATGTGGCACTTGAAGCACCCTGATGCTGCTGAGTGTGCTGAGCTTGTGAACCTGGGTCTTGATTGGAGCTTTGCTGCACGACTGAGGATCCGTCCATGATAGAAGAACCAGAAATGCTAATGTTATTAGATGTGAATGACATGGGAGAAGCAGGCAATCGCATGTAAGAATCTGTATTAAAACTAGCACTTCTCTGAAGATGGGGACCTCCAGAAAGTCCTGAGTTGGCATCAGTGACCAGAGAACTTGCCCCAACACTAGGTCCGGAGCTTGGCACGCTATTTAGAACTGCATTGCTGACGTCACCCGAAAGTGGACCCATGTTAGCACGTCCATGTCCGGGTAAAGAATGCGAAGAGTTCCCAAAGTTTGAACTCAACTGAGAATTCCCTGCACCCTGGGACTGAACATCTCCTTGAAAAAATATTCCTGAACTTGAAGATGATTGTGCCACTCCCCCTGCCACCCGAGAAGGCACCATTGGAGGCAATGGAGCTTAGTGGTTGGGAAGCAAATGCCCACCAAGCACCAACCGTTCAATAGAAACAAGCTAATCTACAGAAGACCAGCCTCACGCTAGCTAAACGGAAGAAAGGCTTAGCTTCATCCACATCCCTTTCAAACTAAATTTCCATCAATTCCTAATGAATGCGTACTGTTTCACCAGACCCTTCTTGCATACACAGTTGTTTCTCCACCAAAAGAGAAATTCCAAAAAGGGTATTCCTTTGGGTTTCTGCCAGGAATAATTCAAACAGAAATATGCTGAATATGAGCAAATAACAGAACAGAGCTAATACACTAACAAGTATATCACGAGATAAAAGTAAAACTGCAACACAGAAAACAAGCAGCAATTAAAAAACTCAAGCAACTAGGAAAAGTAAACTGGCAGCAAATAAAATCACTTTGAAATCAACAATCCCCCAATTACATATAGGAAACCCTAACACCGTCACTGCAGTTCACTTCGAAATCCAGAACCCCCCAGTTTCATATAGAAAACCCTAATTCACGACCCACCAATTAAACCTAAGAAAGAACAAACCTTTAGCGACTTCAAGCCAAGAGCAAAGGCAGCATCCGATGAATCAAACAATCTACTACAACATAACTAACCAAGTTGGCCCCAACAAAAACCCAACTCAATCACGGCCTTCCAATATAAAATAAATAAATAAAAACAAGGGGATCAAACTGAAATTTACTTTAATTAAGAAAATTCTCTCACGGAATGATAATTAGTAGTATATATGATCAAATTAAGCTTCTAATTAACATCATCTAAACCCTCATTACTTAAAATCAAGATCAAGAACTTACAATTGCCACTTGATAACCAAGAATAGAAAAAACAAAAACAAAGCCTTGCACCTGAAACGACCACTAAAATAAGCAAATTTAAAAAATTTACTCGTAATTTGCAGATATTTTGAAGAGGGAAGAGAGAGAGGAGAGACAGAGAGAGAAAGTAAAGATTAGTATATGCTAACCTGGAAATAGAGAGAGTAATCAGAAAGAATTCTGCTGAAAAAGAGAGAGATTTTTCGCTGCTGATCGGTGTATATATATACCTAGCGCGATTATAATCGGTGAGACAGCGGGCTATAGCCGGTGGAAGATTTGTAAGTGACCGGGTACAGCCGGTGGGGATAGGGACACGTGTCCATTGAGAGATTGATGCGTAGAGTCGGTGCTAGATCTCACGGTGGCGACGCGAGGTCGTTTGGTTGACGGAACACGTGGCGTAATATGATTGGAATATGGGGCTTGAAGGGGTAGGTCTGCTGGAGTGTGTAATCTCCTGCATTAGGGTCATCGTAAGCGCGGCATTTTTTATTTATTTAGTATTTTTTTGGGTACGGGCAAAAAATTAAATATTAATAGATTCACAGAATCACATTCTTAATTTAATAGTCAAAATTGAACTCATTTAACCTAGAACGAAGTTGTAAATGAGAGACGAAAAATACAAAACTCTTTGATATACTTTTTGTATTAATTTTAGTATGGCAAATTACGTCTATACATCTTTATGTATGATATAATTATAAGATTAGTCTTTTTTCTTCTAAAAATTATATATATCCCTTGAGGTATATATTAATTTGATAAAATTCATCATTCATCAAAATAATATATAATTGTGAGTTGTATTTTTATTGTTTTTAGCAGGATTTTGTGATGGAATTCTTATGATTTTAATAAATTCAAGATGCAGAAGCTATATGTGAAATCAATTTTTTTTCTAAAAAAAAATTGATGATAGTATCGGATTCTAAATGGTGATATTCAATCATAGTTATGGTGGTATAAAGTAAGATTACTTTGGGAAGGTTGATGGAATTATAAAATTGATTGAAGAATATTGTTGACCTAAAAAAAATGCATCTTTTGGTGGTGGATTGACTATTATAACTGCAGAAAAATTATCTTTTGAACACATATATCAATGTTTACAACAAGCTTTTGAAATTTGATGAGATATTTGTAATTTTCAAAATAAAAAGGACTAATTTATGGTTACATTATATTTCAAAATATATAGACATGATCTTCTTTTTCAAAAAAAAAAATGATTATGAGTTAATAATATTATATTATTATTTTATTAAAATTAAAATAAATCTTTAGAACTATCACAATTGACAATTAATAGGACACAGTCATTTTGCTTTGCCACTTGACGTTTGAATGCTAGCAAAACTGCAAGTCAGCCTAGATCATAAATTTCTGGATATTTTACTTTAAGAAGCTTAGATGAAGCTACCTATGCTATAAAAAATAATTGAACTAGTCACACAATCTAGTTGTACGTTCTTTTTTATATTAAAAAAAATGCAATTTCACAGCTTATCATCATAACTTGTAAATTACATTTACATAAAAATTTATGATACATTTAGGGCCTTAAATGGGTAATCAAAATTCGTTTATCAGTTCGTATTTGTATTCGTGTATAGGATATATTAGTCGTATTCGTATCTGTATAAAACGAATATTATCCGTATCCGATTATTGGTATCCGAATAATAAATGAATACGGATATGATAATTACATATCCGCTTTAAATGTGTATATGTTGGATATATTCGTTTAATTATATCCGTGTCCAATAAATAACATTAAAAAATTTATTGTTATGATTATACGTAGTAGTAGTAGTAGTGGTGGTGGTGGTGATAGTAGCAGTAGTAGTAGTAATATTATATACACACACATATGTTAATCTCTTCTTATAAGTAAAATGGATAGAAACAAAATATAATTCACTCATATCTCCATAATTTATAAAGAAATAAAAATATAAGCAACCACATTAATTTTAGTTATATTAATAAGCATATATTCTACTTATATTTGTATATATATGAACAAAACTTTCAATTAGATAAGTTATATAAGTTTTTTTTTTATTTTTTTATTTATATAAATAGATTCAGATATTCGGATAAATGGATTTGGATATTCAATTGCATATTTGGATAATTGTAATTGAAAATGGATATTCCGATATCCGGATAGGGAATTGTTATTGACACTCTATTTTTATTTCTTTTATTGAGAAAATGACTAAAATGGCCATCTATTTTAAAATAAAATTAAATACACTACTTCACCCCTTAATTATATACTATATGTCATTTACCTCTATATACTAATAAATTAACACTTACCCCCCCCCCCCCAAATCCCCACAAATTATATATTTCGATAAATGTATTCCTAAATCTATACAAATATGTATGTGTGTGTATACACACACAAAGTATTTATACCAATTTTTATAATTTAAATTTTATTTTAAATATGTTTTAATTAAAAATCAAGTCATTTACTTTTCAATCAAAAGTAAACTTTTGAAACTTTTAAATTTATAGAATAATATTATTTTCAATAATTACTTCAATTTGCGTATGCTTTTCTTTCAAAACCAATTGGTATACTCATTTTTTAAGGAATTTACATTTATTTAAATATATCATAATTTAATTTAATAAAAAAATATTTAAAATATAATTAAAAAATATTTATCCACTTTTATTCAACACAGTCTAACTTTACTTAAAATTTACACTTAATAAATTTATTAAGTTAAAGAACTAGAATAGTTTTTTGTTTTTAATTTGTAGATATTATTACAATAATTTATCAATTTAGTTTTATTTCAATTTACTTAAACCAGAAATTATTTTTAAAATTAAAATAAATATATTTTTTAACTAATAATGATAATGAGACATAGTAAATAGTTGAGGGAGTAAAGTGTATCCAATCACATTTTAAAATAGATGGACATTTTAGTCAATTTCTCAATAAAAGAAATAAGAATGGAGTGTCAATAGCAATTTTGGAATGTTAATAACAATTCTCATCCAGATATCCATAATTTTGTCTGATTTTCAAAAATATTAAACAGATACGGATATATACGAATCTGCAAAATATATGTCGAATTCGAATATGAGGTTTTAAATATCCGACAGATTTAGATACGAATACAGATATCGAAAAATTTAATTGGATACAGATTCAGATACTGCATATCCGCTCCGTTTACACCCCTAGATACACCAAAGTTTTGTAAAAATTTATTCGTACCGTATCAAATACATATCAAACACTGTGTCGGACATAATTCTCTAAAACAAATGTCTAACACATTACTTGACTATAAACTAAAATAAAATAAAATAAATTTTATACTTCTAATAACATGTGGGACAAATTATAAACGACACATCCGGCCTTTTTGTATATATATAAAGCTTTTTATTACATATTTTCAATGGTGAAATTTTAGCACCTTTTTTTTTAACTTTTGTAAATATTAGGTCTTCAAGATATTTATTTGTTTTTAATTAAATTGGTGTTGTTTGAAAATGGCTTGAATAGAGATTGAGGGGTTCATTCAAGAGTTGGTGGTGGTCCTCTTGCACAAAAGGAATGAATGCGGTTGAGACTAACTGGATTTTACCCGAACGTAGTCTCTCCGACGTTCAAGGCAATATTAGGATAACTTTTAGTGATGGGAAGAAGTAGACCAATAAATGTAAAGAGAGTTTAGGATTGCACATCTTACCATTTGACTTGGAGGGAGAATATATGTATATGTGTGTGTGTGTGTCTTGCCCATGACATGAAGTGTTTGATTGGGGTTTGTCTATTACATGTCAGTGAAAAGGTGCCAGGGCATGTCGATTATCAGTACCTTTTGTCCTTGGGTTATTCTGAAGATTGATTGTCCATACTTAGTATTTAATGAGATGAGATATTAGCATTAAATACATATCACATCCATTTAATGCTAAAGATATTTACTATGTTGAAGCATTAATTACATATAAAAATAACACAACCCCTGCAATAGTATTAGCAGTTTGGATCTACTATAAAATGGTTCTACATCTTCTCCCCCACTCATCAATACACTCCCTGTGTATTGTTGAACGGTTGAAATAAGAAAAGAGAAAAACTTATAATAGGAAAAATTTTCTAAGAATTCTCTTTCCTTATCTCAACCGCTCATAATACATGTGGTATGTATTGATGAGTAGAGGAGAAGATATAATACCATTTTATAGCAGAGGATTAGGACTGCATTGGTGGTGGCGGTTGGTGAGTAAGAATGTGTGAATTGTTAGGGTTTGTGCAGCTATCATGTGTTGGGTAAACTTGAGAGTAAGTTCTAAGTGTTGGAATCACTTGCGGTTCAATTCGCTCTCGATTTCCAACTCCTCATCCTCGAGTGGTACTCTAACCCGCGGACCCTTGAAGCATTATGCCCAAGTGCTACCGTTAGTGCCTCAAAGGAGATGCTCTCAAGGGCATCCACCATGGGATATTCTAAAAGCCATGGGCTTTCTCTAGGTATTGTGCCCATGGACAATCAAGAGACCCTCGAGGTGGAAGCTCTCAATGCCATCCATCGAGTATAGCTCTCGAGAGTCCATCAGGGATTACCTCTGGTGTTTGGGCGCATTCATGCATGGGTGGGTCCCTTGAGAGACTCCCTCGAAGGCCCCATTCCCTTCTTGAGGACCAATACGGACAAGTTTATGCCTTAGGTCAATTAAGATTGTTTATGAATGACACGTTCTACTGACCACATCATGATAACATATTTGGTCAAGTGAAATTATGCCAATACATATATATATATATATATATATATATATTCTTAACTTAGCCAAACAATGTGGTCTATTATATATATCTGGGGATTATGGTAGCTTATATAATTAAATTAAACAATAAAGCTATACCAAGAATGTGTTTGTTTTCTTGTGAAACAATATTACCATATCATTCATAAAAATGATTTAAAAAAAAACATACAAATAACATCTCTAAGGCTAGCTGTAGTCACGTGCATGAATGTATTAAATACGCATGACCCATGGTTCAATAACTCAATGCACATGTTGTGTCTCTTTAGTTTCATCTCCCCTGCTATTTTTTCTTTTCTATTTTACTTTTATTTGTCATTCTTTTAGGTAGGGTTGGGGGTGGAGGGGGCTTGGGATGGAACGAAGAAGAATCAGAAAGTGTTACCGTCTTTCATTACAAGAAAAAAAAAATTGTTAAGGAATAATCTATCGCAGATTTTGGGACAAACAAATTCGTCACAAGTTCGTTAAATGTTTTATCACTGATTGTTGTTTTAGTTTTTGATAGGGTTTATTCTTTACGAATTTTTCATTAGTAAAAGGAGTCATTTCTTATAGCGTTCCTCAAATTTATATAAAATTATGCACGTCATGTATATTATTTTGAATTTGACCACTTAACGCATCTAAATGTGAAAATTTTGTTCATGTTTAGTCAAAAACAAATCATTTATTATTCACTTTTAGTAGGAAAAAAATTCAATCTCATCCCCCAATATTAAAATCTCAACCGCTTACCAATATACATATTGTGTATTAAGGAGTGGAGGAGAAGATACAATATCATTTATAACAGAATATCCGATGGCCTTTGAATTTTAAGGGAATTAATAAATTTAACACGTGTACATAGAAAAAACAATAGAAACAGACAAATTAACTTGTGGATCCTGATTATATATATCCATGTTATTACAACCTTGTATGATCTAGCAAAGAGCATGTCATGTGATGTGGTCGGAAAGCTAACTTCGAGCAGAGGTTTCTCCTTCGGAGGATATGTTGTCGGGTTGTTGGTCGGGTCCCTACTTTGCAAGGATGGAACACGTGTGAATTTAGTCGGAAGTGTCTCCGGCAAAGACCCTCCAACACTCAAGTCAGTGGAAATTCGAGTAAGTAATCAGAAGGTAATGTAATGTACTGTAGAAGGTATAGTACAAGAATAGCAGTCGTACCATGTGAACAATATAAACCTTCTATTTATAATAGGTTGATGAAGCCCATTCCCGGTGTCCGTACGAGGAATATTCCTCTAACATAGTGGAATGGTGACTTCAGATGCAATGGTATATCAGAAAGCGTTACGCGGAGGGACCACCCCGATGGGGGGCAAGTCCCTCAACTGAGAGTGTGTGGCGTCTTTCAGGAGACAGTACATTAGCAAAGGGATATCGCAATGGTCTTAGGTTGAGACTCCGAGGAGGTATCTTTTCGGATCCGAGCTTATAAGGAGACGCATGTCTCTGCTTGGTGGTAGCCATGTCGGCAGCCTTGTTTTCAGGTGGCACGACCTAGTTGGTCCACGTCATCAGAGACATCCACGTGGGTGTGCGTGTTCCTCCATCATCATCATGGTTTCCTTTTTTACTTTTACTCTCCCTTTAAAGACATTTTATAATTTAAAACCATATTATCTATGTGATAAATATGTTTCTTGTGCTAGATCAACTCCATTTTGGTCTATCACGCGTATTTGTCAATATGCCAGCTTTTTTTCCTTGTGAATTACAATCACATAGTGCGATATGATGGGATTAGAATTAATTGTCGTTTGAGAAGTCACATTTGGAACACCATTACAAGAGGTAATTGAGTAATTATAAATTGATCGAATTTGATACTCTATTTTAAAATAGTATTATATTTTTGATTTTATGATCCATTTTCATATAGTGTGTATAAAGTTATTTTCAAAATTATACATTTGGTTTGCGATTTTTACAATTAATGTATATCCATATATTGAAATAAAAAATGAAATACGATTTGAAATAGATCTCGAGTGGTAAACTGACAATCATACAATTTAGTAAGTTTCATATTTCAACTAGTCCAAATCTTTCATTGGATTGATTACAAAATATGTCAGTTGTTGATGGAAATTTTTGCCTGCACTAGATTTGATTATATGTGAACTAATCATGTAGCGAGTGTTTTATACTTGTATGTGATTGATGTACAGTTTAAGGAGAACACTATTCACGCAAGTATTATTAACACTTACTATATAATTTGTTTGATTCGATCAGCAAACCGGATTTAGGCAAAAAAATTTCATTGCATGGGTTAGTTGTCATAAATTATATTTCATCTTGTACCTATTTACAGAAACAAATACTTCGAACGATAGTTATCGAGAATTGTAGTTATTTGTAATTTAGTTTATGTGTTTCGCAGAAAATTTTTGTCCAAACCCAACTTGGCCACACCGAACCGATTATGTAACAAATGTTAATAGGTCATGTGCTTGATCACTCTCCTTAAACTGTATACCAATCACGTAACTAGTGTAAAACACTCGTCACGTGATTAATCTCGGTGTGACCAAACTCGATGCAGGTAAGAATTTCCCGTGTTTTGCATGTTAGTGATTGAACATGAGATTACACACTAGTGGCTCATTTCTTTTTAGGGATAAATACATTGTGTCGTTGAACTATAATTGTTTTCTTACACTTTGATCACTATTTTTGTTGTATAGTTCTATGATTAATTATAGTCGTAGGTGATTAGCTTTAGTCACTTTATGAAAAAATACCACGTGTATAATTTTTTAAAATTTCAATAGATTGAAGGTTTTTTTTAATTTTAGAGTAACCAGTTAAAATGGGTCAAATTCTACCCCCCCCCCCCCCCCCCCGTCTCCATGTTTCCTAATTTCTCTCTCTCTCTCATGTTCCATATTCGCTCTCTCTCAAATAATTTCTTTAATTATTAACCTTATAAAAAAATCCCTTAATTATTAAAACTTTTTAAAATAAATGATGTATGTTTAACTTCAATTAAATAAAAGTTGCATCATATTTTATTTTATTGCTTACAAATGATAATATTATTATTCTCTTTTTAAGTATTCTCGTGAATGAACTTAGTTGTTGTTGTTATTATTATTATTGTTGTTGTTGTTGTGTTTCATAGCTTATCTACTTTAATAATCAAAACACATTTTTTTTATCAACTAGTGCTTGTTGTACTTCTCTTTATGTATTTAATATATACAAATCGCTTTTAAAAATATATTATTCAATATCACTGCAAATCAATCATTTGGAGTATATCTACGGATAATATGAATAGTTTGCTTAATAATGATATCCATATTTTACAAAATTTATTTTGTTTTAAATAGATGTTCATATTCTATATATATTTTTAAAATAATTCGTGATGTATGTTATACATTCTTCTAAATATGTTAAAAATTTAAATTAAATGTAATATTGCTATCAACTATTAACATATATTCAAATCTTTGAATTATAAATACTATTATTTGGTATCATAGTATTTTATTTTTTTCGCCATGCCTTCCAATTAGTTATCCTTATTAATGCACATATTCTTAAATTAAAAAAATAAAAAGTTATAATGAGTACCGTGGTATTTATAATTAAAAAATAAAAAATAACAGTACCAAAGTATTATAATGGCACCATAGTATTCAATAATAAAAAATTATCATATCAAAAATTATAATGAGTACCATGATAATTTTTTAAATAAAAAATAATATTGTACTTTTTCAATAAATTAAAAAGAATGAGTAATAATGACATAATAAATCCAATGGCATTAAATTTTTAACTTTGCTTTTTACGTTAAAAATAAAAATTTAATTGATTAATATTTAGTGGGCAATACATGGTCTACTGCAACAATTGTTGTATAAAAAAAAATCCATTGGTAACTTATATAGCATGTAACCCTTCCAATTTATATGTACAACAAGCTGCAGATTATATAAAAATTAATGATTTAGATTAAATATCGTACATCTAACAGCTAAAATTAAAGGTAACTAACGTTAGTCACATACGAACTGTGACTAATGATAGAATTTCCCATTTTTCTTTCTTTCTTTCTTTCTTTTTTTGTTGTACTTGTCATACAAATTAGGGTAATTGCAATTTTAGTTCCATAAACATGTTTTAGTTCAATTTTAATTATGTTTTTTTTACTTTTTTCAATTTGGTCCCATAATTTTTATTTTTTATTTGCCAATTTTTAGACTTTTTTTTTTTCACTTTCCAGTCAATTATTTAATAGAAAAAACATGTGTGAGGCATGTGACCGTTAAATCTATTTGGATAAGTACTGTATTGTGTCTCCTTTTTCAGTCATTGATCTCTTTGGAATTCAATAGCCAAAAAAGAACCTCAATTTTGTTTCTTTGCCTTAATTTTTCTTTTTGGTATAGTTTATTTTTCCTCCAAAATAATAGGCAATCAAAATACACATTATTCATTCTCTCTTAAATCAACAATAAGTTGAGATTTAATATGGCCAAGTGCCTCACACTGGCTTTTTTCGTTAAATAATTAACGAAAAGTGGAAAATGTCCCAGAATTGCTAAAAAAATAGAACTTTTCAGACCAAAATTGAGAAAAATGAAACAAATGAGATTAAAATCGAATTAAGACATACTTATAAGATCAACATTGCAATTAACCCTACAAATTACAAGGGATTTACACTTTACTATAGAACTCATTTTTGGCCAAAATAACTTTAATTTCGGAAAGTGATCGGCAGCGGCAACATTAATAGTTTTAAAGGTAAAATTATTTGGCAATAAGTTAGTAAATTTTAAAGTTGTTTTGGGGGGGAGTTCTATGATTAGTCACAATCGTAGGTGACTAATCTTAGTCACCATCTAAAAAACTGCCACGTGTATAATTTTAAAATATTTTAATAGGTTGCTGGTTTTTTTAATTTTTGAGTAACCCGCTATCATGAGTCAAAATTTCTCTCTCCTCCCCTCTCTCTCTCCATATTTCCTAATTTCTCTCTCTCTCTCTAACATTCCATATTGGATCTATCTCTCTCTTAAGTCATTCATTTAATTATTAACCTTAAACAAAAAAAATTCCTTAATTATTAAGACTTTTTAGGATAAATTATTTCTACTACAATTTAAATATTAAGCTCCAATTAAATAAAAATTACATCATATTTTATTTCATTACTTACAAATAATAATATTATTATTCTCTTTTAAGCATGGATGAATTTAACTAAAATTATTATTATTATTATTATTATTATTATTATTATTATATTCGACATTCAATCATATAAGTACATATATTTTCTCCAAGTTATCATTAAAAATATTGACTCGCTAGTATGAAAAATATTATATGAATTCATAAACTTATAAATAAAATAAAAATTCTAGGAAAAAAATTCAAATAAACTATTTACATTTATTTTGTTTATTTTAAATCAGCCAAATTTTAAATAAGTCAAACAAACTATTTGCAAATAATATTTCATTATACACATGAAACATAACTATTCAAATCAATAAACGATTTTTATATTATTATTATTATTATTGTTGTTGTGTTTCATAGCATATTTTCATTAATAATCAAAGCACAATTTCTTTTACCAACTAATGCTTGTTATGTTCCTCTCTTTGTATTTTATACATACAAATTGGTTTTAAAAATATATTATTCAATATCATTACAAATCAATCATTTTGAAGTAAATCTATGGATAATATAAACAATTTACTTCATAATGATATCCATATTTTATAAACATTTTTTTTTCTTTTTTAAAAAATATATGTTCATATTCTATGTATATTCTTAAAATAATTTATGATGAATGTGATACATTTTTTGAAATATGTTAAAAAATTAAATTAAATGTAAACTTTTATCAACTATTAACATATATTCGAATTTTTGAGTTATAAATAATATTTATTTTGGTATCAATTTAGTATTTTAATTTTTTTTAATCATAATTTTCAAATTATTCTTGTTAATACACATTTTTGAAATTAAAAAAATAAAGTTATAAAAAGTACCATGGTATTTATAATTTAAAAATAAAAATAATGGTACCATGGTATTAAAACATAAAAACTTAACTAATTATAATGGTACCACAGTATTATAATGGTACAATGGTATTAAAAAAAATTATAATGAGTACCATGGTTTTCTTTTTTATTTTAAAAATAAAATTTTAATTGGTTAATATATAGCGGGTCATAAATGGTCTACTATAATAATGGTTGTATAAAAAAATCCCTTGCTAACCTGTATAGCAGGTGGCCATTCCAATTTACCTGAATAACAGGTTGCAAGTTATATAAAGATTAATGGTTTAGATTAAATATCATACATCTAATGGCTAGAATTAAAGGTGACTAACGTTAGTCACCTACGAACTATGACTAACGATAGAATTTCCCTTCTTTGTTGCAGTGTGGATAAGTTTAGTAGCGGCGATGCATGTACTTGGTGTCGCAGCACAGTGATCTAGCAATTCTTTTGTGTATAAAGTGGGTTTCGAAAGTAAAATGTGAATTATACGTAGTTTGTATGACAAAATACAACGAAAAATATATTGATCAAGTTTTCGAAACTACTATAGTTCGTGGATAAAATGTTTTTTGTTCCTAATTATTATTTATAAGAAAATGTCCTATATAAAGCAAGATTTGAAACCAAATAACTGAAAGAAAAATATGCAGACACACCAAACACCCCACCCCCTCCCAACACACACAACAGAAAAAAGAAAAAGGAAAAAGGAGGGAGGGAGAGGGAGAGAGAGAAGGGAAAAGAATTAGCAGGATACTTAGGGTAGACACCACTGTCCCTTTATGTATCTTCCAGCTCTCATAACATCAGAATTAGCACATTTAACGTTGTAAACTTGTAATGCTTGTATCTATTTCTTACGAGAGAGAGAGAGAGAGAGAGATCCACTTACAATAGCATCAATGAATTTCGAATACTTTTTTCCTACTATTTATTTATTTTTTCTTGATAAGTTTTTATACTACTGATTAGAATTGAGCTAGGAATTTAACTAATTAGAAACCAAAGCTATGATTGGACTTTTTCAAATTTCAAAATAATATTTTTATCATTTCTATGGTAAAACGAAATTTCAAAATATAAATAAATTATTGTATAAAAATTTAAGGAGACAACTATCCATAACATATCAACTTTTTGTGGCAAAAGAAAATTTAAAGAAAATAATGTATGAGGAAAAAGCGAAAGTGTCTGTGAATTAAAGTGGGTAAATCTCTATCCAACCATTCATTATTATCATTCTTCTTTATACAAGAATTGACTAATGTGATTATTACAATTTGTACAACTTGTTCAATGTATTGGTGCCATGAACATATTCTATCCAGGCTAAAAATAAATACATTGATATACTATTGAGTAACTTTTGTAAAAGCGACTACTTTTGGTAGCAGGCTATGATTATCTGCATATTTTTAAAGTCACCCCCAATATAAAACATAGGGTTTGTTTGTTACAAGTTGAGATTAGTTTATATGACAAGTTCGAAAGGGTCATTTGTTTCTTTCTTATACTAAATTGTTTTTCATTAAAGTAGATGAAGATAATACTTGTTCATGTGAAAATCTTGGGGGCTATTGATTTAAAATATTATGTAGTGGTTTCTAGCTAATAGATTCAATAGAGATTATACTGAGATTACGGTATATAAATAATAGTGAAGATAATAGTATGAATTATTATATATCAAGAGCATGTATACGAGATAATCTTTGTTTGGTTTCATCTAGTGAAATAATTTTTAGTTCTTAAAAAAATAAATATATTATTTGAAATAAATATTATAATTTTGTTTCATAATTACAAATATTCTACCAATAAAAAATATGTATACATATATATTTTAACATATAAATATATATTAATAAGTGTAGTAGTGTTGATTAAGCACTGAAACCTTGTAGTGGTGTAGAATAGCATTAATTAATGGTCCTTGTGATTTTACAAAAATCACAAGAAAATTAGTGGCTTAAAATAAACGATTAGATATGAGCTCCATAATGTATTGTATTTGCACAAACCAAAACAGAGAAAGGGAACTGAACTTTTAAAAGTTAAAAATCATACAAGATTTTATTCACCTATAAATAATATATATATATATATTAAAAGTATTTGATGCTTTATCAGAAATGACAGGCCGAATCTCGATAACTTTATTTATAAAAAATAAGAAAACAAGAATTGAAAAAGAGAGTAAAGTGTACATTCATATTCAGCTATGTATGTCAAGTTCAATTCTTTTGACTAAGTTTTGTACCAGATAATTTTCCTAAATCATTTAATAGTGCCTCAATCATTTAGTATCTTAAGGTCCGAAAACTTTATGGCATTTATTAATGAAAATGTTTTGCGCAGGCATACTTGTATATACCTAGATTATTTATATAAAACCCTTTTACATTTTTCACTCTTCTATCCCCTTTTAAAAGAAAAATTAAATTGACAATTATTGAATAGTCATTTGATGTTGAGCAAACTTTAATCAGGGTTAAATTTGGTCAAAGTGAAAGTAGTTTTTGTAAGCTTCCATAAGATCCATATAAGCATTCAAGAATCTTTTGCATCTAAGTCAAGTCTTGAGATCAGATGAATCTCTCTATAATTGGTTGAGGAAACTGCCTACACCTACGAGACGAAGTTTTGGATGATGGGACTCTGGGAGGTGGCCCAACATAGATTTTTCGCCGCTCTAATCAAGTCTAGACAAATATATATACGTAGAAAGTTTGAAAGAAAAACAATCTAAAGATAAAATGACTTGAATGTGTATTACCCTTCTAAATGCAAATCTTGGACTATTTGTACTATGGGAATTAGAGAGGATGTCAAATGGCACAATCAAATTGTCTAATTGCCTTAATTTGAAAAATATGATTAGTTGGGCGTTTGAAACCCTTTATCTTTTGTTAACCTTTTTACCTTAGCGATATTGGACTTCTTCATGTAATTTTTGATCTTAATGCATATTTTACCCATATCATCATTGGTATCGAAAAGTTTCATTTTCACTCAAAATTAGATACTAAAAACTCAATAATTCTTATCAAATTGCAAATTAATAATTATTAAATAAATATGATTTTTTTATTATAAAGTAGTAACCCACAAAATTAATATCTTCTCTTTTTTTTTAATTTAACTTTTTATACAAACCACTTAAAAACCACCCGAACCATATACATGGTAATTTAACTTAAAATTAAAAACAAAACATAAAATTATAAAATATAAATCACCAATATATAACTTTATTATTTTCATAGTTCCAATAAATTTTGACGAAAAGGATATTTTGCAAAAGCTGAATTCTCTAGTCTCTCGATCTGACTTTTTAATTAATTAAAATAAAAAAAAAAGAAAAAAAACTCAACCTGACTTTTTAACTAACTAAATTAAAAAAAAAAAAAGAAACAAGAAAAAAAAAGTCCTCTATCATGTGCACCTCACGTGCGCGAACATGACAATTCAACAATCTTCTCCATCATCTGGAACCAAACACAGAAGCAAAAATGAGCATTAGCGCTACAACCCTCTCCCTGAATCCGTTAATTCCGTTAATCTCTCGCGCCAAATACAAATTTCCCTCGAAAATCGCCATTTACAAACCTTCATCACTCGCTAAGATTTGTTGCTCTCAGAACACTACTCCTCAAGAACAGCAACAACAGCTTAATCTCTCAGTTCTACGCTTTACGCTAGGTATACCCCCCCTTCCACTTAATTTCTTTATCCAATTGCTCGTGTTTTTTATTGTAATTTTTTGTAAAAGTTCTTGATTGTGTGTATATGTGTGTGTGTGTGTGTGTTATAGGGATACCTGGATTGGACGAATCTTACTTGCCCAGATACATTGGATATGCATTCGGGCCGCTTTTATTGTTGAATCATTTTGTGGGCTCGGATTCTTCGTCCATTACTGCTGCTCAGCTCGTAAATGAGTTTTCTTGATTTTTTTTTTTAACTTGTTGAGTTCCTGGATGAAATGGGTTTGTCTTAATCCTTGTTTTTGTTATGTGGGCCCGTGTTAAAAGCATGGTAATATACTTAATTTTGATGATTTTTACTACTTTTGTTGTTTTCTTCTTTTGTAGAGAACGGAGGCTTTAGGACTTTCTCTGGCAGCATTTTCTGTGGTTGTTCCGTATCTTGGAAAATTTCTCAAGGTAACAGTTTTAAATAGTGTGCAGGAATATGGTTTAGAGTTTTCAATTTTGCAATTTGCAATTTGCAATTTCATCGGCAATGTTGATGTGCACTATTGTTGTGAATGCCTAAAAAGCTGTGACTGGATTAATGTATATGCAAAACACTCCGGAAGAAGAGTACCTGTATAGTAATTTTTGAGAGAAACAGTCAAATCTAGAGTTCGAATTTATGAGGTTTCTTTTTCATGAGAGCATTGAACATGTGAACGGATATGATTTTATTACTTGCTTGTGCAGGGGGCTACTCCAACTGATCAGAAAAGTATCCCAGGAGGTGCTGAGCAGATCTTTGTCATGTCACAGGATATTGCTGATAATGTGAAGGAAGATTTGGCTTGGGGAACATATGTTCTGTTGCGCAATACGAACTCGATATCAGTGGTATGCTGCCACCTTAAGCCCTTAACTGTTGCGTGTTGAGATTAAGTAGAACAGAATATGATTGATATAAGAGATATACGATTGCCTTCCTTTTTAAGTGCCTAACTCTCTGAAGGTTTTAGCTCATTTCAGTTCAAGATGCATTGTGCGTGCGTGGCTATTGGAATAAACCGAAAGATTTATTGAAAGAGAACATTCCTGATTGGTTCAGAAAGCAGATTCAGAGGATAGGATTCTCCAACTTGAAGGATACCATTTATTTCCAACAGAATGCAGGTACAAGTTTAGTTGTCTCGCTGCTGCATACAAGAAATAATGTCGTAATAGTTAGTACATCTGTGCCACAAACTGCCTGTTGACCAGCTCATGTTCAATGAAAACGGGCAAGAGGGTTATGTTGATGGCTATTTTTTACATGTCTAATCTTGAATGGGATATGCTACTGGATCATCACAGAGAAATCTCAGTGCTTGATTGCAACAATAAATCACGAACATAGAATCGTCCCCTTTACTGAATATAATGATTGGACAAGTCATGATCATATAACTAAATTATCGTTATCGATCACAAGCACACTTCGTTTAGACAGCATTGCTTTCGGGCTTCTTCTATGTCTTCAACCTTTTGTTTTCATTGGTAAAGTGGGGGAAAGGAGAAATGTAATGTGGAATTCTAATTGCACCAGAAAATTTGTGCAAATCTTGATTCAGTTTCCTTCTATCTTCCCAGTGATACGACCATTTCTTTATTATGTCAAGCGAAGAAGACAATCTCTGTGACCTTTTTGTTTGTTTCAATTTTATTTTCAAGTTATTTTTGGCCAGCAGAATGTGGCTTAAAGATGTTTTTGACATTTCTGATATGTTACTTGTTTGAAATTTTATAATATAGATTCTGAACTGAAGGAGATGGTTTCTGAGGGGACTAGGTCTCTCCTTGTGCAACCTATTCTGGGAGCTCCAGAACAAAACTCCAGGTCAAACAGAGAGGAGCGAGGGTTTTGTTTTGTTGGCTTCAAGCATTGACTACGCATACACTGATAAAGACAAAGCATGGATATCTGCCATTGCTAACAAATTTAGAGGTAGGGCTGTGCCCTGATATTTATGGCATACGGATGATTGTTAATCTCACTAAGTAATTGTCTAGGCTTGTTCAAATCATCCCTTCTAGCTTCTATAAGAATTGTGTTTGCTTGATTGTGCATAAAACAGCTGTTTATATTTCTTTAGTATTTCGATTTACCAACAATGTGTATGTGGTGATGGAATAATAAGATTTTGAGAGTATGTGATGAATTTGATTAACCTCTCAAAACACCCCGCGTGCTTCTCGACTGAAATATAGTAAAATAAACAAGAGGGCATTCATTTATACGCTTGCATTCTGGATATTATTTACGACAAGTTACAGGATATATGCTGTAGGCTTTTTAGGTAGAAGTACTCAAGGAATTAGGTATCAGTTGTATCAGATGTATATAATCTCGATTCGTTTGCTAAATGTTTTACTTGGCGAACCATAAATATTCTACTAAAATTTCTCACCATAACATTCTCTCTTGGAAATTTAGAGCTGCATATTATAATTTCAAGAAAAACTGGTTACATATTTCCTTGAAAGACTATTACAATGAAACATTTTCTCTACTAGGTCTCCTCCTAATCATTTTCCCTCGTATTGTAGGATAAAAACGGGGCACGCTTTCCTTCAAGAAAAGAGATCGGAGTTCAGGCTCATATGAAGTTCCTTGATGCTTGGCTTCTACAAGAACTTCTCCAAACCATACACCAGATTCTGCGAAAGAAAACGGAGAACATCTTCAAGGATTAAGTCGAAAGTTTTTATGAGATGAATAGGACGAGACGAATTTTATGTCTCAATTACCTTGAGGCGCACGACTCTTCTGATGGCTAGAATTAGGCCTGGCATGAGAGATTGCACGTCTGTGATGTCATGTTTCAGGGTGTAAACCTGTCCAGAATGAAAAATCATGTTGATTATAAACCTGCAGAATCTCTTTTATTTTCTTGCGGAAGAGAATGAAGTGATATAGATGAGCATACCTCGCCTGATCGGGAAAAATAGACTGTTGTACTGGACGGGAGACCAGGAAGGACCATGCTGTGCACCCTCACCCCATCTTCTCCGACAACTTGACCCCTTGCCTGGTGAGTGAAGAAACGGGTACGTCGTAAGGTGAATGTTACACACATATCACATTGAGCAGAATATGTTAGTTCTTGCGTATATGAACGAGCTACATTTCCTCTTACCGTGATGTCCGTTGAAATATCTTCTCTGTTGTATATCTGGCCGAGGTTGGTGATATTGTTTGCTATTTGTATGGCATCTTGTGATGGAAAATCCTGTTCCAAGAAAATAAATTGAATGCCTTTTAGAATCACGGCCTTTGTTGTGCATGCAAAATATGGACCTTGAGAGAGCGAGGTTAAATAACTTACCCCTGCATGAGGTCTTGATTCAACAATCTCTACATTATTGTAGTGAAAAGAGGCTGAAATCGCTGCTTGTTGAAGGAGTATTGATCCTATGGAAAGAGTTGGTGCCACTAAACAACCCTAAAAGCATCAATTGTCAAAAATATTATAATGTTCCAGAATGAATAATCAATCAAAATTTAATTATTTCTTAACTGTCTAACCAAAAAATGTTTAAAATTAGGCAAGATTGCAATTAATTTTGATGTGAAAAATCTCACCCTGTGCTCACCATGCTGGCTTTTTCACAAAATGCTGATAATGCAGAGACTGTCTCCATTTTGATTCTTGGTACATGAACCACACTTTTCATTCCAAATGCTGTTGCCTGATTATGTTTTAGTCAAAAACAAGGATTAATTAACATTAAATATGGTAATAATACGAGTTCTATATATAAATTTTATATATTTTGGAAAGTATGGTCAAGTTTAACCTGTTTGACATTGTCATACACCGTTGAAGAATCAGTGAAGTCCACCACAACTGCAGTTGCTTTTGACTGCCAAAAGTTTTCAAACAAATACTGTAAGTCTCTCTCTCTCTCTCTCTCTCTCTCTCTAACCAGTTTGGCTAACCACAACACCATTTTCCCTTTTTTCTTTCTCTTTTGTGTTTTAGTAGCCGGAAATAGTCTTTTTCAAGTGCCCACCCCAAATACTCACCACGTGATTAGTATCAATTCTGCAGTAATAAAATGTTCCTTACTTGAGATATGGAACCTAGGACCATGGTGAGGTCATTCATTATGGGTATTTCCAAAGCTTCCTCCATTTCGCAAACCTAACATAATATCGCATAGATTATACGAAACACGATTCAATTAAAAATAAATTGAAAAACACAATCGAAATTACTGACATATATATATATATATATAACCAAATTAACATAAGAACCTTTCCTATGTCTTCTCCAACAAGGTAAGAGTCAACAGCACCAGCCACCTCCATTCCCCTTGCCTTTGTCACAGCCACCACAGCTGCCCTGCCTATTTCCTTGGCTGCCCCATTGATGATCACCTCTTTCCGATAACAACAAAATGCCAAAAAAAATGAAAAAAAAAATTGAAAAATCTTAGTTTCTTGTAATGAAAATGTACAAAAAAATGTGGCATAATTATAAGTTTTGTACCTTGACATTGCTTTGAGAAGGCTGCATAGAGCAAGAAATATTGTAAGGAATTATTTTGTCACAGTTGTAGTGTTTATAGGATGTGGGATTGAATTTGCAGCTCAATGCTGCCATAGCTGCAGAGAAGTGAAAGCTTTCGATTTTTCGCCAAACGAGGAATTGGATAAGTTTACTTGGTTTATCTTATGGCTCAATTTCTTGGGTTTCAAAGATAAGGTGTTTGTGTAGGGAGAATGTGGGGACACTAGGCCATGTTTGGGGTTGATAAAAACTGATCAGAGATGGGAATGATAGGGATAAAGTTTACTTGGGCTACTGTTTGTTTTACGTACTTGGGCTGCTGATTGATTTATCACCATATGGACTTCTACAAAAAGCCCAATGTCCATGTGCAAGAATTGAAGTACTGTGGGGGGAAAAAAAAAGTTTGACAAGTTGAAAATCACTTATGATTATGTTTGCTTTTATATAAAAACAATACTTCGTAATTCAAAAGCCCACGAATGTTATTTGGGCCAGATGATCTTGCGGGCCTTTACTATGAAGCCCATTTAAACATTTTGCCTTTGGATGTTTTAACCCTCACCATTGTGATTATCTATTTTACACTCGCACGACGAATGCAAACAAGGGTTAGAAAGGATAGTATGAAAAAAGAATTGCAATATTTATTAGTAATTTAGTCATTGAAATTGCTAACACTTATTTGGTTAATTAAGATAAATCAAATTAGAAAACAAATTGAACTAATTATAACTAATTCTGCAAGTAGAGGACGCGCGTATAATGATGATCAAATATGTAGTACGCATAGCGTCCATCTTGTATTGTCCCGTCAGCACACAATCACAATGTTGAATTTTGTTATAATGCTGAATCTCCTAAGACATTTTATTCTTATGCCGCCCAACCATTGAGATATTGTCTAACACACACAAGGCGTGTTTGTATTTTATGTTACTCTTTTTAACACATCGTCTCAAATGAATGAGAATGAGACAATAAATTATACGTAGTTTGTGACACTCAATTCCGTACGACACAAAACCTGATATCATCAACACATATAAAACTAAAAAAATTATAACGAGCTTGAATTCAAATTACAAATTTCAAATTTGGATAGATGTCTTGAATTGAAAAAAGAAAAAGTATAAGATACAAAAAAAAAAATGAACAATTCGTGTGTGTGTGTGTGTGTGTGTGAGAGAGAGAGAGAGAGAGAGAGAGAGAGAGAGATGTCGGCGGACGGCAGCTGGTTTTGAAAAGTGGGATCAAGTTGCACATAGAAATGGAGGCTTCCAACCAAAAAAAATGCCTGGTCACGGAGCAAAAGCAAAGGCGTGATTCATCAGTAATCACATTAACAAAGACCAAGAAAAAGTAAAAATTATAGATATCACGAGATAAGACAGCAAACAAAATATACATATATATTAAAAAAAGAGGTCCTCGTGAGGTGAACCCCATTTAAGTCCTAAATGGGCATGTCGTTATCATAATCACGGGCTGAGTTGACGTAAATAGGAATTTTGGTTAAATTTTACTCTAATTATGGGATAAGATTTTTATTCTGACAACGCATGTAATTCTGGGAAATTTTGGACATTTGAGGAAATCTAGAAAATTGGTGTCTCAGGGATCCCAACACAATCTCACATCTTTCATCCACAGTTCATTTTTATATTTATTTATATATTTTATTTATTTCAAAACTTTATTTTATTTTATTTTATGTTATTGGGGAAGATAGGATGGATAGGGCCAAGAAATTGGGCCCTATTTTCAGCTTATCTTCTCCCAAGATTAACACACGTACGTACGTGTGTAATCAGCTTTTTGTTAGTTAGTGCTAATTAATCATAGATTAAGGCGGTTAGGCAGTTGTCACGTTGTCACGAGTTCACTTTGACTTTGTTTCTCTAGAGGAAGCACGATATCGTAATGGAATTGATGTGCCACATATGGATAAACTTACGACGAAAGATCAATTTTAATTGAGTATGTTTCACTCAATTAAATTATCAACTCACAGTGCAAATCTGGCCTTTGTATCATAATTCATATTGCAAACAAAACTACAATTAAATTATCAACTCATTGTGCAAATTTAGCATTTATATCATATTTTATTTATAAGTCATTCACATTAATAGGAGAAATATCTTAATCACGAGACACTATCCTTACTATTGAAATAAAAATTAAATAATCAAAATCGCTATTTAACACATCTTATTTATGATTATTTATACGTTATCACCTATTTTAGTCTTATATATATATATATATATATATATAGTAATAATGATCACGAGAGCCGTAAGAATACTAGGGAAAAGGAAAAGTGGGTGTAGTAGAAACAAAAATTAAGAAAAAGAATATTATGAATATAATTAGAGCATACTAATTTATATAAGTGGCAGGGTTAAGTATAGCTCAAGGGATGCACATTTATCCCGTGACTTTACGACTATCCTCCCCCCCCCCCCCCCCCCCCCCCGCCATATATATATATATTTCGATAATTGTCTTTTAGTAAATTTTTTGATTGTCATTCAACACATTCCTAATTTTGAAGTTCTAACTTCACCGCTTTTTCATATTTACGAAGCAAGTTTCATTGGATAGAGAATCCGTTTTCTCAAAATTGTGTTTCGTTTTCTATTTTATAATTTATATTTGTGTCTTGTGTATAAAATTATTTCTTTAATTATATACTTGATTTAAAATCTTTACATTTAACGTACATTCATGTACCAAAATAAAAATGAAATCACTGATTAAAATAGATAATATTGTGTAAAGTTTTGTATGTATAGTAGAGTTTTGATTAAAAAAAAAAAAAAAAGTGACCCCACGGGACCAAGGCTCAAGACACCAAAATCATCATAGTGGCAATTAAAATCCTTAATCGAATCCCAAGTTGGGTGCATGCAAGAGGATTATATATATATACACACACACATACATATCCCCTCCCGGATTTGGGACGTTGTGTTTAATGGCGCAAAAGCCAACACCAAGTAGCCGCCGTATGTGCATGCCTCCCCGCCAGGGCGCCCCCACCTCTCCTGCCGCCATCATTCCCGTATAACTTTATATTACAAATATTCACACACAGTCATGTGTGTGTGTAACATATATATACATACATGTATGTATATGTATAGTTAATTATTTGCGATGCAATACTAATGTAGTTAAGAGTTTGAGAGGGTGCTTATTGGATTTATTAAACTTATTAAAATATCTTGTAAAATTTTCAAGAGTTTATAAGATACTTGTAAGGGTTCGGCAAGCAATTCATAACTTAACTTTCTGATGTCTTTAACTCTTTTATTTTTGTAATATCAATTACAAAATTTTCAGTACACTAATAAATGATATGGTCTTGTTTTATTTAATTAAATATTTTAAAATATTAATTATAAAATCTAAATAAAAGTATATTGTAATACAAGTGAAATTTTTGAAGAAGTTCAACAAAAAGACTCTCTAAATAATTAAGTCAATTTATTGATAACCTTAATAAATAAGGCTGTGTGCTGTATGAACTAATCCATGTATGAATATTATTAATTCCAATTGAGATAGAAGCCAACTACCTTTTCATTTTATAAATTTCTATTTTTTTTTTGGGTGGTTGTGATAGGTTTGGCGGCTAGCAAAAATTAATAATAACTTTATTTTTTTATTCTGCTCTAGAAATATTATACGTCAATATTTGACCGTTATTTCATTTTCTTTGAAAGATAAGAATCGAATTAAATTTCATACAACTGAATATGGAGTTCAAAATAAATAAACAAATAGTCCTCGTGCATGGATTGCAACTTCCAATAATCTTTTATTTGTTCATGTATCTTTTTATTGCTTTTTTAACTTTACTTTAAATATTTACCTCAAATTCCAAACATAGACGGCATATTAGACTACTAATAAGAATTCATATGCAACGTTTAAATGTATTTAAAGTGTGTGTGTGTGTGTGTTTGTGTTATCTATATCTATAACATATAATTATGATCAGCAGACTATTTTTGATCAAGTCGTTTGTAGGAAAGAAAGCTTTTATGGTAGAAAATTACAAAATGGTCACCATTATTGAATATTATTAGTTCTTAAAAAACGTATATGCTAAAACAATGACAAAAACTATTACAAGAAATATCTTTTATTTTTCAGCTTTTATTTGACTTTCATTCATATTCATATGAATGAGATATAATTATTGAAAATATTAAAATTCCAGAAATAAAAATTAAAAAAAAAAACATTAATCCTAAACGTTGATCTCCATGCGTACTGAGAAAGGAATCTAAGAATATGGAATAATTTGGGGGAAAAAGTGGCTGTCTTTTCATGTTATCCAGAAGCCCAAAATTGTTGACATTCAATTGCGGCCATTCAAATTCATCAAGCCACACATATATTTCACTTTCATTGCGATTACAATTTCTTGTCTCCTCCTAAGACGCATGCTCCTCTTTCCATTTTTAATATATATTATTATTAGGAACAAATTACAATTATCACCCCCAAGTATAGTAAAATTATAAAAATTACCCTCCTAATGAGAAATTATCATTACAGTTGCAATGTTCAGTCAAACGAAATTGAAAAAAAGATCAGTTTTGGCTTTATTCAAATTAGGACAAATTATAATTACCTCTTTTGAAGTATGGTGAAACTACAAAAATTCTCCTACGTACCCACCTGACTTATTTGATAAGTATTTTAAGCAACTTATACTATATGTTTTTATAAGTAAACAGTAAGTTTTATAACATGAATCATAATGATACTTTTGGTATTTATTTATTGCACTTTTTGAGGTGTTCATATAATTTTCTGTTTTATTGTTGAAAATCGAAGTCTTATATGGTTGGTGAATATATAGTGTTTTATTAGCAAATCATACACTATATAAACAGAACATTATATTACTTGAACACCAGTTAAGAACTAATAATTTGAAAAATATACACACAATCTACTAACTGCTTTAAATGGCAAGCTTGAAAAATAACAGGTTTAATGCTAATTTAGCCCTCTATGATTTCAACAAAGTAAAATGCAATACCCCCAAATGATGACATAATAACAAAAAATACCCTAAGAATATTTTTAAAAGTTCATATAGATTGACTAACACAATCATTAGTCAAACTAATTAGTGGCAAATGCGAATTGTTAACGTTGTGGGATAATGGTAATTGTCTATATGTGGGGTCTCTTTTGTAATCTCGCTATATCTCAAGATTGGTACCCGTCATTTGCCCCCATTATTGTTATTTTTTTTTTGTTGATATTTCTTTTGAGTTTGTGTGTGTATATATATATTTGAATTTTTTTTTTGACAGGATATGATCCACTACATATCAATCAATTGTATTAATACTCATGAATAAAAAATAAACTATTATATCAATAATTAGTAAAGATTAAAAAATACTATATAATAGACCATGTACTATTATCGAGCAAAATAATACCGATATTAATAGAATTCAAACTGATGACCTCATAGTCATGAGGCACCCTTTTATTATTGGATCAATTGGCTATCGTGATGTATAATTTAGTGGGTCTATTTTTTTCTCAAAAAAGGAAAAAGGAAAATCATAATTGAAGCAAGGGACCAGCCCTTTTGACTTTAATGATCCCTAAATTAAGGCAATGCCAAAAAAATGGTCTTCTAAAGTAGACGATACGTGTGATTACATCATAAAGCTAGTAGAGAAGTTTATCTGTTACATGGAAAACATATCAATCCCGTTTCAAGGGTCTTAATCAGGCCAATGCTACATTATTTTTTTTATTATGGGGCAATTTGCAAGGTATCATCATCTTCCATAACGTGAAAAAGGTCTACACGTAATGCACTCAATCGATGATAAATGTACTTTATAGCTTGGATTGATATACATTGCATATGCATACATGCATATATATATATATATAATTATATGTATTCACACACACATACATGTGTGTGTATGTGTGTGAATCAAGGCATCAGCAATATGACAGCATACCTCCTACAAATTAAAAAGGGTATTAGTTGTAGAGGATAAGGCTTCTTTGTTGGTCATCTTCCTAATTAATTGTCTTCTTGCAACCCTTTTGAAGGACAAAAACAGTTAATCCCCAATTAAGGCATAAGATTGAGTTTCAAACTAATCCTTAATCATATAGTCCGATGTGTGTGTGTGTACAATTTGCTGCTCCAAGAAAATTAAATAATTAATAATCTAATCCATTTCTAAAATATCTAATTTAGGCAGGTAGCAATTCCTTAATTATATCGTTCGATCGACAAAATGTAGTGTCTTTATTAGCTAGAGCCTAACTGACATGCATGATCTTGATACTTGACTAAAATCTTGTTTGATCAATTCAACTGGATATATCTATAAACCCTAAAAGATGCTTCAATATTTTTCCCAATGAGATAATGCTTATCCATACATTTTTTAAAAGATCTCTGAAATTGATTCATTTTTGGCAATGAAATTAAGTAAAATAAACTCTTGGTCAAAAATTGCAAGTTGCAACTTTAGTAAAGAATATTTAAAGGTCGGTAGGGCAGTGACTTATGGGTCTACCACGGGTCAACCCACAGTATATTTCATGGCCTTAGTTAAGGACCCAAATTATTTAATTTTGGGTCAAATCAACTTCTTATTAGTTAGAAAAGTCGTTGGATTTTAGTTAAATACTACAAGAATGCATACCATTTGACGACAAATTAATATATTATAAATTTAGACTTCATGATGGATTTAGGTTATAATAATTCCGTTATTAAATTTCTTGTCACTGATTGTGTGTCTAGTTTTGTTTACATAAAATTCTGTCTCTAATCCATTACAAATACTTTAAATCTTTCCTTCACAAATTTTCTTTAGTGAAGGGAGTGCTTTCTTGTAGTATGTGGTTGGTCCATATTCTAAAAAGGCACATTTCAAAAAGAATTATCGATGACACAATTTATTTCTTGAGTTAGCTAGTGCCTTTTGGGATAATCAAAGAATTTTCATTTGGTGTTTATGTATTTTTTTATTATTTCCTTCTTTCCATGTAAAAAATTTCAATGTGAAGGGTTAATTGATCCACTTGCTCTATGCCCTTTCAATTTTGAGAGTGATGTTCAATTACTAATATTTACAGCTGGATCACATCTTTAAATTTGAGAGGTATATATATATATATATGTATACAGTCTTGAATTTTTGTTGTTTAATTCCCAAAGTATAAAGAAAATAATTCATGATTTAATCTTCCTAACTGCTGTCTTATCTGCAAATTTTCCGCCCCCCCCCCCTCCCCACATTTTTCAGGGATTTTGATGGAGAAAATGAGTTCGAGCGAGTAACGTTTCTCATCCCATTATATAAGTTTTAATTTTGATATTTGTAAATTATTCCTTTCATTTTGTAAGTTTTATTTTACAAATTTAGTTTTGGACAGTTAATTTTTTCCGAACTCTCGGCTGTTTTTTGCACATTTTATTGGGTACGTGGTCACTAGGAGAAGAATTACATACCAAATTCGTCACGATTAAGGTAAACTTATAAGTAATTACGTAATTAAATTGCTTAAACTATACCATTTTTTGTGTTATTAAATATATATATGTAAAATATTGGAATTTCGTGACCAATTATTAATATTTTCCAAAGCAAATGTATAGGATGGCGAATCGAGATTGTGTTAATATTATGTACACGTAGATCCACGAGAATCACACTTCTAGTAATTCTCGTGCATGGTCCTAATTCATCCACATAGAGCTTAATATTTTTCCTTTTTTTTTTTTTCGGAAAATCTCTTCTCTAATCTCTGGTTCGATATATATTAATCTTGATTTTAATCATGTAATGAATGTTATTATTAAGTGCACCGTAAAGCCATTCATTTAAGTAATTAATTAAAAGACTCAGGCGCCGCATACGTGCACTCTCCCCGCAATTATTAATTTAATTAGGTCAATATGAGCAGCCCCGGATTCTGCTCTCTCTCTCTCTCTCTCTCTCTCTCTCTCTCTCTCTCTCTTGTAAACATAAGACAACTATTTACTATAGCGATGTTGTTTGTTAAATACATGCTCATATTTACATAATACTGTATTTGCACATATGGTATGGCAGTAGCTATTTCAAAAAATATATAGGTCGTTGTCCCGTGATTATTTACCTATTTCGTATTCAGTATACGATGATTTGATGAAAAAGTACAAAGTGCCTATCAAATGATTGAATATCATAACAAATTTGCTTATTAAATGAAATATGCTTATGTTCAAGAATTGTATTCAAACATAAAACACAAACGCAATTGTTTATATATATATATATATATATATATGTAAACATCAAATAGTTAATTATTATAGAGTTTTGGCATATTAGACGACACACGCTTATGTTTCTATAATGAATTAGTACATAAAATGTTGACATAATTATTTTGAAATACTTAATTTACTTGTTCACAAATGAGTCTGCAATCGACATATACTGTTGTTGAGAAAAAATAGACGGTGAGTGTTTTGTTATTTTTAATCTTAAAAAGTTAAAATAAGTTAAAGGGTGGAATCACTTTTTAAATCGTTTTTCTAACTTTTAGTTACTTTTTTAATATTCAGCCACAATTTTTTATTTCTTTTTCGAACACTATCTATTTTTACTATTTTAATTTTTTTTAATGAATTTTCTGTTATTTTAACTTTTTCAAAATTATAAGCATTTGCAAACACCCTAAATAAATAGTTTTTTTTTTTTTAATTGAGAGTTCTATGTGTAAATGCTTTATTTTAGTTTTCTTTTTAAAAAAAAAAAAATCTACTTTGATGCCAAAAGAAAAAGGGGAATCATCCGGTGCACAATCCTTTTCAGGGTCCCATCAAATCATTATTTGTTGGAACACTTTTTTGTTGCTGAGTTGATGGGATTTGATGGGAAGTAGTGGCCAATTAATCTGAGCCATTAGCTCATTCCGTGGACGCTCTTAATACCTCAATTCAGAATCAGCGCAGTGGACCAGCATGCATCAAATCAAATCACCTTCCCCCTTCTCTGTTTTCGATCACGTGGGTGATCGTGGTGTGGGTTGCATTCGTTTGATAGCAAATTAAATAATTCGAAAAATTATATATCAAATGCATATAATGCATTACAATTATATATTTATATATATATATATATATTAATAATAAAAAGGAAATCATATTATTAATTAATAGTAAACATTGAGTAACAAAAGATTTTATTTTATTACTAATTATCTACAATATTATATAACTGTACAGATTCTTTTATTTTTTGTTTTGATGTCTTTAATTTGTTAACTACTCTTTTTTTTTCTTTTTCTCTCCCTTGATGTTTTTGTAACTTTCTCAGTTGCATTTGTGATTTTAATCATGTTATTTTATCTTAGTTCAAGTTATTTATATTTTAACTTGACATGTGTTTGGATCAATACGACGTACCTTATCTCTGATTTTTATTTTTTATTTTTCATAAATAGCATACCAATATAAAAATAATTGGTTATATAGGTTAAGTTGAGGAGGTTCCTTGTATAGTAGTATTTAATTCCATATATATAAAATTCAATCAAATACATACAAATTAGAATTTCGAAATCAGCTTGTTAATTATACACATAAAATTATTTTAATAAGTGCAAAATAACCTTCAAAATGTTGAAAAGGTACCGTATTAATTAGTTCACAAACTTCTATTAAAAATCATCATTATTATTATCATAATAATACACTGGGTTCTAAGAATTCTCCAAACTAAGAGCACCCTTTGAATGGGCTTTTTTTCAAGAAAAAGCACTTAATTTTTGAAAAAAGTACTTCGAAGAAAAAAAATTACATTTGGGTGGGCTTTTGAAAAAAAGCAGAAGTCAGAAAAAAAAAAGTTGAGAAAGACTTTTTTCAGAAGTTACCCCAAAATAGTTTCAAATAAAAGCACATTGTAAAGCACCTTTAATTACTCTATCCAAACACAAAACTGTTTGGCTTTAAAAAAAGGCTCTGCTATAAAAAGCGTCATTCGAAAAATACTTTTTTTTAAGTCCATCCAAACTAGCCTTAAGTCAATAGCATATCAAATCTTCTAAAAACAAACTATGCCTACATGTTCATTTAATTAGTCGCGTTGTGGCAAAACAATTATATTACGAAGAATCAAATAAGGTATATAGTCATCGTCAATTAGCCAGGAATTGTCCTTTTTCTTAATTAATATAATTTTTTTCAAAGTAAATAATTAACAAATTGCATAACTAATTCTTGATTTTTACTCACATGTGCGGAAGATAACGTCAGATAGATTCGAAAATTTTGAATTGATTAAGAAGAATCCTAGATAACGTATCTGAATTTTGTGATTTAATTAATAATGCATCTCTTGATTCTTTCAAGCTTAAAGGGTCAACTGGGTTCTGACCTTTCGGGAAAAGATTTAATCTCCTAATTAAAATTATTAATATTGATTTTTGAGTTGTAATTAATTTAATTCCGACATGCTTATGATATTCTGCAATAATTTAATTATTGTACAACAAATTGCCCCTTATTTTATGGTTTTTATTTTATTAATTTCCGTGTTTAATTCAACATATCCTGAATCAAGATTGCTTCGAATACGTCAATTAGAATATTTAATTTACTTAGTTAATGAAGTAATTCTTTTTATGATACGTATGTATAATAGGGATGGAGCAACGAGGGGCTGACAGCAACAACTGCTCACCATCAAATGTACATAAATGGATATTATATGTATGTTTTCACTAAAAGTTAATTTAAATAACATTTTACGCAGTTAAAATGAAAAAAAAGAATGATTATATTTTATATTTTGTAAAAATTCAATTCAATCTTCCAAAATTAAAACGTTTGACTCTACAATACATGAATATGGGTCGATGAGAGATGAGTCTATAATATATATAACTAGCGTAGAACCCGCGTTGTGCCTAGTATTAATTTAAATGTATAACATCGTCAAGCACTTATTAAATACATGAAATTTGATTATTATAAATTTATAAAAGATAAGATAAAAAAGTAAATAAATCACAAATAATATATATATATATATATATATTGACATGTAGAATAAAAGAAAAAGTAACTATGTCTTAATATTATCATGAGAACTTCTTAATATTTTAAATATATTTATTCTCAAATTTCAAGTTAATTATTGAGTGTAGACTATATATTTCAACTTAATATAAAGATATAATAAAGAAAAGTTTTTTCTAAAACTTATCTATGAAATTATAATTGTATTAAGTGACAACATCTTTTATTTTGTCACTAATTAAGTTTGTTTAATTATAAATTTTATCTTGTAACAATATGCACTCAATAGTGATAAGAATTAAGATGTTAGTGGCAACTACTAACAATTAGTGGCACACTTATAGTGACAACTTGGTGACAAAAAAAATTATCATTAGAATTTTATAACAAGATTCTATTATCACTAAGTTGTCATCATAGGTGTGTCACCAATTATCAATTTTGCACCATGTTATCACCTTGTTATACTATGTTGTCACCATTAATATTGTACAAACTATATTTGTAACAACATAATTTTGTTACCATTAAATGCATATAATTAATGACAACTTTTTCATTATCACTTGTTATATTGTTATTTACTCATTTTCATGTAGTGGTAGAAGAAATAAAGAAAAATGAAAATAGGAGGAAAAAAGCAACATTAAGATGCAAAAAAAAAAAAAAAAAAATAGTATCGTGTCTATATCCAAACTTAGATTTTCCTTAAGGAAAATATTTCGAAATATGATTACAAATAAAAATATAAGAAATCGAATTAACTAATACAATTATTTGATAAGAAAAATTATCAATATCAACAACTAAGAATTATCCGTCAAATTTAACAATTTTATAAATATTGTAAGAGCAATAAACATATTGATTTGTAATTATAACAATCCGTAATGTACATATAAAAAATTTATATATAATGAACTACAAAGTAAAATAATAAAATTCAAGAGGAATTAATAAGAATAATTAATAAATTCTTATTAAAATGAATAATAGATAAATTAGATGTGTCGACACTCTGATACTCAAGAAACTTTAAAAACAAAGATACGACAATGTACAAAAAAAAAAAAAAGGAAATAACATTTTCATGTAGCGTTATATGTGTCGATAAGAGATGAGTCTATATAATACATATAAGATGGAAAATAAAGTAAATGAAAAGTGAAATGATCAAGAATTAGTTAATTGATTCATTTGTACTCTAGCCTTTGGAGTTTAGTTAAATGATTAACATAAGGCAAAGCAATTCTTGGGTTTCGTCGATGAGACAAAAATTCAAAAATATTTATAAGTACAAGACAAAAAAATTTAAAATATTTAGATATATGGAGCCAGACCAATCCCAGGAAACAGTGGCAACATTAATTTGAAAATTTTAAGTTATGATCTTGATTAGCTGTTAATTTTGATTTGGACGAGATGATCTTGTTCCTTGTTCGAGGCGCAACAGGGAAAAAAAATCTTAGGACCTTGGTATGTGTATATTATTGTTTATAAATTCCAATGCAGTCTAATTAATCAATTTCATAAACTATGGAGCAGTAAATGAGATCATTAATTTATACATGTCATTATTTGAAGTACAAGATGATATTGAATATTTACATACTATAGGGATGGAGGTTCCATTTTCTTAAATATAAAAAAACTAATTTTCAAATTTATTTCAAAATTAAGAAAAACATACAATACTTGGTTATGATAAATTGCATACTTAAATCATAAAAATAAAATAAAATTGTATACTTGTTCCATCAGTCGAATTTGTGCTTTCCTTTTTGGTCAATGAAGAAGTTATCCAACTTGGAGATGTAATTTGACTAAATGATTCGTGAAATATCCGATATCTATGGCCTACAGAAGAGCGAAGAAGAAAAACCAACTTTCAATTTTCAACTTTTGTTGTCTCATGATTATGCTTATTGAGAAGATTAGGAGAACGGATGGGATCGCTAGGTCAGAGTCAGAGATATTCGGTTAAGTCCCTCAACAAATGCAATTCTTTAAAATATTTTAAAGTGAAAATTTCATAATGTATTACAGATGTGTGTGTGAAATTGTATTTTGCCGTAACATAATATAACATGGAGAGGGCGAGAGAGGAAATGGCGGGTTAATTATTTTTGAATGGTTTAAAGTCATGTCAATTAGTTAATTTAGGTACTAGGCATGTATATATATATAAGAAGTGCCTAACCCTAGGGACGAAGCATGTGCCATAGGCGAGTGGGTCAAATATCCGGTACATACACAAATGAATTTTTCCAGGTCAACTATCAATCTCTATTTGGTTTGATAAGTTCCATACATATTTTAAAAACTGAATTATCTTTTATCATTTGACTACTACGGATGTTTATTCGAATATTTAATATATTTGGGGCTGAATAAAAATTTGAGCAAATATTATTATATTTGTTCAGGTGTTGGGTAACCTAGATGTTATTGCATAATCTATATTAAAGGGTAAATATCACTCAATTGACATGAGACAATATATATATATATATATATATTCAAAATTAGAGGATCATTTGCAATTTTAATATAGCAAAGGATTATTTTATTTAAAAAATTAAATTATCTGAGAGAAAACATTGTTTAATTTAATACATTGATCATTTAAAAAACAAATTAAAGCAACCTCAAATCACTCCCCGTGTGTTTAGCAAACTTGGGATTTTGTCAAGACAGTATAGCCCAGTTAATGCACTGATTCCAGGTCCATTGCCATTAACTTTGAAATTATATATATATATATATATCAATATATATATATTCCCTATTTTCCGGTGTTGACCAACCAAACTTCAACTTAAAAAAAAAAAAAAAAGTTTTAGAGCCATGGATATATGAAGGAGAAATACAAAATTCGTCTGGCAAATTGCCCTATTTGAGTGTTTATTTTTATTTTTGTTTTTAAAATTCCAATCTTTGTACGATATGAAGAAGAGATACAAATTTTGCAATTTTTCCTAAAAATAAATTAAGACATCTTTTTATTTCTCAAATGTTCCTTTAAAGAATTGTAATTACTAAAATCTAAAATTATTTATAAATTATTTCTAAAGATGCGTGTGCGCGCAAACAAAATTTGTCTGCAACCTCTTTGTTACTAAAAAATTTGTGATGGAAAGACTTTGTTGCATATTTACAGTATTGTGATGGATTAATAACACAATTTAATTTAAATAGAACTACAAAAATAACCAATAATAAGATATTTATTGATGAAATTGTTATCAATGAAATCCGTCACAAAAACTAAATAAAATAATCAAAGACCACTTTTGGTCTTTTACAATATTGAGCATTACAAGAAAGCTCTCCTTTCGTTATCGTAACCATTCATAACAAACTAAATGAAACCTATGACCAATTACAATTCATTCCTTTTAACCTTTTATTTGTCAAAATAGAAACTATGTTTTGTGATCAATTTTGTTCGTCAAATTAGAAAATATCTTGCTACTAATTGTCTTGTATTTGTTATGGACTTTATTCGTCCCAATTTTTTTTGATAATAAATACAATACTTTTTTATCGTAAAAGAAAAAGAGAGAGAGAGAGAGAAAAAAAACAAAACTTTATCGACCATAACAAAGACAATATATATAAATTTGAATTTTTTTTTCAACTTCGTACGACAATATAAGTTGACAAAGAAAAAGAAATATTTATTTAGCATGTGGAATCTTGTTGCCTTTCATTATACAAAGTACATATGTGGATTTTAGGCAAAGTGGTTTTATGCAACTTGGGGGGTTTTAATGCTTTCATATCTCCCACTTCAATATACCTATTTTAAGGTATATTTATATATATTAATGTTGTTCCCGCTTCTAGAAAAACCTTAGTAGCAACAAGAAAATTGCCAAAAATAGTAACATTTCACATGCTCTAAGGACAGAATATATGCAATATTGCATGGCTCATTTGCAGAGCCACATGATTAACAATTTACCACTTTTTCTCGTGCCAAAAAAGTACGTTTAATTTTCTCGAAAGTGAATCGAATCTTGATAAATGGTCACTACAACATTTGCGAAAGTCGATATTTTTATATATTAAACATTATTAATTAGATCGTGCAACTAACGTATAAAAAAACGGAGATTAATTATTTTATTCATTGTAGTAAATTGACACTTGGGGGTACGTAGATTTTCATGTGGGTTTTTGGTGAGACTTAAATTTGCCTTGACAATTGCGATTTTTTTCTTTTTTTTCTTTTTCGATTCATTGACCGATTAATTCAAATTCAAGAGGTTTAAAATGGAGGCGATCCTCCTAATTTAGTTGTTCAATTCACAATTTTATAATTCAATCATTTAATATTACTTAAAAGATCTAGCACATTATCCCGTTAAATCAATTGGTGGATGGTTGACAATTGGGATTTGGTTTGCTCATAATATTGTGTTTTTCTTTTCTCTTGTTGAAGATAAAATCAATTTATGATTCAACATAGTAATGTGTGGAAAGATAGGTAACTCACAAATATCAAAAGGGGGAAAACAAATCAAGAATAGTTTGGTTGAATGATTCCAACCAGGCCAAAACTAGCTAGGGTAAAAAATTGGGCGAATTACAGTGACCACCCCTGTGGTTTTGTGATATTACGAAAAACCCCCTACTTTTGAAAAAATTACTAAAACCCCCCTGAAATTATGCATCCTTTTGCTGGGATAGTACGGACTGAGTGAAATGACATTAGTACCCTTGTTTTTTTTCAAAAAAAAAAAAAAATTAATAGATATTGTGAAATTTCTACTTTACCCTTCCCCCCAAAATACCCATGTTGGGTTTGGATTTTCACAACACACAAACACAAAACACAATAAGGCATTTTCAGATGAAAAAAACCCTAAACTTTCCACCCCATTGCTGCGCCGGCTGCTGTGATTTAGGACAGTGAAAACGTCTCTCTTGCCGGCGCCATTGAAGACGAAGAAAGATCAGTCGACCACAAGCTCGAGCAGGGGTTTTCAGGGGCTAACTGCAGCAGCAAAGGTATGCATCCATCTTCAAAAATCCAGTTTTTTTAAAAAAAAATTCATGGTTTTGACCCCTTTTTTTTTCCCCCAAATGTTTGTGCGTGTGTGTGCTGCTATTTTCAGTTCAGTGTGTGTGCGTGTGTGCTGCTATTTTCAGTGTGTGTGCGTGTGTGTGCTGATTTTCAGTGCGTGTGTGCATGTGTGTGCTTCTATTTTCAGTGTGTGTGAGTGTGGTGCTGCTATTTTTGCTGTGTGTGCGTGTGTGTGCAGATTTTCAATGTGTGTGCGTGTGTTTGCTTCTATTTTCAGTGTGTGTGCGTGTGTGTGCTGATTTTCAGTGCGTGTGTGCATGTGTTTGCTTCTATTTTCAGTGTGTGTGCGTGTGTGTGCAGATTTTCAGTGTTTGTGCGTGTGTGTGCTGATTTTTTCAGTGTGTGTGCGTGTGTGTGTTGATTTTCAGTGTGTGTATGCGTGTGTGTGCTGATTTTCAGTGTGTGTACGTGTGTGTGCTGATTTTCAGTGTGTGTGCGTGTGTGTGCTGCTATTTTCAATGTTAAATATGTTGTATTTTTGTTTCTGTGTTTGTTGTAGGAAATGGATGTTGATGGTGATGTTTGTTGGGACAATTTCATAGGTGGCGACAGTGAGGGTGGGGAAGAGAATGAGGGTTGGGAAGATAATATAGGTGGGGGAGATAGTGAGGGTGGGGGAGATAGTGAGAGTGGAGGAGATAGTGAGGGTGGGGAAGAGAATGAGGATGGGGAAAACAATGAGGGTGGAGGAGTTAGTGAGGGTGGGGAAGAGAATGAGGATGGGGAAAACAATGAGGGTGAAGGAGATAGTGACTCACATTGCTTGTCAAACTATCAAAGTGACGAGCATTGTGAGTCTTTTAACTCATCGGATGATGAGTTTCCGGATGATCCTCTAAAAGGTGAGCTAGAAGGTAAAGAATGTGAGAACATTGAAGTAGGTGGGTTGAAACATATAAACTTTGAGGTGGGTCAAGTGTATGGACACAATGTTAGGACATGCCACATGCAACCTACAAATGAGGTACATAATTGCATGTATTTTAGTTTCTTTAGTCACATGTATTACTATGTTCATTAACTACATTGACATATTTTGTGTACAGGGTGAAACTTCAAGGAGGGTTAGCCAAGGTTCACAAGCAAGAGCTGAAACTTCAACGCGAAGGAAAACAACTTCAAATGTTGGCCAAGGATCCCATGGAGGAAATAATGTACGCATGCCACAATCAATGGAGGTATGGATTGTTGGTGCTTTTAATTTTTTACAGTAATGACTTTCATTACAAATATAATCTATTTTTGCTTGGTTAGTCATGTTGTAGTTCCCCCATTTTTTTCCAGAATGAGGCTGCCACATCTTCACAAAGAAGTGTGAAGACTGCCTATTCACAAGTACCAACCACTTCCAATGGTACAACTTCATTTTTTTTTTATTTATATTAGTATTTTAATATCCTATGACGCTTATAATGTTTCATTGCCATCAATTTGTAAACAGTGGCCAAGGATAAAAAACTATATCATCCAAAATGGGGTATGGATGTTAGAAAAAGCAGTCGTAGGGCAGCTTGGGTGGCAAGAACCAAACTGTTGGGGTTAGATAAGCGCACAGACGGGACTGCCTCACGACCAATATTGGTGACATCCAACACGCAACAACGAGAGATACGTTCCAAAAAATTTCATGATAGGCCAACAACTTCAGCCCCTCCCCCCACCGAACAGCTGTGAAATGTTTTTTTTGGATGGCTTTTGGATTATTTTGGAACTTTTGTATATGTGTTATAAACAATGGTGCATTTGTGTATATGATTTTCTAGATAGATTTTGGACAATTTGCACATGTATTTTTGTGAACAATTGTGCATTGGTGTTATCAGTTTGCACAGGTATTTTGTGAACAATTGTGCATTGGTGTTATCAGGTTATGTACAGGTATTTTGTGAACAATTTGTAATGAAACATGAAAGATGAACAATTTGTATATTTTGTGGTATGAATTTTTGGATTTTCACTTAGTATGTTATGTTTCTTCATTTTTCAACTGTTTGTATCATAATATGCAGAATTTGCATAAAAAAGATCACACAACTTCTCATGCATGCATGCCAACGGCTAGTATGAAAAAATGCTCAATATCTTACAAAAAACCCCCTTTGGTATTAGTAAATTTCAAAAACCCCCCCAAGGGCATGCATGTCAATTTAAAATTACTAATGTAACATTCCCGCCACAAAAGGGTATTTTCGGTAGTTCACTGTACTCCATCTACTCGTCATAATTTTTTTAAAACCTCAGGGGGTTTTTAGTAATTTTTAAAAAGTTAGGGTGTTTTTCGTAAAATCGCCTAACCACAGGGGTGCTCAGTGTAATTTTCCCTAAAAAATTTAGTCATAAATTGAATTTATGTCACTTTATTTTTCTATTTCTTCGTCTATGGACTTTATTTTTGTGAAAAGTAGTTGTTTATGAAGTTTCAAATCTTAGAAAAAATTAATTTACATGCTCAACATTAATGTTGGCAGTTTTCGCTGACGAAATAGTTTTGTCAAATCTTAATTTCCCAGGTTCCTCGCTAGTCCAATGGAGGATAAAAGAAAAACAATATATATATATATATATATATAAATATATTCTCCTAAATCACACATAAGATCATACTAAATTTTCGAGGTTCTTAGCTAGTTCAAAGGAGAATAAAAGGAAAAAAGACAAAAAGAAAAATGCACATATTTTGCATGCATGCAATGATTTTTAAAATACTACAATTACAAACATTATAAACCATTACATAAATTGAAAATTACTAAATAAAGATAAATTATAGGATTGCTCCAAACTCCTACATACAATGGTTTGAAAAGTTCATAATTATAGTGTTTTGAAAAAAATTATGCACGTGCAGAACACATGCATGTTTCTAATATGTGTATAATAGATGAATTGATTGTGATTTGTCTAAACACGTGCATTTTTGGAATACTAATGTAGAACACGTACTATGTTTGATATTAGTTTAAAAGTGTAATAACATCAAAAACTTATGAATATATATTAAACTTGATTAAAATAAATTTATAAAAAATAAAATAATGAAGTAAACACATCACAAATATTAAAAAAAAAAACTAATATCGTGACCATTTGGGTGCCGACGGGCGCGTAGCTCATTGCCCGCCCTCATCGAAATGCTGCAGCCAAGAGAAGATGGGAATATGTAGATCAAAGAAGTTGTTTGGATTAATATCCCCATTGCTGAAAAAGCCCGCATAGCAAGGTCATTATATATTTCATACCACCATCATTCGAGGCACACCGAAATGCAGCTTGGAATGGCTAAATTGTTGCAGAGATTTCCACCCTTTCAATACCCAAATTTTTTTTAAATAAAGATACTACAAAGAACAAATAGAAGTTAGCTAATGGAACTTTCATATAGTGTTAAACTATATAAAAAAAATGACAGACATGAAAAGATGAAAAAAATATATTATAAATGATATTGTGTCCACATTTTAATTTTTTACATCTTTTAAAATTATAATTTGATTTCTTGATATGACATATCAAATTTAAAATGTTTTTCAAATTTGAGTTACAACATGTATCAAAAAAATTGAGTTAAATAAGTTTTATTTGAATGTTTTTACTAACTTTTGAGGAGAAATTTATTATAAATGAGATTTTGTTCACATTCACTTTTTTAATATTTCTTAAATTGTAATTAATTTGATGTTACATAAAATTTCAATTAAAATCATCCTTAACATATATGTTATTATATTTTTATTTGAAGTTATTACTTATTCTATTTTTACGTCATTGTTTATTTGTGTACTGCGAGCACGAGTGTGTTCGAGAGAGAGATTTTATAGAGGATTAAAAAATCATTAAATATGGATAGGTCGTGTACTTAAATGATTAGGAAAAAGAATAAATTTTAATTAATACAAACCAATCAAATAATTTACCATAGATAATTAAAAATAATTCAAAACTCTAAGAATTGAGAATTTTGATCAAATTGCACATTTTAGTTAAAAGATCACATTTAAATATATAATAGTATATATAAATATTTTTATTTGAAATTATTAGTTACTCTATTTTTACATACTTGTTTGTTTGTGCGTGTGTGTGGGAGAGAGATTTTACAGAGGATTAACAAATCATTAAACATGTATATGTGGTGGATTTGAATTATTAGGAGAGAGAATAAAAAAACTTTACAATTAATAATGTCAACCAATCAAATAGTTCATCATGAATAATTAAAAATAATTTGAAATTCTAAAAATTGAGAATTTAATCAAAATTGTACAATCTAATATATAATAGTGTAGATATATGTTATCTTAAATCATACAAGAGATCATACCTTGACAACGTATAACGAGTTGTGCATCAGCAGCAAATCCACTACGATGAACTCGTGATTCATGCAACTTGAACCATAAGAGAGTATGATCGAAGAATAATAATAACAACAACAACAACAACAATAATAATAATAATAATAATAATATGTCCCGTGGCTCGATTCATGACTAATAAGTGACTGCCCAAGATTTTTTAAAAAGAAACCATACCATATATGCATGGTCCAAAATATACGTTCATACAAACATTCATGTATTTAGTATATTCTCTACTTTATTTTTTTTTTTGTGTATTTTCATGCACATTAATTTGAAAAAAAACATATTTAAGGAAAAAATGTTAAATCCATGACATGAAAATACATATATATATATATATATATATATATATATTGTGAAAGAAACAACGAAATAAAAAGATTGAAACTAAGGGCGAAGACTATTTCATTGGAAAAGAAGATCAAAAGAACGTAGTACAAAATGACTGCTACGGAAAAAAATTCTCTTTAGCATATGTTGACCCTATACTAAATAGAAAAATACAAGGGACAAAATACATTGGTTGAATTTTCAAGGATAGCTGTCAAAATTATGTTACCTCCCCGTTCTCCTCTCCTTGTGATATTCAAAATTTTGTTACAATTGTCAAAATTTTTGAATCCCACAGAGAAGCAATCGAAATTACGCCTCTGACCTTGTGCAAAAAATATTGTGACTAAATCACCCCTTTTCTTCTCCTTTCCCTCCCCACTTTTCACATTTCAATAAATTTTTTTTAAGAAAAGAAAAAAAATTAATCATTAGTCATATATAGTTATACTATGTGACCTATACTATATCTATCACCTACAATATTTAAGGAAAAAAAAATTTAACATAGACAATCTCCCTTATTTTCTGGTTTAACTGGCTCATGAATGATTATATCTTTTTGCTCATCATTGTTCTCATCAAGAATTTCATAATTATAAGCTCCGGTGAGCTCTTGTGCTCTTTGGGCCTCAAATTTCCAGTCAGTCCTCAGCAAAACCACCATCATCGTCACCATACACGACGCTTGAGCTGCCAAAAGCCCGAGCCACAGGCCCTCAAAATCCATTTTATAGAAGAAAGCCAGGCCCAAAGCTACCGGCATTCCCACCAAATAGAAGCACCCCAGGTTGATGTTCGCCCCCACCTTGGGCCGGGCCGTGCCCCTCAACACCCCGCAACCCGTTGTCTGCGGGCAATTGCCGAGCTCGCAGAGCCCGATTATGGGTAGAACCAGTGACGTCAGCGCGATGATCTCTTTATCTTGAGTGAACATGCTGGCCCAGATATTCCTCACGGACACCGTGAAAAATAGGGCCGAGAAACCGAACAGGAAGCTGCCGGAAAGCCCAACGACTGCGGCGAGCTTCGCCTTTTCGGGTCGCCGGGCGCCTAGCTCATTGCCCACCCTCGTCGAGACGCTGAAGCTTAGAGAGGATGGGAATATGTAGATCAAAGAAGTTGTTTGGATTAATATACCCATTGATGCAACTGTGGCTTTTGGGTTCAACAAAAGCCCACATAGCAATATCATTATTTCATACCACCACCATTCGAGGCACACCGAAACACAGCTTGGAACGGCTAAATTGAGCAGAGATTTCCACCCTTTTAAGGCCTCCATTGATAGGCCTCCCCAAGTTTTTTTGTAAACTCCAGAAAAGAATATGTATAGCATCAACGAGACGACGACGTTGAAGTTGGTCCAAACTCCGCTCAAAGCGACACCCTTTATGCCTAAACCGAGCTTGGTGACGAAAAGATAGTTAATCGGGACATGTAAAAGAATTGAAATCGCGGCGCAAAAAGTTAGAGGCAGAGTTATAGACTGTGTTCTGAGATAAATTCTGAGGGGATGTAACAGAGACTGCGCGAACAAATCGGGCACTGAGTAGAGCAGATAAGCTTGAGCCTGCGTAGCAATGGCTTCATCTTGGCCGCAGAAGAGGAGTATTCTTTTCATATTGAGCCACAAGATGGATATAGGGAATGAGGTTAAAACAAGTAAAATAACCGCCCTTTGCAAAGATAAACCGAGGAGAGTGTATTTCTTGGCCCCGAAAGCCTGGCCGCATATGGGCTCGATTCCCATGGCTAGGCCGGAGAGGATGGAGTAGCCGGTGATGTTGGCGAAGCCGAGGGCCAAGGAGCCTCCGGCCAAGGCGAGGTCGCCGAGGCGGCCGAGGAAGAGCATGGAGATCATGGAGCGGGAGTAGAGGAGGAGACCGGTGAGGATCATGGGGAAGGCTATTGTGGCTAGAGAGATGGATTGTTGGATGATGGGAAAGAGGTGGGGGGTGGGTTTGCGGTTGGGATGGTGGGGTTGGGTTAATGTTGGTGGTTGCTGCGGTGTTGGGCTTTTGGGGATCAAACAAGTTAACATGTCGGGATCTTGATGGTGATGATGATGATGATCGTCTACCGGTTTTGATGATTTGCATTTGATCATTGACGGTGCTGCTGCTGCTGCGCGGCTTGTCTGTTGGCACATTCTGGTGCGGGTTTTGTCTATATATCTTAGAGAGAGAGAGAGAGAGAGAGGGAGGGAGGGAGGGAGGGAGGGAGAGAGAGAGAGAGAGAGATGGATGTATATATATGTCTGTGTATGTTAATGTGTAGAGAGAGAGAGAGAGAGAGAGAGATTTTGGGGGAGTGAGAAAGGGTGTGGAGGCGGGTATATATAGTGTTGAGTCCAGCTTTATGTGTTGGGGGATTTTTGGCTGTAGTGAGTGTCGTGCATCGACCGGCGGCCAGGTGCAAGAATACCGTATATGTGTAGAAAGTATTTGTTTTTTGTTTAGTTCAACTCAGATTCGAATAGTATTCTTGTCGCAATTATAACTATATAGGTCGGTCATTAAAAAGTAAATGTTAAACTTCAAAAAATGGTAAAAAGAAATTAGAAATCGTTTAATACTTCTTACAATGTGATGTTGCATCCTTAACTCGTCTTATATAGTACATAAGACTTGGTTGTCTCAAATGTCTCATCTTCACTTAATTTGTATATACCTGTACAGAAGCCTAAGTTCACTTAAGCCGACTCACGAATTTAGTAAACCAACTCAATTTAAGCTAAATTTGAACTTGAACTTTTCAAGCTTGAATTTGTGCTTTTATATAAGTCGAGAAAAACTGATGATATGAAAAAAAATATAAAAATTCTCTTTCTTTATTTCGATCGCTCACTAATACACGTGGCGTGTATTGATGAGTGTAACAGAAGATGTAACATGATTATGTAATAGAAGATCTGAACTGATCAATACCTGCTCAAAACCGCATAAGTCGCCTTGTGGGTGTTTTTCTTTTTTCTTTTTTCTTTTTTTTTTAAATATATTTTTATATATTATGTAGTATGTAAAATTACATAAGTTTTATACCATCAAGTATATTATGTATTTAATAAGTCTTTCATAATAATAATAATAACATATTATTTAAAGATCAAGATCATTTTTATGTCTTAGAAATCTCATTTCACTTTCTAAATTATGATTTTCATGTAATTGTGAAAAAAATATATTAAATTCACAAAAAAAATTCTTAAAAAATAAAAACAAGCTCGAGTTCCCAAAAAGAAAGCTCATCGAGCTCGAGTCCATTATTATATACTCGAATTCAAGTCTGGAAAATAAGTTGAGTTTGGCTCAAACTCGACTTCTTTATAGCCCTACACTTATATGTGTATACACCACATATGTTTGACATATTACACAAAACTTTGTAGTGTTGTTAGCTTTTATTATCACATGTCACATGATTCAAGAACTAAAAGGGTCAATAGGAGAAAAAAAAAAAATTGCGACTCCGCAAGGTAAAAAAAAGGTGTTCAAATTTGCAAACAAACTGAAACAGGAGTTTGGCCACTAGTATGTAAGTACCGATGTATAGATGTACACACAAACACACACACACACACACATATATATATATATATATATGTATATATGTTTTAGTCAAATACCAAAGTTTTTGGGTTAGAAGCGATAAAGAAGACAATTTGAAGATGAGAAATCGGGAGGGTAGATATTATCTAGTTGGGTATTATCCAACTGAATTTTTAACTGTTGGATCGAATATTATGATGTAATATTTTTTTTAATTTTTTTTTATATTATAATATTCAAATTCAATAGCTAAAAATATTCGTTGGGATATGCCCATGAATCAATGGACAAAAATTTGCTGTGTGGACGGTCACATGTGGGCCCTAACAATCCAGCGGCCTGTTTAGGGCCCAACCAATGGGTGTTACTCATCCAGCATGACAAAAGTCACAAAACACAAAAAGTGGCAATTTCAGCTAGGCCGAAATTTAAGTCCCACTTTTGTTGTGGCACGGCGGGCACCGAAAGTGCGACTTGAAACAAAAATATCCAAAAAACTATATATGTATATATATATACCTTGCTTGCTTCTTAGGGTTCTTCCAACTCTGGCAAGCTCTCTATTCAAACAAAATCATTGTATTTCTTGGTTTTAGTATCCCAGCATACAGTGACATAGCTAAATTGAAGCGAGAGAATACATATGATGTTAAAAGGGCCAGTCGCAAAAAGTTCCTGGGGTTTGACTTGTTTTTGCAGAATCTCTTACAATATGAAAAATAACAAATACCCCTTTAATGTTTGGTTCCATCTTACAAATACTCATTGATAATAGATGGGGATTTTAAAGCAGAACCAAACAATTAGGGGTCATTGTAATTTTTCATATTGAAAGGAGTTTTATGAAAATGGATCAAATTATAGGAACTTTTTTGTAATTTACTCATGCTAAATTTAGCCCAATATGTGCGCTTGTGTGTGTCTGTTATTTTTGATTTTGAGTATACTTTCTGATTGTCTTTTAATGCATCTTCTAATTTAATATACGCAAGTGTTATCTTTGATATTGGTATCCTAATTCAGCTGTCGTCGACTTATTTATACTAGTGATAAATGCACATTCAATGAGTGTGCAAAATAAAAATAAAATAAGAGTAATTATGTATTTAAATTTACTGTATAAAACATAAACTTTTGTCACAGTAATTGTAAAACATTTACATAAGATTTAATCATATAATTAAAAGTAAATAGGAAAGAGAAAATATAGAATTAGGTTGAATAACGTAGAGAGGAGAAAGAAGAAAAAAAGTCAAATAGTTGATAGGAGAATGAAAATAGAGGAGACACCAAATATACGAGGTTCTGGTGATTTACAAAAGAATATAGATGTAAGTTTGAGTCAGAATTCAAATTATTTTCTCAAATACCATGGTTAAATATGTAAGAATATTTCACTATAGGTAAAGATAAAGTAGATATGAATTTTATAAATTACTTTAGTAGTAGCTCGCCTACAATTAACTTGGGGAATGCACTAAGGTATAATATTAACCCCACTCCCACAATTCTACATTATCTTTTATTTTATTTTTTATGGTAAATCATCTCTCTCTCTTTTCTTTTTTTTTGGGTTTCGTTTTTCATGTTGGAAGGTATGGAACAAAGTTAGCTAGGGCCCTATGGTCTACAAAGAAACCCCATAAACCAAAACGGAAACATTAATAAATAATTAATATAAGGGTCCGTGTGGTTCAATTGGTTTTTTCTTTTTTTTTTTATTGATAATTATTTGGTGGGAAGGCAATATAAGTCTCCGAAGAAGGAATTTTGATACAAAGTCGTACTTGTACACCATAAGTCCCTGGAGTCAATGATGCAATAGTGACTTGAATGGGTGAAAATTTTCCATGCATTCAATTTAAGCTTCACATATATATAAAATAATTCATATTACTTTCACATTTAGGTTTCACGTATACATCCACGTATACATCCGATTAAATTATTTGTGAAAAAATATCAATAGACAAAATATAATATAATTTTAATTATTTAATCAATGCGTGGAACTTAAATATCGGATTTATACAAAAATTTTGCTTCGAGTGGAGCAAATGGAAGGCAATTTATGGCTCGACCATATTTAAAGTGGGTTGGTCCTTGGCGCCCAATTTGAACCCATGATGTGGGACCACCCTAGAGTTTTAAGTTTGTATTTATTTGCTTTGGTATAGAAAGACAAATTTTTGGTCATAATATAAGCGTGTGGAAAAAAAAAATCCTTTCTAAAAAGAGGGAGTAGCAAAATAGGGATTTTCTAGAACTAAGATGCCGTTCACAAAACTTTTAATTGACTTAGCCCACAAATTTTTATGAGTTCGTGTTTTTTTGTATTTTTTTTCCTTTTGTTTTATATAGAAAATAAGGACGAGTATAGAGTGACATCGAACACACGAGAGAAAATTGTCTAATTAATATTCTCTCTGTTCTCTTTTATTTATCGTTTAAAGATTTTTCATAAGAATTAAAGAGAATAATTAATAGTCATAATATTTGATTAATAAGATTAAAATGTCCTTTTATTTAATGAGTTGTTTGAGAGTTTTTTAAGAATTTAAAAATGATACCTTATTAAAGTGAAAATATATATTTGAAAATAATAATAAGTACAGTTTTAAAAAGTAAAAATGACAAATATTTTGGAATAGTTTTTTTTTAATTACGGAGACAAATAAAAGGGAACGGATGGAGTAGTAAGCTATAGATCCTATAAGTAAGATTTAAGAACTCACGATATCAATTTAAGTTTCACTATTTTGTGTATTAATTTGGTCCAATCGGAAATTTATTATTTGTTTTTGTCATTTTAAATATGAACAATGTACTATTTTTACTTTGAAATACATATATTGATGTAGCAACTAAAATGTATATAACCCTTTTCGATAAAAAGAAATTAAAAATAAAATAACTATGCTATAATGACGTAATGCATGATTTAGATCTTTAATAAAATATATGGAAGTTTCAATTAAGGATGTTCAATTCCCTTTGATTTGTACGGCATTGTTTTGTCAATTTTCTCGAGCAGAGTTGAGGAAAAATTACACTCCTAAATAATAATTAATGAAGAAAATTGAAGTGGTTGAAGACAATAAAGCAGACTGAAACATCTAGAGAGCATGACTTCATGGACATAATCGATTTATTGGGATTCGCCAAAATTAAAGAATTATTACCAACTGCTAACGAATCATATTCTTTGATTATAACCGTCAATTAACAAGAATCAACACAAGTATTTATATAGTAACCACCCCACTAAGACTATGCTTCAATTGTTAATCAATATTACTTGTGACACTTGTATATATGTGTTGTTCAAATATTAATTAGGAAGTGTCGAAAGTGGTCGGTTTTTTCATGATATGCTCTTTGAAAAATTCTGGTTTTAATACTTAAGTCGGTTTTAATTTTGAGAGAGGACGACTTGAATTATGGTCGAAACTCAGACCCGCGGCGGAAATTGTACTTTAGTTCAACATTTTATGACATTTTTTGGTAACAAGACAATGAATTTCATCTCGTTGAAAAGTTGGTGAAACAAATTCTTACACGTTTTTCTTCGAGTGGATTATTCATATTGAAAAATTATTGGTCAAATTTAAGTTATTTATACGTAATTGATTTTACAATGATAAGGTAGAGCTCCCGTAATTCTAAAATTATGGGTTCAAAATTAATTATTGTAGGTATTAAATGATTGAAATATGATAATTTAAATTTGAATGTATAATAATTTTTTTTGTATTTATAATTAATTATGAATAACATAATTGATGTGGGTGTTAAGTATCTCACATCGATAAAATATAATGAAGCTGTATAGTTTATAATGATTTGGACAATCTTTCTTCTAAGAGTTAACTTTTGAGCTTGAGTTAAGCTAAAGCTCATTTATTCAATATGTTATCAAAGCAGGCAAATGCCTTGTAAATCTTTTTAATCGCAGATGTTCATTCCTGTAAACTTCACAATCCAGATTTTCAGCATGTATCCGGCCCTAGGCATAAGGTAGTTGTTAAATGTTCCAAATCGATAACATACAATGATGTCGTGTAGTTTATAATGGCTTAAACAATCCTCCCTTTAAGAGCTAGCTTTTGAGGATGAATTAAACCGAAATTCATTTTTTCAATAGTTGGTAAATTTTGTTGAACTGGTCAGATCAAGGGTTTCAATCCTCTTAAGGGGATATTTTTGAGGGAGAATTTGAGTTTTCATGCACAAGGATGTGTGAGCTACCCAAGGGTGGTTTCTATCTTTTTGCTAAAACTCTCTGATACCTAAGTTGAGTATAGGAGTATCAACAAGAAATAATATCAAGGTTTGAGCTATTTGGAAAGTGTATACTTGCCTCAATAAATGAGGAACTATTACAGTGGAGAGGTTTAGCGTTCGAGGCACTATAAATGAGGTTATTTACCTAAATAACACCTTGATTCTTCTAGCCAGTCATGACTCCACATGGATCGATCGACCAGTGTAGCAGCATGACACAACACCTAAAATGGTTGTATTATTAGGGGTGGGATGTTAAGGCAGTTGATGTGAGATCAATGGGAAATTGCATGCTCACATAGACCGGTATAATCTGCATTAAATGCTTAATACTTCAAACAAGATTTCACATGTCTTGCCACAAAGATCCCAAATCCAAGAACATCCATGGGCCTCATCGATCATAAACTCGAGGCGGCCAGTGAAAAGTCGGGAGACCCCCTCCAATTTTTTGGCATTAAATCTTCAAATTTTATAATTCGCAATTAAAAGTTGTGACAAGTTGAAAAAAAAATGCCTTCAATTTCTTGCGATAGCAGTAAAACCCATACATACAACCACTACTAGAAAAAAGATCTATAAGGACACAATTTTGGAGATGCTTTTTTAGAAAAAAAAACGTCTCAACAACCTTCTTATCGAGATACTTGCAATAAAAGTGTCTCAATTTTCTTTTCTATCGCGACACTTAATTAAAAGTTTTTGAATAGAACCATATATTGAGACCCGTTTTTGAAAAAGGTCTTATTTACTTTAACTTTTAATGTACTTATTATGACACATCTCCTAAAGAGTTTAAATAAAATTATTTCGTGACATTTATATTCATGTTTCTCTTAAAGATATATGTGGGCGTATTTTTGAAGACGTTTCCAAAAAATGTCCTAACAACTTTTGTATCAATTAAGTTTATTTGGCGCAACTAGGGTTGTAGCCAAGTGGGGGGTTCGAACCTAGTATCATTGAGATTCTGGGTTCGAATTCTCTTGTCTTCTCATCTTCCCCTTTTAGGTGAGTGTGTACGTGCGAATGTGGCGTTCTAACTGATAATATATACAGTGAGTCGAGTGGATTGTATCAAAAAACTAAGTTTGTTTGGCTAATTGTCCTTTAAAACATGTTATCAAATACAAACACAGAAATGCATTTTTCGGTGGATGTTGATTTTCAAGAATCTAGGATGTTCCGTGGCATTTTTGCCAGAAATATTGGCGTGAATGAACGCACCAATTTTTTTGGCAAAAATGCAGCGTCAATTTTTGTTGGAGTTTTTAAAAATAAATAAATAAATTTTAAAAAGCCCAGCGAAATTTTTCACTGGACTTTTTTGGGTAGAAATTCTGCTGGAGTTTTAAAAAAATTGAAAAATGTCTGGCGAAAATTTTGCCATCCCTGAAAATTATACTGTTTGTGTGATTGTTTAATTTTTATTGTCTCATGTTCAATAATTTAGGGAGAAGAAAATAAGAAGAAAAAGGTTACTGTGCATAAGGTACAGAATTAAAGTTATAGATCCATTAAAATATGAAAAAAGAATGTTGTTTTCCTTAACATTTTTTCCTCTCTTTATTTGAGGTCAAAAAAAATAATGTTTCTTTGCATCTATTAATAAATTATGTAATTATAAAATATGTAATAAACCTAAAAAAATTAATAAGGTACATAATTACAAAAATTAATAAAATTAAAAAATATACATAATTACAAAAATTAAAAAAATTACAAAAAATATAAGTACAAATTAGTATAACTAAATTGAAAAATTGATTATTTCAAAAACGTATGACAAGGTTAAAGAATATATATATATATATATATATATATATGATGTGGTCAGTTTTTGGTTCGACCACGTGTCGAGGTCCGAAGAGCTCTTGGTGATCATATTGGTAGCCCATCTATCAAAGAGGGAGAAACGCACGTGAGACTAGCCGGTTTTGCCCCGGCGTAGACTCTCCGACGCTCAAGTCAGTATTTGGAGAAGATGATGAATAGTGAATGAAAAGTTCTATTGCTTATCAAGAATGAGAGTGAGAATCTTATGATTTTCCTTTCTCTTGGGTGGAGAGCCGATTTGGTATATATGTGAGAGTGAGGTACCCGAATGTGATGGTTGGTAGGGGCCGATCAATTTCCTGACATCAGCCATACCAGCATGTGTTTGTTGTCCCCTTGGTGATTTCTATTGGCGGCTGCTCTCATCTCTCATTAATGGGGGGCCTTATTGGCATTTAATGTGTAATTTCAGCATTTATGACCAAGGATTGCATTTATGACTTGGCATTTAAGGCGTTAGAGACTGATGGGATGGACCCATGTGCCATGGGGGCGTGTTAGGTGGCGGTAGGTAGGACCTGCCATTGGTCGCCAGCTGGATTCATCATTGTTAGGCGTCAAGATGTGCAATGGCCAAGTATGGGATTTCGTCCTCGACACGGACTTGCGCGAGGGCCTATTACTCCAACAAGCTCCTCGCGCCATTAGAACAGGACTGGACGTTTTTCGAGGGCCGTGGGTTATTTCAAGGGTCCCTCAGGTAGCGTATTTGTGCCTCGAGGCTACTTCAAGAGCTGCCAGCTTAAGAGCTCCCTAGAGGACAGTCCGTCATATCGAGGGTTTCAACTTCCCACTTAGGCTGTCTGGGGGCACCTACTGACGCGGCGTGATGGAGTGACACCTGGCTCATCAATATATATATATATATATATATCAATAATTTTCATAATAGCCTAGTGGAAGCACTCTTTTTCTATTTTATTGAAGACCTAGGTTCAAAACCTCTGAAGTTCAAAATACAATCCTTCTTGGTGCGTGTAAGCACACTACAAGGCGGGTGGTGAGCTCTCTTGTGGTGGCTAGCTTTCTAAGAAACTCTTTTAAAATCCAACAGCAACGGTTAACTTTATAAGAAACTCTTTTAAAATGATTAAAATGCTTATTATGACACTTAAAAATGTTCTAATATATTCATATGGATACCCTTTGGGTGTCGCCTTTACTATGTCACCGTTCAACGTGTTCTAATATATTCATATAGATACCCTTTGAATGTTTTGTAAAATTAATTATGATATACTTTACAATGTCGCTATTCAAAGTGTTCTAATATATTCATATAGATATTCTTTGAGTGTGTAAAACTAATTATGATACAATCCATAGTGTCACTATTGGTTTGAAGACTCTTTGAGATATCTTTGGTTCTATTCCATGATTTAAAAACTCTTCAAAATATCTTAAAAACAGTAATTTGGAGATGTTTTGAAATCTCAAGGGTTTCGATAAGTACCGGGTAACCTTTCAATGTCTTAATAATTCTTTTTTTAGTAGTGAACTTTTAAAACCAAAGATACAAATTTCTTGATGCCACTTAATATCACATTTATTGTTATGTCACTCTAACTATCTCGCTTTGGTTTTCTTCTTGACTAGCCTTGGGGTACATAGCATTTTTGGGGCAGCCTGTGTTTGTTTTGTATATATTTATACGTACATTTAAAATCAAACTTGTTCACGATGAGCTTAATCGCCGCAGCTTAAAGACAAAATAACCGACAAAAGAAAAGAAACGAAACAAAATCTCAAAATCTGTCTCTAATCTTATCTCATTCTAATCAAAGAGATAATGATGATTTAATTAAAAAAAATTAATGTGAATGTGGGATAATTAACAAGGTTGTGTCTAGACACAGCTGACCAAGTCTTGTGCTTCTTTGGATAGACTTGTGGTCAAAGTTATTTCCGCATAGTCTTTATCACAAAGTCATTTCATGTGTGAACAAAAATTTATGTAAATTAAAAATCAAAGTCTAGTAAACTGCTTTATCAAGCGATAAGCTCTTTTTTATAAAAGAAGATGTCATATTTGTCTGTCATTTCAAGAAAAAAAGAAAGTCTTAATTAAATCATTAAACACCCGAAACACACGGCGTTAATGGCAAAAATAATGTCATATATCGACGACTTTATTGCGTCAGCATACAAGACACATTTAATAGTCGGTGTTATTATTATGATTCACAATGCTTATTCAAAATCATTAGACCACGATTCTATGCGCGTGCTGCACATGACAATCTTAATTATCATGGAAAATTCGATACGCTATAATCATGTCATGATTTACTTTTTTCTCATAATTTTCATATTATAGGGCTGATTTAAATTGTTTACATATTAAATAGTGATGCATTGTTACGCTCGTTGGACTACAATTATCTCAATAGAGTTCAATAACTTCACATCAGCATAGTGCATTTTACCTAGCTAATTATTGGAAATATTAATGTGCATGTGGTGCATGTGAAAATTGTCCTTGCGACAAAAATACTGGTGCCCGCATAAAGACATGCTTATTTATTTATTTTCTTTTTCATACTAAACATATATAGTGTTGTAAACATAATCAGCGATTATTATCTATATATGTTAAACATTTTCTATTTCGATCACTGATTTTAAGGTAGGATTGTCCCAATCTTGGTACGGTGAACACTGAACACATCCAACATCAAATTTGTTTTAGTATCTAAGTTGTTGGAAATGGGTTTAATTATAATTAAATTCATAGCTAAAGTTTTATTAAATATTGTATGTGTGTTAAAGGATAAATGTAGATATTTCACATGGAATATGGATAAATGTAGATATTTCACATGGAATATTTAAACTTTGACAATTCATGTATTTATATGGTTAATTGTAAATTAATTAACTAAGTACGGCACATGGCACGAGTGTTGGGGCGAATTGCCATAGTCTTGATCTTATCTTTTACTGGATTAGCTCTGGAATAACGTTTGAATATTAAATTCAAACTTAATTTCAGTCGTTAAAGAATATTAATGCACATCATTAATTTCTGAAACGGTCAACGCTTACAGAATATTAATACGTGATATTGATTGCTGAATAATGGACGATTGTTACTTGTTGTAACAAATTTAGACTTAATTGTCTTAAACGTTACAAACGGTTATAGCAGTTACGGTTTCAAATTTAATTCACAGCATTAATATCCTGTATTTTCTTTCTCCTAAAAATAGCACGACTCTGTCCTATAGAATGAACACAACAAGATACAGAAGAAGCATTTCGAATATCATTTCTCTTTTAGTAGATCAGTGTGAGATTTATTCTCTAAGTGCACCTTTGGTCTTGTGAGAATAAAATATTGTTCTGGTACTTTTGGATTGTCATATCTTAGAGGGAGTATCGCTGGCCCATCGCACTGGTTAGTGGGGTGAATATTTCTTTAAAGCTAACTGATTCACCCCAGTAATTCAGTTGTTGCAATATATTTGAAAATATCGATACATTTACTAAACTGTCGTGTTAGTTTATTTGTATGTGGCATTTGTTTGATTGCTTTTAGTTATTAGGTTTATTAAAATTGTTTTTGCAATTATATTTATATTCTTCGAATAAATCGCCCCTGTGAATCTTGTTTTGTTGATATTCAAAGCTATTGTTTTCCAACAATCTTAAAGAAATACGAATTTATTCATTTATAAATTCATAATGGCGTCGAGCTCAACTACTGGTTCATTTGGTTCCTCAAAAATTGACATGAGTGGTCTGCCTGAATTATTTTATGGCCACTTCTTCAAACGTGGGCAACAACAAATGAAGATTTGGTTGACAATGAAGGGGTTCTTATCTATAATTCAAACTGATAAGTTAGTACCTACTGATACAAACCCCAAAATGGCTGAAATAGCTTTATGAGAGGAGCTGAGATCAGATATGTAGGGGGATCATTTTTTCAGCACTGTCAAATGTTCTTTTCAATGCCTATTGTTCAGACTCCTACATTGCGGAGTCGCATTGGGAAGTGCTGGATAAGAAATATAATAGTGAAGAGTAAAGGCTAGAAAAGTATTCTATTTCTAAATTCTTGAAATATTAAATGCTAGAAGGTAGATCAGTGTCTGAACAAACCCATGATCTTATTAATCTGGAACATTCATTTGCTGACATTAAATGAAACTTCCAGAAAAGTTCATAGTTATGGCAATTTTTGAAAAATTTCCTCGATTTTGAAAACTTTTTAGAATGGCTTTAAAATATCAAAGAGAAAATTTATCCCTCGATGATTTAATAATTGCCATAAGTATAGAAGAGGAACATAGGAATCAGACTCACTCGATACCAGTTGAATTCCAGTCAAAAGCGAATGTTTTGACTATTGGAAAGAAAAATATTAAGATGAAAAATGTCAATTCAAATTCTAAAATCATTGATAAAGGCAAAGTCAAAGCCAAAAAAGTCAAAAGCAAACAAACCATGCTGAACTTGTAGACAGTTTGGTCATTATGTTAGGGATTGTCCCTACAAGGCAGGAAGAAAAAAAGATCAAGCCAAAATCCTCAGAACCAGTTGTCAACATGGCTAAGCTAGCGCTGGTAGTTCTCATGGACACGTTGGCGGGTATATTTTTTGAAATCGAGCTTTTGAGTATTATGAACCGTCCAATTGGCTTACGGACACTGGAGCAAATTTGCAAGTTTGTGCTGATAAATCGTTGTTTGTGTCATTCCAACCAATTGATGGACAATAAGTGAGGATGGAAAATGCAAGTGCTACCCCTGTATTTAGGATAGGATACATGGACCTGAGGTTTCCTTTAGGGCTCACACTATCTTTGCAACGGGTGCATCATGCCTCTACTGTTAGACATAATATAATTTGTGGTTCAGCTTTAGTAAAAGAGGGTTGTTAAATTTCTTTTAAGCTAAATAAAGTTGTAATTTTAGATTATGGAACTTTTGTTGGCAAAGACTATTTATCTGAAGGTTTATTTAAAGTACAAATTGATTATGCTAGTGTTTCTAGTTCCATTAGTGCAAAATTTTATGATCTATTATTGTTAATAATATAAAAAATTCCGTTGTGTGGCATTATCAGTTTGGTCATTTAAATTTTGGTTCTATTAAAAGAATGATGAATTTAAATTTAATTCCAACACATTACATTGGATAGAATCAAAAATTTCAAGTATGTGTGGAAGCTAAATAAGTAAGAAAACCTTATTAATCAGTTAAAATGGATATTGAAATACTTGATTTAGAACATACAGATATTTGTGAGTTCAATGGGGTCTTAACACAATACCGTAATCTATACTTTATCACCTTTATAGATGATTGTTGTAGATATTGTTATGTTTATTTAATGAAATACAAAGATGAAACACTTGAAAAATTTATTATTTTTAAGAATGAAGTTGAAAAACAAACTAGCAAGAAACTTAAAAGTGTGCGATCAGACAGATGTTGTGAATATGAGTGGAACTCATTTGTTGAACATTGCCAAAAATTTGGCATTGTTCATGAAGAGACTCCTCCATATTCACCTTCCTCGAATGGGGTAGCAGAACAAAAGAATAGAACATTTAAAGACATGATTAACAGTCTACTTTTGAATTTTGGTTAGCCTAAATATATGTGGAGAAAGGCTTTGAATACAGCTTGCCATGTTTTGAATAGAGTCCCTCTGAAACACAAAGAATGTACTCCATTTGAATTCTGAAAAGGCAGAAAATCAAGCCTAAAATATTTTCTAGTGCAGGGATATCTTGTAAAAGTTTTAGTCCCTAAACACAAACAGAAGAAGCTCGGTCCCAAAACTGCTAATGTGGTCTTTCTAGGCTATGTGGAAATAAGCTATGCCTTGAGGTTCTCAGTCGTTAAGTCAGAAATTTCTGACATAGAAGTTAATACAATAGTTGAATTTCGTGATGCTACATTTTTCAAAAACGTATTCCCTTTGAAAAAAGGAATACCTGAATATACATCGACTTTAGATTTTGCCCTCGCATCTGGTTCTATTCCTGAACATGTGGAAATGATGATAAATGGAGGGGGGTTAAGCTCAAGTAGTTCCGATTCCGCTTGGATGAGATGAGTGAACTTTGTTGTCGTAAGCGAATTAGGAATGTCAAAGATTTTGGAAGTGACTTTGTCACCTATAATATTGAGGATGATCTTATAACTTTCAAAGATAGTTTGGCTTCACCTGAGGCTGAGCATTGGAAAGTTGCTATAAAAAGCGAAATTGATTCCATTGTTTCTAATGGGATAAGGGAACTAATCGATTATCTCTGGGATGTATTACGATTGGATACAAAATGGATCTTTAAAAAGAAATTTAAGGCTGATGGTACTATTGATAAGTATAAGGCCAAATTGGTTGCCAAATGAGGCAAAAAGAGGGGAATGAATATTTTGATATGTATTTTCCTATTGCTCAATTAACTACAATCTGTTTGTTGATTGGATTGGTTTTCATATATAACATCTATATCCATCAAATGAATGGGAAAACTACATTTCTCTATGTTGATCTAGAGGAAGAAATATATATGGACCAACTAGAGGGATTTATAGCTGTCGACAATAAAAATAAAGTTTATAAGCTTGTTAAATCCCTTTATGGGTTGAAATAAGTGCCTAAACAGTGTCACGAAAAGTTTGATAAAATAATATTAAGCTTTGGCTTCGTTATAAATGATAATGATAAGTGCGTCTATTGTAAAGTAAAAAATGATTCATGTATTGTATTTTGCCTGTATGTAGACGATATTTATTAATCGATTCAAATCTTAAGATCATTAATGAGACAAAAAGTTTTTTGAAAAGTAAGTTTAAAATGAAGGACATGGGTGAAGCTAGTGTGCTTCTAGGACTCAAGTTGATTCGATCAACTGAGGTATAATGATTTCTTAATCTCATTATATTGAAAAGATAATTGAAAATTTTGGTTATAGTAATGGTAGAATCCTGAAAACACCATATGATTCTTCGGTGACTCTTTTCAAGAATAAATTTGGAGCACCAGTGTCCCAATTAAGGAATTCTCAGGTGATTGGAAGCTTGCACTATTTAGCTAATGGCACGAGATTAGATATTTCGTTTGTGGTCTCTAAGTTGGCTAGATATACGAATTGTCCTGATTGTATTCGTTGGGAGGCTTTGGATAGGGTAATGAGGTATTTTAAAGGTACTAGTTCCCTTAGGTCGTATTATGGCAAATTTCTACAAGTACTTGAGAGATTTAATGATGCAAGTTGGATTGTCCAAAACTCCATGAGTAATGGATATACAGGGTATGTATTCACCTTGGGTACGCACAGAATCTCCTGGAAGTCTGCAAAACAAGCTATAATAACTCAATCCACTTTTGAAGCTAAGTTGTGTGCTCTGGATACTACTGAAAGTGAAGTTGAATGATTACATGGGTTAATGTCTGCATTATCCATGGTGAGTAAAACTATCTCTACCATTCTCTTACATTGTGATAATCAAACCATAAAGAGACACATCCAAGTTAGATTGACGTATATAATGGAGTTTGTGTCTGAAAGAATTGTAGTTATTTATTTCAATAGTTATAGAACATTAATGCGCATCATTAATTTCTGAAACGGTTAAAGATTATAGAGCATTAAAATGCGATATTGATTTTTGAGTAACTGATGACTGTTACTTGTTGTTACAAATTCAGATTTAATTGTTTGAAATATTACAAGTGATTATAGCAGTTACGGTTTCAGATTTAATTCTCTGAGTTAATATCCTGTATATTTTCCCCTATAAATAGCACGAATCTATCCTACGGTAAGAACACAACAAGATACAGAAGAAGCATTTCGGATATCATTTCTCTTTCAGTATATCCGTGTGAGATTTATTCCCTGAGTGCACCTCTGATCTTGTGAGAATGAAATGTCGTTTTGGTACTTCTGTATCCATGTACTTGCTTGCATACACATAATATAAAGTGGATTAGCTTTTAAAGTGAGATTCAAAGTAGTAGTGCGGCTTGAAATGAATCTCCGAACTGTCTTATTCTGAAAAGAGTATCGCTGGCCCGTCGCACTGGTTAGTTTAGCAAATATTTCTTTAAGGGTAACTGGTTTACTTCGGTGATTAAATCGTTGCAATACAATTGAAAATACAGATAAGTTTACTAAACTTTCTTGTTATTTTATTTGTATCCATCATTTGTTTGATTGCTTTTGGCTATTGTATTTATTGAAACTATTTTTCCAATTATATTTATATTTTTTGAATAAACCGTCTCTATGAATATCTTGTTTTGTTGATATTGAAAGCTCTTGCTTTCCTATATAAGCACTATCAATTATTATAACTAATTATGAGGTTTTAATTTCATTACCGAATTTAATGATAGAAAATCTCAAGTATTGGATGGTTTAAATGTTCTATCCATATTACATTTTTTTTTTCAAAAAAAAAAATGTCATATGAGTAATAAAAATTCAAAAATAATATGAAAATTACCAGTAATAGGATTGATGAGGAGGTGAAGAAAAAGAAGTGAGTTTCATGCAATAATAGTAAACAAATGTGGACTAACTAGGATTGATCCAATTAAAGCTCTCTGGCACTCAAATCGATCAAATATCAAGGGGATATATGAAATCAAGCATAGAACTTTGTAGAGTTTCAAGAGAGTTAATGAACTTACCAACCCAAGTGAATCAAATGGTATTTATAAAGGAAAACCTTGTTGACATGCCAATCACAAAGAAGATAGAGTTATATGTATAAACGTCACTCAGCTCATTTAGGTTATTATGAGTTACAAATGGGTCAACAGAGATCCTAAGAGACCAAGTACCTTGAAACTTACTAACACTTAGGTATCTTAAATTTCAATGTTGAATGTATGAGATATGCATTAAGTGTAGGACTTCTATATGCCAAGCATTAAATGTTTTGCGATAGACATGTTATGGCATGCTTTTGCATTGATTGCAGGTATAGGTAGATAAGATTTTCATTAAATGCAAAACATTTAGAGATCCCACATCCTATTATCAATGTGACCTCCGATTGATACGGCATAGATTTGCTTAACATAGATAAGCTCATTGATTGCAACTTAAAGATATTGAGGAGGTAATATGGGTGGATTCGCTCTGTATGAATGAGGCTGCTCGAGGGATGACTGCTTGAAAAGTATTCAAGTTTCCAAGACTCAGGTCGGAGGATGGTGTTGGAGGAGATATGTTTGACCCTGAATATGAAAATGTGAGGAATGGGTGGTAGTTGGTCATTGGCTAAATTATGCCACATGTTGTGACCAAATGTGCCACGCCAAACATGTATTATGTGATTATATTTCTCATGCTGTTAATACTATAATTGTATTATGTCACAATATACCTCAACGTTAATGAAAATTAGTATTTCAAGTTATATTCTATTTATAATCAGTGACATTTTAGTAGTGTGAATTTAGTGATAAATAAAACCTTATCACTATGATACCGATGCCAAAAGTTATTGAAAATGATAATTTCAATACATTTTTTGTCGCTACTAACCTAGCTAGACAAAAAAAAAAAAAAAAAAAAAAAAAGAGGAAGAGAAAAAAATCACTAAATATAGAATTGTTATCAATTTTTATATTGTCACTGAATATGTTCTTTCCAACTTTATCTTTGTCTTGTATTGTTAACCTTATTAAAAAAGATAAATTTCAAGGTACTTCTACAAAAAAAATTTCTCTCTTCTTTTGAACATCTTTTCATTTTCTCTAATATTTTCTTCAACCACACTTTTTTTTCTCCTCTTTCACTTTGAATAATTCTTTCCCTTCAATTTTTTTTTCTTTCATCTTGTTATTCATGTAATAAACACAACATGATAGAAAAAATTAAATGAGAAAAAATGAATCACGTACAATTTCATTCATTTCCTACGAATGTTTATATACAAGTGAGATACAAGAAAAACACAATTTTGGTCCCATAATACATGGGTTTTTGCAAAAGTAATCCCATGCTAGGTGAAACAGCCAAAATTGGTACCACACTTTAACTGATGATGTTTGGAATACTGGTCCCTTTGTCAAATTTTTAACGGAATGATCATGTGCCAAGCACATGTCTGTTAAGTCTAACCCCGTTGACTACCACACATATGACATGTTAAATCAATGAATCTCAGTTCAATACAAGTATTTCTATTCGTCATCACTAATTAACAATAAAATATGCTTTAATCAAAAGTAAAAACATAAACCCACAGAAAAAATTCAAAAAATTTACCGTATTCCAGAGGGTCATTCGTAACCAAATGCTTTTCACTCAACATTCCTTGCCTTGATAGAAGGTTTTCTTACTTGACTTTGAATCACGACTCCAAGTAGAAAAAATTTTGATAGAAAGCAAAGATTTCGAATGAATTTGGGTGATTTAGTTCTAGGGTTTTTTTTTCTTTAATTTCAAAGAATGTGTAAATTTTGAATAGTAAAGTGGATTGGGTTAACAGAAATGTCCCAATCATGTGGGTAGTAGTCAATAGGGTCAGATTTAAGGGGCACGGCCTCAACACACGCTCATTCCGTTAAAAATTTGATAGATGAACCACTATTACCAGTGTTAGTTAAAGTATTGGACCAATTTTGACTATTCCACCTAACATGGGACTATTTTTGCAAAAGCCCATGTATTATGGGAGCAAAATTGCATTTTTTTTTTCAAGATACAAGATACTATCATAAGATATGCATAATTGGAGATTTTAGTCAAATTGATCCTATAATACAGAGGTGCTCGCCGATATGGTTTGAATCTTTTGAAAATATCCAAAATGATTCCACTGGATAACATTTTCTATCCAAACTAGTCTCACTGTTAGAAAACTAACATATGCCATTCCCATTAGTTTTCTAATAGCGAGTCTAGTTTGGAGAGAGAAAGTTTTCGAGTGGGACTAGTTTGGACATTTTCAAAAAGTTGGGACCAAATTGATGGCGAACTCTATATTTTGGAAGCGATTTGGCAATAATCTCTTGCCATTGCGTTGTTATCTTTAGGGACCACGCCTTGGATTAGCTAGTTATACTTAGCATTTAATAAGATGGAATCTTTGCATGAAGTACATATCTCATGCCTTGAATGCTGAAGATATTCAACATGTAGGAGCAGTAATTACACTTGAGATTAACACAACTCTTTCAACGACATCAATGATGATTACTGAATACAACTCTTTCACGTATTAGGTGACTTTTGGAGATTGGTTCTAAGTGGAGTCATCAGGGTTTTGTAAACCCTCGTGGATGGAACCCTCGAGGACACCCTTTAAGGCGGCACTCGAAGAGTTCTGTGAGATTTATCTACTGGTTATAGGCCCTTGAAGCTTTGCCTTCGAGGATGTCTAGAGGACTTTCGAGGCAAATTCCCTCGAGATTGCCCATTGAGGGTTTTTCGAGAGTCCCTGGAAGGTCTCATACACTCTTGGCATGTGCAGAGAGAGTGGTTTCCTCGAGGATTTTTGTTTTCCTACCTAGGGCCTATTCAGACTAACCTGTATCGTAGACTATTTTGAGAATGTTACACCATCCTCTATCATAAAAAAATTGTCATAGCGTCTCCTTGAAGTTTATTGTCAAATCGGTCCCAAAATTTAGAGCTCATCGTAATTTTAATCCCAATTTTTTTTTAAAATGCCCAAACTAATCCCACTAGATAACATATTTTCTCCAAACTAGTCTTGTTATTAGCAAATAAACAGGAATGGCATGTGAGAGAGAACGTAATCCAATGTGACTATTTTGTGCATTTTCAAAATATTGGGACCAAATCGGAGAACACCTTTGTATTTTGGGACCACTTTGACTAAAATCTCATATAATTAATTTGCTTATACAAGATCTTATCTAACTACAATAGAAAAACTAACTAAAAATAATTAAGAAAAATTATTCGGGTAAGAAAACATGTCCGATATTGAATGCAAATTAAAATTCAATCAAATAAAAATATATCATCATCACGATAATCATATTAAAGATATATAAGCGCATGCTAAGGCGGTTCCATCCTTAAACTCGTGCCATCTCTCTTCGAATAGCACAGTTGTAACCAAAAGAACGTTTTGCAGAGTTCATGCAATTATGTTTTTATCAGCAAAAAATATTTCTTGATCTTCATTTCAAATTGTTTTTCGAACACTTCTTTAATATGACGTGATCGTACTTGAACAAGTTTGGTTGATTCATAATTAATTATGTGGCTGCATTGTTGATATATCTATACTATTATAAAAAGAAGCCATTTTTATTTCACAAATGACAGTTATTTATGTGATTTTACAAAATTTAAACTTTAATTTTATGTAGAATAACTAGAGATATGTAAAATTATGGCTAAAATTGAAAATTCACATGAAATCCATTTAATACAGATACCAAATTTTGATGTGTCAATTGTACTTTTTTAATTAGTAAATACATGTAATAAATAAGTAAATAAAAAAGGTTAATATTATAATATTACATCCAAATTAAAAAACCCATATTCTCAACCCACAAACCACTTTCTCTAATTACAATTACTTTTTTATTTCTTTTTGTGTTTATTCTTTGTCATGCAATTTTATTTCATATAATTATTTTATTTTTAAATTATTATAATTTAATAAATTATTTCAAATAATTCTTATAGAAGAAATTTAATAATATATTTATATTTTCATCCTAAAAAAAATTAAGTACTAAATTGAAATATATATTTTTTATATTTGCACATATGTAGAGTTTGCGATGTTGCTAGTATTTTAGAAAAAAATTTAATTATACAGGATAGTAAATATATCTATAATTAATTACGTTGTTGGTGAAGTATAATTTCAAAAATTAACTAACTATATAATAATTTATTATATAATTTGATTGGTGTGGTCAATACTGAATATATATTTTACGCCTGATAATGCTCAAGTAAGATTTAATTTACAGCTAGTTCCTTGAATTGCTAATCCGCAAATCAAGGACGATTACCGCCAGTTAGAAACAATGTGCTACTACTTAATTTCAGCCAAGAACTTAGGTGAAATACAGAGGAATCATCTAAAAATGCCTTCATACTACGAGGCATCTTGTTCAAACAACCAAAAGACAAAACAATAAACAAAGTCCCATGTTAATAATTTTATTTTTTTCCATTTTCAACTTTTGTGTTGTCATCTACACATAATACCGACATTTTTTCAATTTTTGGACTGTTTGTTAAAAGGGGTGTGAAACGAAAGAGCTAGAGGTTGGTGGACATTCATTGCTGTTTGTGTGTGTACGTGTGTGTGTGTGTGTGTGTGTGTGTGTCTTTTTAACACATGTCGGCCAACCTTTGGATTCTTGAATCTTGATGGTGGCTTTTTGTTTTTAGTTGTGGAATTTTTATTTTTTTTGATGGGAGCATGGGGGCTCGAATAAATTGATTATTAACATATTTCTTGGACGAGCTTTAAGTACATAAATATTCACTTATTTTCAAATTAAGGAGGCCTATATAGTACTTATTTATTTTAGTTACGGAATATTCAAATTCAATAATAGGTACATATTGTTCAAAGTCAATTTATTACCATATTTAAATTTTTACAAACTACCAAAGCTACAATTTTAAGGTACAAGCTCGCGAAAACTAATAAACCAACAAGATGCATGGACTATTTTGGGACTATATCATAAATTATTATTAGGGTTGCGATCAAATTTTTATAAAATATAAAAGTATTTATATGAAATTTTTTTGGGGAGAGGGCAACCTTCACCCTTTGGTCCTCCCTTCGCTCCGTCCATGTTTGATAAGGTTATGTGTGTATACTGCTATTCAATATATTATTGTCAATTTTCTTTTTTCTTGTAGTGAACTAAGTTTAAAAGAAAATAGTCAAAATACTAATAATAATAAAGGAATTCTGCAACACGCAAAATTTATGATATTAAAGATATTGGAGGTGACCTTAGATTGCAATTTTACTATTCCTGACCCCTGTCCACTCAAACACAAGTTATAATTGAGTCCAAATACTTTGGTGTATGAAGGGTTGAATAATAATTGTTGGGGATGACATTTTTGATAAATAATATATGTGGACTCTGCAAACTCCAATAAGACTGCAATCACGCCTGTTGAATTTTTTGGATTTAAGTTTTGTCCTGTTGCAATTAATAATAATATATTATTATTATTATTATTATTATTATTATTATTATAATAGTGCAAAAGGGTAATCTTGGTCGTTATGATCATTACATCCACGTGAGATTGATAGATTCAGAAAAAAAGAAAGGTGGATTTGTGTATATCTTCTTCCTTCTTATTTACCTTTTTCTGAAAAATAATTTGTGACTTATTGACTATTGAGATAAAGGAATCGGTGGATATTTGACAAATGAATGGAATAGAAAAAACCTACTATTAACGAATATATGGATACACAATGAATGACTTTTGTCACAAATTGTTGGATGAGCATGCACCAGCTCCTACTGGATTGATTTTCTACATGGCTGGAAGAGAGAGAGAGAGAGAGAGAGAGAGACTGCTGGAGAGCGAAGAAGAAAAGAAAGAAAGACTCGTTCGATATTTGACTAAATGCTTGAAAATTGAAATATCATTCTTAGATAAATAATAATATACACACAACATGAGGATCGTCAAGGATGGTGGAGTGGATTCTAAACTTATTTTTGAATGGTATGATAAGTTTGTCTGTCTTGAAATTTGTGTGCATATTTGTCACAAATATTAATGGACGCCAACATGAATTTGTCACAAAATTTTTGATTTATGTGAATCACCATCCATTTTTACTACTATTATATTAACAAAACTTAACTTGCACTAGATGTTGATATTTGATATGTTCGTAACTAAACACCAAAAACACTAACAAAACTAATGTTTACATTGTTGTCTATATAAGATATCTAATGTATTCATAACCAAACATGAAAGTTCAAATAGAAAAATATACAATATCACCGCTAATGCGTTTATTATGTTATGAATGCGCACAAACACATGCATACACACAGATATATATATATATATATATATATATATATGTTTCAACGAGCTTCAAATACTATTATTTGATTCTTCCATTTGTGCAATACAAAACTTTCTCCAACACGAAATTCTCATGATTAAATTATTACATATTCAAGGAAAAATAGTTTCACCAAAGGTCAAAAATACCGGAGTAGAAAGGGTCGATATTCAAATTTATATGTGTTGGTAATTATTAATAATTACCATGCTCAAATTGAACATGATTACCTTAGTTTGAACATCGTGAATGCTAGTTATTGTCAATGCACACAAATTAGATACAAGACATGCACTTTCTTTTCGTAATTGAACTTGCATAGAATTTGAATAAGAACAGACAAACAATAATTTAAAGCTTTTGCTTGTAAAACTTAGCAAAATAAATAAATATATGTCGGCACAAGATGTGTATTGCTTAGTTTTTTTGAACTTATACAGAATAATAATTAATAATTGCTAATAAATATCAAAAAAAAGAAAAAGGGATCACTTTTGTTGAACGTGTGTACTGGTTATTTTCTGGGTCCTAATTAAGGTGTGGTCCGAATATACATATAAGTAGGTACCCAAGATTCTTACTCCGTGCAGCATAAAGTACAGTTCCAGCATTCATGTATCGAAACGTGTCTTCAGATGATAAGCTTCTTCAATGGAGACAGCTATCTCCGCCAGTTGAACCACGATGCTTTTTGTGGAAATGAAAATTAACATTTTTATGTTTTCCTTTTCTCAACATACGTCACTTTCAATTCTTACTAAAAGAGAAATCTAGTTGGAATATGTGGTTTGTGCGTGTATTACCCTACGTCCCACGTGGAAATCAAGAAAAATTTGAATTTCTTGTAAGTTTGGGGTGAGAGAATTCAAGTCCAGCCATTGAACGTTCCTTTTGAGTCAATTGTTCATAATATAATTTTAAAATGCATTTGATGGGTTTGGAAGAAACTCTCATATCACGTGACAATGTGTACTGTATACTATAGTAGTGGAATTGGGACTCCAAAGTTAGGGCAGCATTTAGGTCAGACCCCATGACTAATATATTGCTGTCATGAACATGTTTGAAGTTAAAATGCAATGAAATTTCAGGATCTAAGTTTATTCACATTCAAAAATATGGAGTGATTTTATAACTTATGAAGTGGCTAAATGGTATTTTTAAATTATTCTCGAGTAATGACACTGTAGACATAATCACACTTGTAGAGGCGCCATTTATTGTATTAGGTTACTAAGAAAGTTTGAATATTTAATTTGATGATCCTGACACACAACTCAAAATCGAACATTAAAGTATAAACTAAGCTCATTAAGCAAAATAATCCAAATTTTTACCCATTCTTTTATTCAGTAAAATACGAACTCCGTTTTGAGTTTTGCTTGATAATGTATGTATAAAAATATCAAATTATCCGAGGACGTTTTCTTCTCTGCCTTCTCCTCTCCAAAGGCCAAGGGAGAGACTGCATCCCTTTCCTTCAGTAGCTCTTTTGGTTTCCCAAGGATAGCGGTAGCTGGGGCAAACTCAATTGAAGTTCGTTTGAATTTATCTCATTTAACAATTAAACTAAACTCAATCAAAATTGCAACTCGATGAGAAACATATCAAAATCAACAACTTTGACTTAACTTGATTCATGTACATTGAAGATCTCATGGGAGAACGAAAGATATAGAAAAATGCACGTTGTCAACACGCATGCCTCAGTTATTGGAGTAGATATTAGTGAGTTACCCTATTCAGTGCTCACAAGTTAGATATGAGCATATAGACATTAGATACACCTCCACCCAGGATGGGTCAAGACAGAGTGCAGAGAGACATCCATAGCGTGAAGTCTCTATCCCTCAAGGTGGTGGGTGCTCTCTGTACATATTGTGACAGCCCTTGATTGACATACGTGAGGTGCAAAGCGTGTTATCCACATCGTTTTCTTCTGGTCCCCACAATGCGCTATTTTTTCATGAATCCCCAATACTTTTTTTGCTACTCTGAAAAGCCAATTCCAATTTATATCTGTGTGTTTGTGTGTGTGAAAGCACCATCCTATCACTCCAGTGCCTTTATCCTATGGGAATAGGGTCGATTCAAATTTTGTGTGTGTTTGTGTGAGAAAAATATATGTATGTGCAGTATTTTTCAGGGGGCCCATATCCATTAATAACTTGTCCTTCCAACAGATTGGCATCTGCAGGTTTCATTGGCTAATATCGGTTTTCTACATTTACTCTGAAAAGAAGTGGCAACTCAGAAAATGGGGTTACAGAAAAAAGCGCAATGGCAGTATGAGATGTGTGTGAAATGGTTACCAGAGAATCCATGCTGTGAAATGATTAAACAGAGGATCCAAGCTCACCGAGTCCAATTATGATCTCTTCCAATTTTCTTTCAATAAAACACGACCAAAAGCTGAAATCAATGTGCCAAATTTCAAATAAAGACCAGTTTAATAATACCTAAGATCCAAAGAGTCTTGTTATTTATGCCCTTCCACAGTAAAAGAACGAATGCACATTCTTCCGCTGCACCAAATTTAGGCAAACAAACTGTATTTTGTTCCACCAAATTTAGGCGAACAAACTTTAATTTGTTTCACCATCGCTTTACAAATAGAAACAGCCTCAAAAGTTGACAGAAACAGGCTTCCTCCCGAAAAGATCAGATACACTTGCAGATACGCAATTTCAAGCTTACATATCACGACTACACAAACCCACACCCCGCAAGCACACACACGTACCCGTGTTTTTAACCAGAAGAAAACAAGAATCTTACCATATATATCTTCAGGATACAAGAGATCAATTTGATATCCAGTTAATTCCAAAATATACATAAAAGGGTACATAATTTAGAAGCACGCACACGGACATGGGAGAGAGAAATGATAAACAATCACAGCAATTATTCAACTTGTATGCCTTCCACCCAATCAATGAGCTAACTAAAACAACAATTGTACAGGCGACAGACATTATACAGTCAACAAAGACTACTACAGATACATAAGCCACATTTAGAAGCAACAGCTATAACAGTGCAAAGATCTTGTAGCGAGAACAAAGACACACAGCATTCAGCCAACTTACAGAACTACCAAATATAAAAGCAATGCCCATCTAAAATATGCTAATGATTATGCCATTGGTATGATTCTGTCAGGTTGCATTAAGGAGCTTGTGAAGCATCGAACGTTGAAATTCATGATCGAGATCTTTCTCGTGCCAGGGGTGATTGACTGCATTGCAAAGATATGACCCAATCAGTATCTATACTATCCAAATATATTTGAAGTCTATAATTGCAGACCAAACTAACTTAGTTTGTGTTCTGTACATTTTTCAACGAAAAACAAAAAGGAAAAAAAATCCTCTCGCTAAATAATTTTTTTTGAAGTATCTATGATATACAAATACATAAATCGACATATTTCATTCTTGTTCTGCATATGCAATAGAGTCTGCCTATCTGCTGCCATAACTTGATAGGTATGTCAACTAGAGCATTTAATATAAAGCAGGTTTAGCTCCATAAACCAACACAGAAAAAAGGGCAAAAAAATGCATACCTCCGTGGACTTTCTGCGTCACTGTAAGTAGCAGGACTTCTGTCACGGACATAGTCATCAGGGCTTATCGTCCTCTCTCCTTGCTCTCGTTTGGGACTTGGACTGGGACTGCGACCATAATCTGAATTATCCCTTTTCCCTGGATTGGGGTCATGTCCAATATCACCATTGGACCTCTCTCTTTGAGGACTTGGGCTGCGTCCATGGTTGTAATCAGTCTCTCTCTCCTTCCTCGGACTTGGACTTCGGCCACGGCCACGACCACGCTCACGTTCACGTTCAGAATTCCTATCTTTCCTAGTGGGACTCCGACTAGACCCACGAGCATAGTCAGGACTTGCTCGTTCTCTACGATATGGGCTAGGGCTAGCGCTATGGCGGCGGCCGTGCCCGTAATCAGGACTTCCCCTCTCTCTCCTGTATGGACTTGGGGATCTCACCCTGTCATAGCCTCTCCTAGGTGATCTATCACGATTTCGATCAGGGCTATATCCGTTTCGCCTCTCATCATCATCCTTGATAGCATATTCAACAGTGATCACGCGATCCAGAAGTTTGCTGCAGGAATACAAACAACGAAAGAAAAATAAAACAAAGGCCCCCAACTGATTTTACAAGAGAGAATTCAGTAGATTAACAAGTTTCAGAAGATCTCTGGGTTGAACTCACCTCAAGTTAGTAGCATCCAGAGCTTTTGTTGCGTCTTCCTGAGATTCATACTGTATGAAAGCAAAATTCCTCCTGATCCGTACATTCAGTATTTTCCCATAAGGGTCAAAATGTCTCTCCAAATCCCTTGTTCTAGTATGATACGGATCAAAGTTTATGACAAACAGGGTCTTTGAAGGTCTTAAGTTAGATGATGATTTTCTAGAGATCTCTGGCCGCCTGCTACTTCGTTCTTGCTGTGGTACAACAGAAGGGCACAATTAGAAGCTTCAAAAATATAAATAAAAGTAGTTGATTGTTGATTGGCTCACTAAACAGAGAATCTGACTTATGTATATTACCTTGGTCCACTCAACACGGAGCCTGCGGCCCTTTCTACCAAATTCAATTCGGTCAAGTGCACGGATTGCATCCTCTGCATCTCTTTCATCCTCCATGTAAACAAATGCAAAACCTGATAACAGAAAATATAAAAAGTCTATGTCTTAGTATAACTTCTTTTAAGGAAAAATAATGCAACCTACAGGAAAAATTCCAACATTAAATGATTCATCCATCATTAGAATATCTTTTAATCCATAACTGAGCAAACCATGTACTATATCAGCTGGCAACATTAGTTAAGACCTGTCTTGTCTATCCAAAAATTACTGACCAGTTGAATCAGTAACAGACCTTGGCCAGTGAACTAAGCGATGTCAATGGACAATTGTCCAAAGGTGGATGTCTCAAGACATCACAAAGTAAAGTGAGTGCCTTCTCCAATTTATTCGCTGACTCGGCTTCAAGGTCTGCGTGTAACATGGAAAAATGGAGGATGGGCAAAAGGCATGAGGGATGAAGTCAGTAATGACTCAGGAAAATGTGTGATGGTGGTGCCATGGATGATCGGAGGGCTCTTCTAGGAAATTAGAAGAGGTTGCTTGTGACTGCCAGGAAATGAAATGCAGAAGAAACCCTTCCATCAGCCAGGGATTGTATGGACATTGCAATGAAACCCTGCGCCAAAGAATTAGTTGAGTGGGGGTCTCACACTTAAAAAGATATACTTTCTTGTTTTAAACACATCCTGACACCCCACAAAACTCATCAAGGAAACACTTATGTCTTCAATATGCAAGTTCACACTCGTACTCTGCTGAAGTAGCTCCTGTGTGCACAGGGATCTGCCAAAGCATGTCAGCACAGCCTTCTGGGGTCCTTTGTCTTCTTGGAAGGCGAACCTTAGTATCTACTAAAATCTTGTTTATACCACTATTAATTAAACATTTATTTTACGCAAGTCTGTACTATAGGAATGCATATTAAATTTTATGAGACTAATGATTGGAGAACCTGTTGACATAACTTCAGAAACAAGTATATAACCTCACAAGAAACAGAAAGACTTACCCCACCACCACTCTGTTACTAGTCACATGAATATGCACACAATTGTTAAACTTTGGGGAGAATGTGTAAGTTTTGACTGTGTTTACTCCTTGTGGCATGGCACCTAGTCAGTCTCTGCAGTTTCTCATACATTAATGGCACCAGCCTCCACCAATTGAACACCTTCCGTAACAGCAAGCACATCATAGTACTAAATGCAAGCAGATTCAAGCCCAGTCGAAAATATTGCTTCTCCCTCAAAGCAGAGTGCATGTATATATTTTAGCAGCGATGTTCTATTCTTATGGGCGTAAAATAATGAAGTCGTGAAATGCATGGACCTAATTTTTGTAAACAGTTTAATTTAGTGAGATTCAAATAGAGCAATAAGCCAATTTCTACAGTTATATCACCTCAACCAATTTAATAACTTGCAAACAGGACTATTATTATTTAATCAACCGAGCTTTACTAACTTTATAAGTACCAGGAACAGCTCAAAGAAATATAGAAGGGCAGGCAAAAATGACTGCATATTTCCCTAAATAAATGACCAGGATTCTGAAAAAGCCTTGAATGAGTGGGATTCATTACACCATTTATCGATGAAGTTAATTATAAAATATATACAAATATTTCCACACACTTCCAGGGCAATGGGACTTACCGGACTTCATATCAACTCTATCAACTTTCCCATATCTTTTGAAGAGCCTCTCAAGATCAGACTGCCGAGCATCATACTCAAAATTTCCACAGAAAATTGGCCTCATTTCGCCAAAACTCTGATATTCTAAGACCTACAATCACAAAGGCGTCACAATTGAGCATTAGTGAAAAACCAAATCTCTTCATCTACAATCTCCAACCCCAATTCTTTCTAGAATCTAGAAGAGAACATTTTCCGAACACAATTATTTATGCCACATTGTCTATTGAGGAAATATTTTATTGCAAACAACCGAACTAGAACCAAGTGACAATATGGGAGGTCGAGAATAATATCTCAACTACTCAGTAAGCGAATAGCTCATAAATCAATCATAGTCACTGCTAACAAAACAACTCAAACAAATAATTGACCAAGAAATGGATTGGGGTCTACTAGTGTTATGAAACTCGGTATTTTGCCGGATAACTCCAATCCCTTGGTTAGCTTTACAAAATTCAGTAAAACTCCCCCCCCCCCCCCCCCCTTCAATCTTTTGAAAAAAATTATGGATGGCAAATTATGTAGAGATTCAGTTCTCCCCAGTTCTCAATTTCTTTTTCCTTGCTATCATTGCAGTTCAAAATACAATTTGAGTCTAGATTTACAATCTTTCCATGTCTCAAGCATCAATCCCTGCAACATTTCGCCAACAAAGGGGGTGGGGGGGGGGAGGGAACAAAATCCCCACTACCGATGAAAATTTTAAAAATGTTCAAAATATTTTTACCAACATGAATTTAACCAAAATCTCAACATGAAATTAAAAAAAAAGGAAGAAAAAGATCTGCAGAAAGATAAGAAGAATTTACCAAAACAATTAACACCACGATTAATTTAACCAAAAATCAAACAAAGCAGTCAAAAAAAATTGAAAAAGAATACCAAGAGTTACAAAATGACAGATCGGCGTAGCAGATAAACATTTAAACCAAGAAATTATCAATTCACAACAAAAACGTTGAATTTCAGAGGCGAGAGCACACCTTTGGAAATGTCGAAACCCTAGCAGTCGATGGCTGACAAAATATCTTTTCCTATGAAAGTGTATTGTCAGCTAGTGAGCTTACGTTATTTCACGTATATATGTATCTAGACGGAGGGTTAAATGGTCATTTCAAATTAGTCCTGTTTGGGCCCGATCGGGCCATACCCTTTGTGTGGTAAATTAATTTTGTTGGGCCTAGCCCATGTAGACTTATTTAAGGAATTTAACTGCACGGGGGGTGCATGTTCAACTTTAAATTAGTTAATTAACGTAAAAATCAATTGTATAATGTTGAAAATGATGACATTTGTTTAATAAATTAGGGGAAAAAGCTAAAATCCCCTAAAATCAATTTTTATATTTTAGCAGCCAATGATGAATTAGCTTTTAATCTAAAAAACCTACTCCGCCAATTTTCCATTCCAAAAAACCCTATCATTGATTTGTACCCATTTTTTGGACAAAATTACCCTTGAGTTATTTACACTAATAATTGTGTTATATCTAACTATAAATTAGTTTTACTTACCTATGCCAATATATATTTTTAAAAAATAATTTTTTTTAAAAAAATAGCTTATGAAGATACAATATTTTTCTTTATTTAGTTAATTTTATATGATTAAAATCATAAGTTAAGTATCTTTAAATTCTAGAAAAAATTGAGTATTTTTATGCGTCTTGAAATTCAAAGAAAATATCCTTTGTTAAAACAAATTAAGTAAGTCATCAGTGGTATAAATCAATTTAATTATTTCAAGAAACGTTTTCAATTCAAAATATCAATTAATTAACTTTTTTAAGCCTAGAAGGTCAAGAGTAATCTAGTCACAAATTTAGTTTTTCGAATAAAAACCTGGTTGAATGGGTTTTTAGGATTGAAAATTTGTTCCACGGATTTTTTTGATACATATATTAATTTTAGGGGTTTTAGTGTTTTTCTCAGTAAATTAAATTTTAATGTGTATACCCCTTGAGATAAAGTGTAGTTACAAATTAATCCTTTTTGTTTTAAAAATTGCAAACACCTTCTCGAGGTTTAAGGCATTTTTATAAATTAATAGAGATATTTAAAAAATAACTTTCCTACAATCATAGAAATCAATCTAGTCACCAATAGATGCCTCTTGTTGAGGCTGATGAAAATCTATCAATTAATTTTGTTATGCGCCAGCTTTCGGGAATAATTTCATTTTGTATTATTATTGGATATCATCATATATAATTCGATACTAATACTACTATTTTTTTTCGAAATTGATTTCATATATAGTTTCTACATATTAGATTTGTTAAGAATATGCAAATCCCGTCTAAAAGGCTAACCAAAAGCACCATAAATATAACTCACAATTACGGTTTACCTTAATGAATTATAAATTTTGTTAAACCGACAATACAAATATTTAAAATTGAATGGAATAAATTGTAATTACGTTATATTTTAAAGGATGTATACGTAATTTGCTCTAAATTTCATCATAGGTTGGAGAGAAGAAGAAACGTAATAAATAAATAAAAAGAAAGTAGAGTGAGAAAGATAGAAACAACATTTCAAGCTATATTTACAAGTCAATATTCCTTTTTTAAGAAAAAAATATTTACTTTGAAGAACACTATTTGGTCATTTTCAATACTATATATACTTATATTGGTAGCATGCTCAATGTTTGCGTAAATTTCTCATATTTGTAAAACTAAACATATTTATTTAATTATTATATCAGACTATATATCATTAATTATTAAAAATATTTGTATGAATTTATCTCATGAAGTAATATATTTGGAAGGAAAAGAAATTCAAGAGAATATTAATATGTTAACTGTTATTGACGATTACTAATTAACGAATTTACTCAGCAGTTGATGAGATAGTCGATTCATTAAAACTTATTAGAGTAGTTATCTAATATTCTCATATTTATAATAATCACAAGAACTATATAAATATACATATAAAGTAACACAACCCACATATATATTACATAATTTATCGTAGAAATTACAACTTTAGTTACATTAGTACTGTAAAAGTCATGGTCCTAGCTAATTATAAAGTCAGCTTCAGTGCTGAAGCATCCCCAATTAACTTCAATTATTAAGTACATTAATCATACAAAACTTGTAACATGATCTTGCACCACTTAGATCCCTTCAAGGATTTGATCCTCTCCAAATGGGGCAAGTAAAGATTCAAGAAAATCATCGTCATCGCGCTGCTAAAAACAAATTGAATCTAAATTAGTTAATTTCAAATAATTAACGATGGAAAATATAAAGCGCGAATAAAATTTCGTTTTAAAATTGTTGAGGTAAAGAGAGCATGCCTCATATGGTGGAATAAGAACTGTTTTGTTGAGCTGAGAATAATTGCCAAATTCGTGAGAGTTAACCAAACCTTGGCTACATTGCTGCTGCATACATTGTACATAGGTTAAAAAGAAAATTTTAGCACATTTAACCAATGAAATGTGTGTGTGTGTGTGTGTGTGTACACACCCATATATATGTGTATATGATTTAACTTATAAAATCTGTACTTGCCTGATTGGAAGTTTGATCGATTGATGGAGCGAGGTTGTCAAGCCACTGAGTCGTCATGCTACCATAAAAGTTGGAGCTTGTAATAGGTTCACCTCCATTTTGCTATAACATGAGAAAAAGAGAGAACAAGATTATATTAAGTTATTGTTACGCTTTGCGTGTGCGCGCGAGTGAAATGTGCTTAACTGTGTGTGCAAGCACGAATCAACGGACAAATTGAAGCGAAAGAGAACATACCTGTGCCTGATTTTGAATGTTCAGTTGATTGACCAAATTAGTGTCAAAATTTCCTTGATCCAAGGGCTGTGGAGTGGACAAGATATAAAATTCGGACAAATCCAACGGAGTATAAGGCTGCTCGTGAGTTTCCCCTCCATTTTCCACCCCACAAACAAAATTTGGTGTGTTTGAAGACAACAACATTCGATAATTTGGATTAACAACATCGGACAATAGTTCTCCACCATTACTGTGACCCACGAAAGAACTAGAAATATTCCCCACGTTGTGCGCCAATAGATCCAGATTAACATTGTCATTTGGCAATGTTGTTATTGCAGCTTGTACATTAGTACCATTGTTCTGAAGTTCGTGATTTATCACGCCCCGACAAGAATCCAAGCCCTCGTGTTTCTCCTTATTCCCTGATCCAGTAAGGTGTTTGAGATTCGAGATACTGTACCCTACGTAATTCGTCTGGTTTGTGTAAATCTGGGATGGCGTCAAAAGTATGAGACTGGATGTAGTACTAATCCCGGTATTATTTTGCGGTGAGGCTTCATAACTTGTATTGGGATTAATTAACCGAGTTGGCCCGATCGATGAAGTGGCAAAACTGGTTGACAGGGCACCGGAGAGATCTTCCAGGGTTATGCTGGGAAGATTCGCCGGGCCCTGCAGCATTGAGCTGCCAGCCAGATGACTATACTGCGTGGGTCTGACAGAGGGGCGACTGCTCTGGTTGAACAGATTCGAGTATCCCGTGTTCGGTCTTAGCAAACTTTCTTTACTGGAAAGTAATCGCGACTGTCCAAATCCCGGTTGGGTTATGGACGAAGTTTCCAAATTCGGGAATGGTTGTCTGGGACTTTGATAGTTGAGTTTGTTGAATCTGTTGAGGTTTAGGGTTGAAGGGCTCGTTGTTGACGATGGTTCGAGACTTGATCTTAATTTCTTGCTCAATCCCTTATCGGCAGAATATTGAATTTTGTAGCTTGCATCCGAAACTCGCCTCAGGAAGATCCTGTATTTCTGCATGTTTCACAAATTGAAGAAATGATTGTTGAGAAATTAATCTTGTAAAATGTTATAAATGTTTAAATAAATGAGATTAGCAATTTAAAACTACCTTCATTTATTGAATTGAGATATTTCAAGATTTTTAAGATTATCATTTGATTTCATTTTTTTTTCCTTTCATGCAACAATGTATACAAAATAACTGAATAAGTAATTACTCATAATTGCATGATGTTCGGCCACACTAAGACTAATCACGTGGCGAGTGTTTTACACTTATCATGTGATTGGTGCATAGTTTAGGGAGAGTGACTAATCACATAACAAGTGTATTAATTAACGCTTGTTATATGATTGGTTGAGTGTGGTCAAACCGGGTTTGGACAAGAATTTTCCCACATATATATATGCAAAATAAATAGACAATTATGTGGCACTTGAGACACAGAAATTGAACCTGCAAATGACTTGCTACATTTTCCCTAGTCAATCCCGGAACATTCATGACTTCAAGAATTTTCTTCGGAACAGCTCCTGCATAAAATTACAAGGAAATGTAAATTAAATAAAATCATAAAGAAACAATAGTAGCAAATGTAAATAATATGATATACTAGCTCCATGAAAACATCATCTTTTTTTTGTAGAAAAATTCTAAAAAAAAAAATCCAACCATCAACATTGTTATATATGTTCAAAGACAAATTAAAGATATCGTAGAAGCATGCAAGTGCATATATATAAATATATATATGTGTGTGCGCGTATACGCGCGTGTAATGGCTAAAGATGCTTACTATCAAGGCCAATGCTCCGGATAGCTTCCAAAAAACGATTATGTAACGAATTAGTCCAAATAACTTTGGCCTTTTTCTGCGAAGCCGATTCAGAATTTTCTCGGTTTTTGTCATTCGACCCCTCGTTTCTAGGTAATTTCCTCTTCAAGGACTTCCTATTCACCGTAATTTCATTCGCGGATGACGAAGATGCAGAGATATCTATTTCATCTGAATTATTTTTCTCAGTACTAGGAGCAACTTTATCTTGAGAAAAACTCCCAGGAATCTCCTCAATAACAAAATTACTTCTCTTTTTTTTCATGGCTGCAAATTGCCATAAATCCCTTACATCATCTGCACAAACTGGCTTAAGTATGAAAAATGCTGCCCCATTCTCTAGTCCTTTTAAAGCAACACCTTCTTTGTCATCAGCTGACATTACTGCGTGACATCAAAAATAAAAAAATTATCCAAAATTAAACAAAATTATTAATTAGGCCATGCACAAAAATTTATGAAGAAATTTTATTGATAAAGACTATGTTTGGAACAAGGATTTCGGTGAGAAAAAAGTGGAAGGAAAATTGAAAGGATCACAAATGAAAGCATAGAGTATGATCATTTGAAGCAAATAAAAAAAATTTTACCCTATTTTCCTTATCAAAATTCAAGAACCAAACGGAGGGAAAAGAAATTGAGATGGATGGACAAGATGAAATTAATGCTCTTTGAAAACAATGATGAACAAGATTTTGCAAAGTTCAATTTTGGGGAAAGATTGAATTTTTATGAAATGTGAATAAACTTTTAAATTTAAATGAAAATTCGAAGAAACGACTGCCCCTACCAACCCCTTCCTCGTGCCCTTTTAGGAGGCCCCCCTCGGCAAAAAAAAGAAAAAAAAAAGGTCTCAAAAGGAAAGGTAGAACTCACAAACTACAGGCAAATTGAACTCTTGTGTAATGACTTGCTGCAACTCAAATCCATCCATATCTGGCATGTGGACATCTGATACGACCAAATCGAACGACGTTTTTTTGATACGAAGCTTGCATAAGGCGTCGCTCGGGTGTTTTACTGTCACAACTGTAATTCATTGCGCAGAACAAGTTAGCATAATTAGAACAAAAACCATTAATTTATAAGTTGTTGAATTAAAACAAGGGGAAAAAAATGTAGATTCGTATATAGTATAAAAGTGGCATTTTGAAGGAACGAAAGCAAACACTAATGTAACTCGTCCCTAACAGAATCCACTCTAGATCATTTCAAATATTAGAGAAACGTGAAACTGAAATTCGAATTTTTTTTCCATATATCTAAATATTATCGATGATGTATGCTGCTAAAATTAGGAAACATAAAGATAAAAGGCCAATGGTTAATTAATCTGACCTGTGAATTTAGACCAAAACCATGAAAGTAGAATTGTTTTGATTTATAAGTTGTCAAAGTCATGTGATCATTATATCTATACAATACACACACACACACACACACACTATAGACCAGCCTCCATTGCATGATACTTTTTCTTTTTTCTTTTTCTTTACGGGCTAAGTAGGGGTCTTCTTGAATGAACTCTTTCGTTACCCTAAAGGAAAACAAAAAAAAAAAAAAGCAGCAAAACATGATTTATAACCCTTTGCAAAAATGAGTACAGTAAGTACAAGTCCTCGTGCACGCGCGTGCGCACATATATACATGTATGTATAGGTACACACGTGCGCGCATACACATGTATACATGTATGTATAGGTTGTACCTTCATATTTGAACTTCTTGAGGATAGCAGCAACAATGGTAAGGCACGTCACGTCGTCATCCACGACCAAAATGCTAATCGAATGGACCGATTTTTGAGACGGGGACGAGTTGCTTAAAGTGATAAAGGTTTCACCTTCCATGTCCTTGCTTTTGTGTGTGTGTGTGTGTGTGTGTTCTGTCAGCAGAGATTTGATAATTTTGGTGAGGATGATATATACAAACAGAGATATATATGCACTTTGGTCAACTGTGTGGATATAAAAAAAGTTTTCCACAAGAAAAATGCCCTATGACAAGAAATTTATAGATGTTTGTCTCTTGCTTTTATCCCAAAATTTGTTTTCCCACTGTGTTTGAGTTACATTTGTAAGCCAATTTTGTTTTTTAAAAAAAACCACATTTAGAATAAAATTTGAAATTGAGAGGGGATTTAATTTAATGTTGACTCTTTTAATTTTTCATGATGTTGTTTGTGTTTGAAAATCTGAGTACAAAAATTTAACATTTAATGCAACTTACCAAATATGTGTTCATATGTAGGCTTCTTTTCTGGGAAGATTCGTTGAAATAATGCATATCATGGATTTTAATATTATGCCTTTCTCGAAATTATTTTCTTTGCTTATTATAAAGTGTTAAAAAAAATCATAAATCCATTTCATTAATTTGGAATATAATCTTAGGTTTTTTTTTCAAATTATATGGCTGCGTAAATTACTAGCCTTAGTAGTATTTACTATTTAATGAAAAATTGTTTCTTATGTCAATTTTATGGTCAACGATTCATGGTAGAAGGAAAAATCATATTAATGAGAAATGCTTAGTTGACAAGATTTTTTGTCTGTTGGCAATTATAAATACAAACTGAACAGGATAATAACATTATAAACTATTTATTAATGCTAAAAAATGTATAATTGTATACTAATTAGACTAAATGATGATCGCATATAGGAAAAAAAGTTGGATTATCACTGAATTATCATTGTATACGTGTCACTAATTGTTAAAATGACAATTGCGATATAATTATTCTTATTGTTGAATTTATAAAATTATTCTCACAACAAAATAAAAGTTGTGGTCTTGTAATACTCGCCACTGCTCACATTTTTGGTACTGACACTTAAAATTATGTCATTTATATTATTTTTTTCTTTTCATGATATCATATCGTAATACTTCTGAAAAATTTTACTACATCATATAGTATAGAAAGTAAATGGGATAATTATAATTTATATCCTCCAGGTTTAGCCAATTTTTAATTTTGCCCTCTTCGTTTCAAATTTTTCAATTTTGTCCTATCCGATTATCAATGTTTCGATTGTCGTCCGATTTTAGACATAACTTCTCGTCGGTGATGATGTGGCGAGTTTCTGGCCGCAAATTGCGATTTTTCGGTCATCACCATAAATTGCCAAAAAATCACCATATCATCACCGGCGAGAAGTTATGTCCAAAATCGAACGACAATCGAAATATTGATAATCGGAGAAGACAAAAATTGAAAAAAATTTATAAACGGAGAGGGCAAAATTAATAAAATTGAAATGGAGAAGACAAAATCGAAAACACCCTAAATATAAAGGACACAAAAGGCAATTATCCTGAAAGTAAATTGGTATATGCAACATGTTTTCTCTGAAGTATGAAATGGTCTCTTTATTGTTTAGAGGTTCTTATTTGTGCCATTTTAGTTGAGTAGATATAAATGGAAGCAGGCATAGTTCTCTTTTAGATTCACTCAATGTAGCGTCACTAGTAAAAAAAAAATTGAAAGAAAAAAATTGAGAATCGATTAACAACATGGAGTAGATTTCCTTTTTTGCCCTTTAATGCAGTCGAAATATTTATTGATCTGTTACTCTATTTTTGTTGTCGTGCATATCAAGTTTCTAAAGACAGAACAATAATGATCGTCCGTAATTCTTGACTAGAACAACATAAAAGTACGACAATATTAATTGGATGTACGGATGTAAAAACAAAAGGTTTTCGACATTATAAAAAAAAAAACATGTTGGAAATAAATGAAACTACGATAAATTATGAATCATTGATTAACATAATTTTACAATGTATTGCCAAAAATAACCCTTTTTAAATTATATTCATAAAAAATAGTAAAATTGCAATAAACTTTTGCACCATAGAAAAAAATCTTGGTTTTTGTATTCAATGAAAAACAGAGTCGATGAAATTAATGTGACCAAACCCGATTATTAGTGACAACCCATAGATAACAAGATTCTGTAGTTACAGATCAGTTTCAGAAGACGATGTAGTAAGTGAAGACAACTTCAAAAGAATGACATTATATGAGACATCCTTATCCCTAAAACCACCTAAAAGTCTCAACAAATGAACAAAAACAAACAGTCATTCGGAATTCGCTTTTGGGGTTTGTTTCTTTAGAGTTATATCTGCTTTTAATGTTTTTTGTCTTGTAAATTCACTTGCGTCACTAATGATGAAAAAAAATAAAATTAACTCTATTCTTGTTGTTGTTGGTAAAAACGGGGGAAAAAAAAAGTAGTAATAGTCGTTTTACCTTCTCGAATTCTTGTATTCAATTACAAATAAATCAGGCGTCTAAATAACCATCGCAACACTGATTCTATTAGTTTACAAAAACCGGCATTAGCCCACACTAAGATGCAATAGAAAACAACCTAAGAGTAATTTAAAGGTGTTTGGTTAAGCTTATTCGAAACATCTGATAAGTTTTTGTATCTTATAAGATGTTTTCGAAACTTATAAAATATTGATTTTTTCAAAAAAAAATAATTAGTAAAATGTTTGGATAAATAAGACAGCATGTAGCTTATTAAATGTTACTAAGAACAATATTATAATTAATTTAGGTGACAACAAATAAGTCGAATAGAATCTTACAAAATAAATTGATACATTCTTACTTTTTAAAGGACGGCTTATAAGCTCATAAATATCTTATTTTAGGAGTTCTCTTGGAATTTTGTCAAACACTCCATTACATTTTATAAACTCATGTTTCAATAAGTTTATAAGCTTAGCCAAACACCCTCTTAGTTTATAATGCTTTTTGTATGAAGAGGGGCATGTTTTGTAAGTACATGTACATTTATTAGTAGGCCTCTAAATGAATAATCGAAAATTCGAGTGTCGTTCGCATTCATATTTGTTTATAGGGTAAAATATCTGTATCCATTTGAAGTGGATATTATCCATATTTGACTATAGATATCCAATTATAAATGGATATGAATATGGTAAATAGATATCCAATCCGTTTAATATCCGCTCCGAATACATACTTGTTTATATATTCAAATATTTGTAATGTAGTTGTATCTATTAATTATATCCAATAAATAATGTTTGAAAAAAATAACTTATATTTATACTAAAATTTTTATGTGCTTTTAATAATATTTCATTTTTTAAAGTTAATTGATGTTTTTTGATATAATTTTGTAAAATTCATTTGTTGTTAATAGTTTTAAAAAAATTATATTTTTAAAAATCATATATATTATATTTCATATATTATAAGATATATAGAAATAAAAAATAAATAGTGTATATTATGTGAATGATAAATAATAAATTGTTGACTAAAATAAAACACATGAATTTTTTTATTGGATATCTTATTTTTATAACTTACAAAGTTATTAAAAGAATAAATAAATAAACATATATGAACTTTAGGTGTTATTAATAAAAGAGCGTGATACCTATGTTTATGTGTATATAAATATATAATTTTTTTGGTAAAGAAGTAGATTATATATATAAAAAATATGATTAAATTGTATACACAAAATTTCAATATTTAATTAATTACAATTGAATATCAATTATTTACAACTGAATAATATACTTGAATATTCACAATTGGATTCAAATATTTATAATTGAATTTAAATTTTAAAGATTACAATCAGATGTGGATATTGATTTTAGATCTCCGTCAATATCCATATCGATATCCGATAAAATTAAATATATACAGATATTAAAACAACATATCTAATCCATTTAACATTCATTTACACCCCTATATATTAGTTTTGAAATAGTATTTTTCAGAAAAATAGGCTAGTTGTGGACAAAGAATTGAGAAATTTGTTATCAAGTGAAAACTAAATATAGCAAAAAAGTTTTGAGGGCTCATTTTGATAACTTCAATCTTACTGTCTCACCAACATATAAATAAATTAAATTTTATAGGTCAAGTACTATAGCCCGTAATACTTACAAAATAATTAATAAATGGAATAATTACAATTTATGTCCTCTAGGTTTATCCTATTTTCGATTTTGCCTTATACGTTTTAAATTTTTCAATTTTGTCCTCTCCGATTATCAATGTTTTGATTGTTGTCCGATTTTGGACATAACTTCTCATCGATGATGATGTGGCAATTTTCTGGCCACAAATTGCGATTTTTCGGTCATCACCATAAATGGCCAGAAAATCGCCACGTCATCAGCGGCAAGAAGTTATGTACAAAATCGGACGACAATCGAAATATTGATAATCGGAGATGACAAAATTGAAAAAAAATGATAAATGGAGAGGGAAAAATTAATAAAATTGAAACGGAAGGGGCAAAATCGAAAATACCCTAAACGTAGAAGGAAAAAAAATCAATTATCCCATTAATAAATTGTAGCACTTGACGAGGTTCGCATTCATATTTGTTTATAGGGTAAAATATCTGTATCCATTTGAAGTGGATATTATCCATATTTGACTATAGATATCCAATTATAAATGGATATGAATATGGTAAATAGATATCCAATCCGTTTAATATCCGCTCCGAATACATACTTGTTTATATATTCAAATATTTGTAATGTAGTTGTATCTATTAATTATATCCAATAAATAATGTTTGAAAAAAATAACTTATATTTATACTAAAATTTTTATGTGCTTTTAATAATATTTCATTTTTTAAAGTTAATTGATGTTTTTTGATATAATTTTGTAAAATTCATTTGTTGTTAATAGTTTTAAAAAAATTATATTTTTAAAAATCATATATATTATATTTCATATATTATAAGATATATAGAAATAAAAAATAAATAGTGTATATTATGTGAATGATAAATAATAAATTGTTGACTAAAATAAAACACATGAATTTTTTTATTGGATATCTTATTTTTATAACTTACAAAGTTATTAAAAGAATAAATAAATAAACATATATGAACTTTAGGTGTTATTAATAAAAGAGCGTGATACCTATGTTTATGTGTATATAAATATATAATTTTTTTGGTAAAGAAGTAGATTATATATATAAAAAATATGATTAAATTGTATACACAAAATTTCAATATTTAATTAATTACAATTGAATATCAATTATTTACAACTGAATAATATACTTGAATATTCACAATTGGATTCAAATATTTATAATTGAATTTAAATTTTAAAGATTACAATCAGATGTGGATATTGATTTTAGATCTCCGTCAATATCCATATCGATATCCGATAAAATTAAATATATACAGATATTAAAACAACATATCTAATCCATTTAATATTCATTTACACCCCTATATATTAGTTTTGAAATAGTATTTTTCAGAAAAATAGGCTAGTTGTGGACAAAGAATTGAGAAATTTGTTATCAAGTGAAAACTAAATATAGCAAAAAAGTTTTGAGGGCTCATTTTGATTACTTCAATCTTACTGTCTCACCAACATATAAATAAATTAAATTTTATAGGTCAAGTACTATAGCCCGTAATACTTACAAAATAATTAATAAATGGAATAATTACAATTTATGTCCTCTAGGTTTATCCTATTTTCGATTTTGCCTTATACGTTTTAAATTTTTCAATTTTGTCCTCTCCGATTATCAATGTTTTGATTGTTGTCCGATTTTGGACATAACTTCTCATCGATGATGATGTGGCAATTTTCTGGCCACAAATTGCGATTTTTCGGTCATCACCATAAATGGCCAGAAAATCGCCACGTCATCAGCGGCAAGAAGTTATGTACAAAATCGGACGACAATCGAAATATTGATAATCGGAGATGACAAAATTGAAAAAAAATGATAAATGGAGAGGGAAAAATTAATAAAATTGAAACGGAAGGGGCAAAATCGAAAATACCCTAAACGTAGAAGGAAAAAAAATCAATTATCCCATTAATAAATTGTAGCACTTGACGAGGTTCCAAACTTCCAATTTGACTATATAAAATAAAATTAATGAACTTAACCACCATACTGATTGTTTTATACGACGATTTGAAATCAAGAATAGATGAGTGCTTATTAAGCAAACTTAGATTCATAACACTAGTCGAAAAATAACTCAAAATGTAAGCTCATGGATTTAAAGTCGATTACAACATGAAATGATGAAATTACTAAATTGAATATGTTGCACAAATCTCATCTTGTCATTTCAGATTTTAACGTATATATAATATAATTGTGTGCGCAATAATATTGGCTTCAACTGTTCATATAGTAGCCATAGTATACCACCAATGACAGTCTCTCAAGAAATCTTTAGCAATTTTAGCAGCCCAACCATAGCCATTTCCAGGCCTCTTCCCGGCAAGGTCTCTGAAGCACAAGTTCGCGGCACCCGAGACCAGCGAATATACGACTCCATTCATGTGCCTCTTGCCAATAACTCCCACCACTCTCTTACTGTTATTCACGGCTTCGCTCCTTTTGAGCGACCATGCATGAAACTGAAAGACATACATTGATGTTGCCTTGTTTAGTAAAAATGTAAGCTTGAGAAAAGGTTCGTGACAAAAGAGTGACATCCTTCGTTTACTGAGTAAGTTATCAACCATTGAATCACATGTTAGAGTTCGTGTTATGACATGATTTCATTAGTAACAATGATAAAAGTAAATAAATAAGAAAGAAAAATTACCAAAAATTAGTAGGGTCTCCTACGTAGGCGAATTTTATTCAAACACCATGTTCACCAAAGAAATGGTTGCCGACTAAATGAATTCTGGTATATTCAATACACTTACTGTATCTTGTTCATGTCTGAGAGACGGCAGCAGTGATGGATATGAAAAAATTAGCTGCTCGTACAGCTTAAAGATGTTCTCGTCACCACTAGGTTCCTGACAAATAAAAGATCATTAACTCTATGTATGTAAGAAGGATATAGGGGATGTTTGCAAGCTTCACTTTCTTGAGAATCACTAGAAGCAGAAGCAGAAGTAGGAGTAAGGGTGGAGGTGTTTTTCAAATTTTGTACTTTTTAGGTATTTCTAAACACTTCAGAAGTAGAAACTTTGAAATAAAACACACCTTAGTAGCTTTTATTCAGCCAAAAGTACAGAATCACTTTTTCTTTAGCTTTTGCAAATGCCCTCATAGAGTTAGCACCGGGCTTCAATTCATCAGAACCAACATAATCAGCAGTACTCGGGAGAAATCATGAACTCGGAAGTGCAAAATAAAAAAAAAAATTATCTCAAAATGACGTTAAAGATTTGAATGGCAAACCTCAAACTTCTTCTTGGAGAGGTCAGATGAGGCTATTCCACAAACCACAGAGAGAGACTAGGCTCAGTTTTTCCTCCCACCTCAGTGAACTCCAGGCCCTTAAGCTGAAACAGATGTGGAAAAAAAAATCATTTGTGATTCCATCTTCATATATCAGCCATTATTATCCACACACTTAATAGATACTAAAGTTTATCAGTCAGGATTAGTCCAATTTACAACTATAAAGGTGGCATCCACTTTGTCAAAAGGTAACTCGCAGTTATCTCAATATCCGATCCCCCAACACTAACTGATCACCAATTTCTTCAGAAGCCTTACATGCAGCACGAAACTGGAAATCTGCATGCAAAATCTTTCAAAACAACTCAATGAACTAAAACTGGAAATCCAATTGATGGTAAGATAAAAATATATTAAAAAGAATCTACCTCTTCACCAAAGGGACGATTAATAGATGAATATAATTTTGAAGAGAAAGTTGCCATGAGTAACCGCAATGCTAAAGCAGTTTGACCACCTATCATGTAGTGAAGTAAAAACAACTCACAACTCAACTATCCTTGGGTATAATTCTTGAATAGTTGAATAGTCATATGATAAGGTTATTTATACAAACCCAAGTTGATATATGCTTTGGCCGATGGCACCAAAGAATCCTGTTCCACTGAGAGACAACATACTGGACCTCAGCTAGACTGGTCTCAATTCACGTTAGAACAACGTTTTCTATCTACACCAAACTCTCTGAGGTTAGAGCCAGGCGCATCAGCTGATACCCTTCCATTACGGAACTTATTGATCAGAACTTCTTCAAGATGCTTAAAAATTGACGGGAATAAATCTGTAATAAAGAAAAACAATTTTACAAAGATGTCAGGCGCAAGTTCTCTGCAGACAAAAGCATATCCGTTTGTATCACATGATCGATCAGTGTACAAAATTAGCCTTCCAAAATTGAGACGCAGAACAATCATCAGGTCAAATATTGGGGACTTGTAGCAATCGATTGTTCTACCAGCTGCCATATTTGGCGTTTTTAAATAAATAAGTAAATAGAAAATGAGATACCTGAAATGGAGGTTGCTCTATCCAGCAAAGTTCCCCTCACCACAAGCGTTCCTGGAATCTGCTGAAAGACCTATATAAGTGATACATATAGAAATACAGTTTAGGCCTAAAGAAAGAGTATAATAGCGAAACTGTAAAACTGGACTGACCGAAATGCGAAAGTCCAGAGCATCCAGTTGGCAGTGGTTATCATTTGAAGAGTTGGAAGTGTTGTTCTGCATCTCGGTTCTCAGAATTGCATCAATGTAATCCTCTGAAGCAGTGATCTTCAACATAAAACTATGATTTAGCAAATCAGTTCGAAGTGATATTAATATTTAAGAATTAGCCAAAAGTGAAAATGGCTGAGCATACATCAACATTGAACACAGCAGTATCTAATTTACAGGATGCGCCGCTATTGGCAAGGTAGGTTTCCACAGACTGCAACACATAAAGGGCACTGTGCTGACATTGAAGGCCCTAATAGAACAGAATATTGCAATATGAGACTCCATGTCCACATGAACTATAGATAGTATAAGATTTATAAACAATATAAACGGAAACCTGGCATGTTAAGAAAAGAATTCATATTACATAGCTCAGGAAAAAGGTCTGAAACCTGCAGCATGAAAGAAAGATTACTCTCCTCAATATTACGAGGCAGTATCATCTTCCCTGAACAAGGCAAAAAGGACCATGCAAGGCCCCATCTTGATGTTCTGCCTTGAACAAATTCTGTTGTCTTAACTACTGTGGCTCCAATATTCCACAGCTTAGATACCGGAATATTGAGGTTCATTTTTCTTCCAACCATAGAAGTGTACCACCTAATCAAATAAGCAACAGAGCAATTTAACACCGCTTTAAACATAAAAACGCTTAATGGAGATACAAAGATAAACACCATACCTAAATGTATTCTTCAGCTTAACACTGTCTTGAATGATATGAGTTATGAAGGCATGCTCACCACCAGAATAAACCATCTCCTCTGAAGTCCCTCCACAAGACGTTTTCGGATTTAAATCTGCTTCCTCCATTGACTCAAAGAATGGGGGATTACACATACAAAAGTCAAAGTTCTCCCCCATCCTTGACAACACCTAAAAGAACAGGTGGCCCACCATAACACTTCCCCACATCTTGAACCTTTGTATTGCTAGAGTCAAAGCTACCTGCATTACTACATTTGTGGCAATTTAACGATTCTTCTGTGTGATCCATTCTATCCTCGGTATCAACCCTTCTAACTTCAATCAGTTCAGATATATGTGGATTGCTCTTGACATTTTGATTTGCCCATTCTATAGCTACATCAGTGATATCTTACAAAACACAGGAAAAGAACACACTTAGCCTAAACGAAACAGTCAGGTAAAGAACAGAACGAAACACACCGGCGCCCGCGAACCAACGAACTTCCAGCGAAAAGTGGATGCACGAAGAAGGGGATAGATGCAATTTGCTCCAGTCCCAATATCAAAACCTTTTGGGACATCGCCATCAGCCCTGGTAGATGGGATGATGTCTGAAGCCAAAAGATCTTCTATCCAATGGATGTAATTCAATCTGTTGGCCACTGTTGGGCAGAGCTGACCATTAGGAATCCACCTACAATATCAAGTTCTCACCAAATCAACAGCACTGAAATAAATTCGAAAAAAAGTCCACACAAGCACACACAGAAAAGACCATGAAAAAACGTCGCAGAATTCTTACAATGTGCAGAACTACATATTTTTAATCTCAAACAAGTATAAATAGTTCATAATACAATGCAACAATCGTAACCTAGACGGGAACAATAAATAAATAGGGGAACTGACATGCCCCAAACTATGCCCATTTTTGTTATACTTTGGCATATGGACTATTAATTTTTACACATTACCCACTACAACCTATTTCCAACCCAAAAACTCATCGAAAAATGGAGAATTGTCAGATATGCAAATCCCCCCATGCAACCCGTAGATCATTATTAGCATCAAATAAAGAGTCACGTGTCCATTTTCCCATGAGTATTTGAATTAGAAAAAGGTTATAGTGGGCAACATGTAAAAGTCGTATAGTTCATATAGGAAAGTGTAACCCAAAAAAAAAAAAAGAAAAATTATACAGAAAAGTGCAAAAACCGGGATTGTTCAGAGCGAAGTGTTTTTTCCTTAAATAAATATATCGCATATGCAATCTACAACACTGAAGCCAATTGAGATTACAATTTAGCTATAAGAGTGACCAAACCCAAGTTTGCACCAATCAATATTTAATCCGTAATGAAGGAAATGCGCCATAAAATTTAGCTGAAACTCAACGATTTGCTCACGGAAAAACAATAAATAAAAAACAAAACAATAAATTACCAAAATCATCTAAGGATCAGCTTAATCAACTATTAACTAGTGATCCACCCCAAAAAAAGCAACTAATCTCGTAAAGAATTCAACAAAAGAAAAACAATGATAATAATAATTAAGCAACAATCCTCGATGAATAGAGTCAACATACCAGTTGAGACCTTGATCATGGAGCAGCAACACTCGTGTCAAAACTTGGATTAATTATATTTAACTAAATATATGATATGTACAATTAAGCTTGTCATATACACTACAGAAAGAAAAAAAAAATGCGTTTTTCGGCAAAAATTAAAAATAATAAAAAAATTTAGTCTGAAATTTTCGGCAAAATTCGACCTGATTGAAGAATTTTGGAGGAACTAGGGCGGAAAAATTCCGTCGGAGTTTTTTTTTTTTTTAAATATAATATTATAATAACTATAAAGAAAACAAAAATTCATAAATGAACAAATTTGGAATTTGCTTAGTAGCAAAGCATTACACTTCTAAGCAAGTTGTCCCGGGTTCAAACCCCAATAAGTACAAAATTAATTGAGTTGTCCGGTAGAAATCCGGCGGAAATTCCCCCGAATTATTTAAAAAGAAAATTACTTTACCAAGTTGTTAATAGCCTAATGGTAAAACAATTATCTTCTAAGCCAAATGTTCAAGGTTTAAACTTCATAAAATGCAAAAAGATTTTATTTTTATGTTTTTTAGAAAAACAAACAAGTATACATGAGAATAAGAAAATACATTTTGGTTAATTATCAAAAAACTTGAAAAGTTGATTAAATAATTAAATGATAAGCTAAAAACACAACATCAACAAAAGAATTTTGAAATTATCTTAAAATTGAAGAAAGAATGTTAAACTATTATTACATGTACCATTATAACAATTTTATTCCATAAATTCAAATATCATCAAATTAAATCCAAAAATACAAACAAATTCAACTTTTAAAAGATATGAACAAGATAGATTGGTCAAAATTCTATTAGCACACATAAGTATTTAAAAGTATTTAAATTCAACTTTTATCTATCTAATGAAAAATATACTATTTTTTAGTTAATCTCTTAATGACGTAATCAGCATGGAGCTCCCACATAAAAATTTAGAGTGCCAAAATTATCTTCTAATTACCAAAAAAAATTAAAATTAAATAATAAATTAATATAAGAATAATCAAAAGAATATATAATACATATAAAACAAAACAAAATATATCACAACTTCTTGCAATAGCTTGGTAATGGAGTGCTTGTCATCCAATCTTAGTAATTATGGAATTGAATTTCCTCAACTACAAAAATTTGCACATTTTGTGGAATACTATCCCAGCATGGCGGCGGTGGTCGCTGGTGGAGACCTCGAGGCGGCAACAGAGCTCTCAGGCAGTGGGGCGGCGACAGTCCAACAAGAATATTATTCAAAATTATCGGAGATCAATCTGACGGAATTTTCACCGGATTGCTGTTAGAAAATCTGTCCAGCGAAATGTTCCGCAGGAGGCGCTGTCCTATGGAAATTCAAATTAGCATTTTTTTGGCGCAAATTCCATCGTATTTCGCACATTTTCCTGTAGTGATATCATTAACTCTTACTCAACTATATAAGTTTATTCATCATCAATTTCCTCACTTCAGATATGCTCTCCCACATGGCAGAACGTGCGTAAATGTTGGACATAATTCTGCATGTCAAGGGCTCCTGATGTCCCGCTTGAAGCAAATGATTCGCTATTTGTATCCATATGCGATCCTCTATTCTAAACTATGTTTCATCTTCTACTCCAATTCATAGATATACGTCAAGTATATAATTAAAAAAGTAATTATATACACATAGCATGAATATGAATTATAAAATATAAGATGAAATACTATTTTGGAATAAAAGATCCTAGCCTATTCGTACCCCAGTTTCAATTTTTTCCAGCATGACTCTTGGTAACGCAGCCCATGCAGCTTCATCAGACATGAATGGCATGGTTGTAAGCACGTTCTCAGCCTCTTCAAGTTGTCCCGATCGACTATAAAGATCAAGTAAGCATGTATAATGCTGAAGAGATGGCCTTATCGACTAAACCAACATGACTTCAGGCATAGATTATTCTCGTAAATGTCACTTCATTTGGTTTCAAACCAGCCAAAATCATCTCATCATACGGCGAGAGTGCTTCATTAGCTCGTCCGTGCTGTGATTTAAATTCGATTTCAACATGAAATGATGAAATTACTAAAATGAATATGTTACACATCTCATCTTGTCATTCCAGATTTTAACGCATATATAGTATATAATGGTGTGTGCTATAATATTGGCTTCAATTGTTCATATAGCAGCCATAGTATAAAACCAATGACAGTGTCTCTCAACAAATCTTTAGCAAATTTAGCAGCCCAACCAGAGTCATTTCCAGGCCTCTTCCCGGCAAGGTCTCTGAAGCGCAAGTTCCCAGTGTCCGAGACGAGCGAATATACGACTCCATTCATGTGCCCCTTACCGATAACTCCCACCACTCCCTTGCTGTTATTCACAGCTTTGCTCCTTTTCAGGGACCACGCAAGAAACTGAAAAACATAAATTGATGTCACCTCATTTAGTAAAAAAAATATGTAAGTTTGAGATAAGGTTTGCGAAAAATAATGAGAGCAGCATCAGCAATGGGGAAAATACAAGCGAAAAGGAGAGGGACATCTTTCATTTACCCAGTAAGTTATCAACCGTTGAATCATAAGTCAGAATTCACTTTATGACATGATTATATTAGTAACAATTATACAAGTAAAGAAATGAAAAAGAAAAATGAACCAACATTAGTAGGGTCTCCGACACAGGAAAATTTTATTCAAAAGATCATGATCACCGAAGAAATGGTTGCCGACTAAATGAATTCTTGTATATTCAATAAACTTACGGTATCTCGTTCATGTATGAGAGGTGACAGCAGTGATGGATATGAAAAACTTAGCTGCTCGTAAAGCTGAAAGCTGCTTTCGTCACCACCGGGTTCCTGACAAAAAAAGGTTATTAAATCTATGTATATAAGAAGGATATAGGGGGTGTTTGCAAAAGCTTCGGTTTCTTGAGAATCACTAGAAGCATCAGCAGAAGCACAGGTGGAGGTGCTCTCATATTTCGTACTTTTTTAGCTATTTCTAAGCACGTCAAAACCAAAAGTTATGAAATAAAGCACTCCATAGTAGCTTTTCTTTCAACCAAAAGCAAAGAATTACTATATTTAGCTAGCCTTTGCAAACACTCCATTTAGCTTTTTTAACTCAATAGAGTTAGTTATCAAAAAAAGGAAAAAAAAAAAAACACCCTCATAGAGTTGACACCGGGCTTCAATTCATCAAAACACAATCAGCAGTACTTGGGAGAAATCATGAAGTCGGAGGTGCAAAATAACAATTTAATCTCAAAACCTTTAAAATATTTGAGTGACAAACCTCAAATGTTTTCTTGGAGAGGTCAGATGATGTTATCCCGCGAACCACAGAGGAAACTAGGCTCAGTTTCTCCTTCCACTTCAGTGAATTCCATGCCCTTTCAAGCTGTAAAGGATGTGAAGAGAATCTTTTATGATTTCATCTTCATATATCAGCCATTATTATCCAGCCATTTGACAGATACTACAGTATCATTCTGGATTAGTCCAATTTACACCTATTAAGGCGGCATCCGGCTTAGTCAAATAGTAACTCACAGTTATCTCAATTGGTCGATCCCCCAACACTAGCTGAGCACCAATTTCTTCTGAAGCCTTACGTGCAGCACGAAACTGGAAATTTGCATGCAAAATCTTTCAGAATCGGAAAGTTCAATTGATAAAGATAAAAGCATATTAAAAGGAATCTACCTCAACGCCAAAGGGACGATTAACATCTGAAGATACTTTTGAAGAGAAAGTTGCCAAGAGTAACCGCAATGCTAAAGCAGTTTGACCACCTGTAATGTAGCAAAGTATAAACAACTCAAAACTCTCCTCAGTAAAAATTTTTGAATAGTCACACGCAAAGGTTACTTATACAAACCCAAGTTGATGCTTCGGCTGATGGCCCCGAAGAATCCTGTTCCACTGAGAGAGAACGTACTGGACCTCAGCTGCTGATCTTGGTCCACATTCTCAGGAGTGTACATGATCCCAGCTCTGAAAAACAACTCTGCAGAAATGTCAAGTTAAGCCATAGATTGAAAATCAAATAGTCAATATACAAAGCTTCTAATAGAATACAATTATGTCCTGCAAAGCTTAAGACACCCAAAAAGTATGTAGTGTTGAGAAGTACACACACACACACACAAAGAAAGAAAACCACTAATAAGTACTGCATCCAAAAACAAGAATCTAAACATTCTTATTTCATCAAATGATACAAAGGTCCTCAACTGATACAAGGTACAAACGAATAAACAAATTAAAATACTCAAGTAGCAGCAAGAATTCAATAAAATTGAACCAAAACCCACAAGAATCCGTAACAAAAGCTAGAGTCTTGCCTGCTTCTGCAAAGCTCCACGACAACGTTATCAGGCTTCACTGCCCTCACAACCCTTTCAACATCCGAAGCTGATTCTCTGGAAATATGGTTTGTCCCAATGATCCAAATAGCCTCTGGCTCCACAAACTCACTTCTCCAGGGCGGAACAGGGCCATATTGGCTCTTCTTGATGAGAACCAGGGTTCCATTTTTAGCCAAATCAAGTAATTCTGGATGGGTTTCAGCTATTGCGGCTGTGGAGATGTCGAGAATTTCATTCTTGAAGTTGAAGTCTGGAGGTGGGGCAGGAATGATTGAAGCCGCTTTGCATGAGGATGAAATGGCGATGGGGTTGAGTTTCAGGAGGCGGGTGTTGAGGGGAAGATGAAGGGCTTTGTGCGGGGCGAAGATTGAGAATGGAGATGACGAAGCTCTCATGCTTACCGCTCACTCTGTGTGTGTGTGTGTGAGAGAGAGAGAACTTTTCCAGCCAGGCAATCGGGGATATGAAGTGTGAACCTCTAACGTAGAAATATCTTATTCACAAAAAGCTATATGAAAAAATTATGAAAATAGAATGAAACTTCATTTAAAAAAATAAATAAATAAATTAGGGTTACAACGTGTATGATCGAGCTTAGGTTATGGCTTAATTAGCTCATATAATCTAGTAAAATTGATACACAACGTTTTAATTATTACTAAGAGGGTGTTTGGCTAAGCTTATAAGCTCCTCAAAACATCTTATAAGATGTTTGATAGCTTATAAGATGGTGCAAAGTGTTTGATAAAATTTTTGGAGGTGGAGCTTATAAGCTCCTCAAATAAGATATTTAAAAGCTTATAAGCTCTTTTTATAAAAGTAAGGAGGTAGCAACTTATTTTTTAAGATCTACCAAGCTCCTTTATTTTCAATAAAATTAATTACAATATTGTCATTACTAACATCTTATAAGTTATACTCCTTCTTATTTATCCAAACACTTTAATAACTTATTTTTAAAATAAGATCCAACATCTTATAATCTCCTCAAATATCTTATAAGATGTAGGAGCTTATAAGATGTTTTAAATAAGCTTAGCCAAACACCCTCTAATTATAGTGTCAAATAAGTTGCATTTTATTAATCTTTGTCAATATTAGTGTAATATCAAATAATTAATTTAACAAATATGTTATAATTCAATTTCCACTCTTTAATGAATTAAACTATTTAATTTTATGTTAGATAAACCTATCTTAAATTGTAGATACCTATACTTGGAAATGATTGATAGAAAATTGTGGGGGGGAAATTGTGATTAAGGGATTTTAAATTTATTAAATTATTAAAGAGACAGTACCATTAAAATGTCAGAGATAAGGGATTAATAAATTTTTAAATTACTAAATATCTTAAAATTATTATACTTTTAATAGTTCAATAAATTTTTAATTCCCTAATCACAATCGTTAAATTTGACTAGTTTCTTATATTTAAATATAAAAAAATTATTATTATTTTATTAATTTTTAAATTTTCTAAACCCTAGGGGCCTAGCTTATATTTTTTTCCATGAAAATTTAAGTTGGTTAAAAATTCTAAATTCCGACCTCATTTTAATTAAAAGTAACGGTAAACCATTGGGCTTCATCGATAAAGAGCAAAGCCCAATATCATAATTATCACGGACTCGCTAAGTGGCAGTCCAAAGGGCCTAAATCCAAACTTATCAATAACCAGCCTGGTTTGCAAGCTTATGAATATTTAATTTAATAACTACTATAATAAATTGTGACCTATTATTAGTTGGTAAATGCAATTTACGCCCCTTGAGGTAGGGTATAGTTGTAAATTAATTAATTTGATTTCAAAAATCCAAATAAAAAAAAAGGGTATGGTCACAATTTTCACATGAAAAATTCTTGTATGCAACCTGTGTGAGTCCATGATACTGTTCAAATCGTACTATATTATTTATTCATTTAAAAAATATCAATATATAAAATATAACACACAAGTTGAAGTATTTAATATATATATATATATATATATAACCAAACTCAAATTTCATATAATAATTTTCAATTTTCACTAAAGGGCAATATGATTATTGGCAAGTAGTTCGTTAATCATTTGGTCTCTCGTCGTACATATTGCATAATTTGGCAAATCTAAAATAAAATGCCCAACTATAGGTGGTAAGTGCGGTAAAATTCAATGGTCCAACCTGCAGCCCGTTGAAATGACATATTAGATTTGTTTAGAGTTGGAGAAAGTCGGAAAAATAATGAAAAAAAAAAGGAAAACTCTGTTTGAAGCTTTGTTCAAGACATTTGACTTAATAAATGTGTAAATCCATCTTTAAAAGGATGAACAGTATTGCAGGATTTAAATCATAACAGTACATGTGTGGGTGATGTGTGTATCTATTATGAATAAATAAATAAATAAAGACCCTATTTAGAACATTAATTGTCAACAAGTTTAGATGTTAAAAGTTGATAGTCATTAAATACAATGTATTCTGTATAAAATTTGTATGATAATATATTGCATGATTAAATAAATGTCATATATTTGAAAAGAATGTTATTATTTTTTATGGGGCAAATTAAAAAAATGGACTAATTACAACAAACTCCCCAACGTTTGGGGATATTTACACTTTACCACCTAACTGTTGCATTTGCGCTCTATTACCACCTAACATTTATAAATTGCTCATCTTCACCCCCTTCTCTGGATTTCGGTGGAATATCATGGAATATTCCATCCTCCTTTATATCACATGATTTGGGCAAGGGTTATTCAAGGGTATTTTTCTCTATCACTAAAAGAAAAATAGCTTTCTATTATGGTAAGAAAATTATAGCAAAAGACCAAAATTCGTAGTAAAAAGCTTTTTGCTACGAATTTGCTACATATTTACTATCGTAATTAATACAACCGTAACAAATACTTTTACTACGGACAAACCGTAGTAAATAGCTTTTACTACAAACTTGTCTGTTTTTGCTACGATATAATTTTCGTGGCCAATTAAATCGAAATAGGCCACCTTGTTCTGTACAAAATTATTATTTTTATTATTAAAATTAAATTAATCAGCCAAAATAACTATTTTGTGTTCTTTTTTAATATAATTCGTTGTGTCAATCAAGAATCGAATCATCGAACCCAAATTCTATACTATGGTAGGACTACGATATCATTTGCGTGGCCAATTAAATCAAAATAGGCCACCTTGTTTTGTACAAAATTATTATTTTTGTTATTAAAATTAAATTAATCAGCCAAAATAGCTATTTTGTGTTCTTTTTTAATATAATTCGTTGTGTCAATCAAGAATCGAATCATCGAACCCGAATTCTATACTATGGTAGGACACACGCACGAGCACGAGCGAGCTTAGAGCTTTTTTTTTTTTTTTTTGCTTGAGTTGGAGTTCGAACCCACACCCTCCAACTTACGCACTGAGGAGTCTTGCCGTTGTACCATTGTAATCTTTATTCACATATTTCTTTACTTATTATATGTTTCTAAAAAATTATCAATTTATTAATTTAATTGATCTTACTCATCCTTAGTTTCATTAAATCTAATGTTAAATTATTAAATTATTTATTTTAATTTAGCATAATTGATGACTTGAATAGATTCTATTGAAAATGATTCCTCCAATTCCAATATACAAATTGGACGTTTTCACAATTTTAATTACAATATATGTTGATTAATCTAAATATATGCTTATACGTGATGATTATAACAAAAGTTATTTTAGGGTTGTCATATTTTACTATATATGTATATATATTATAGTAATGACACATTAATAAGTTAAGTTAATTTTAATATTTTTTTACCAAATCTTTAGGGAATATCCGCCAATTTTCGTCCATATACTTAACATTTTTTTTTTCAAAAGCCTTTTCTATACTTCATATTTCGGCATAATTTTCTATAGAATTTTGTCAAAAATTAAAGAATAACAATTTTTTATTTTCCAGAAGAAGTTTCACAAAAAAATAAAGATTTGTTTTTTTTGGATTTTCGTTAGAAAATTCTGCGAAAAATATAAAAACTAATATATTTTATTTTTTGATGGAATTTTTCACCGCAATTTTCTTGAAAAATAAAAAATTATTCACTTGGATCCTTGGGGTTTATTTGATTGACATATAAATTCCTCAATAATTTCATCATTACTATTAAATTAATTGCTTAAATAAGCAGTACTTCTAACTAACACTAAAAGTATCAAAGTAAATGAACTGTGAATCATATTTTGGGGGTAGCGTTGTATGTAAACGGCTCTAAAGTTTGAAACGATGTATATTTTGATTATTTAAATATTTTATATTAGTCAAAAATATTAATCATTTAAATAGATTTGAGAATATACAGTTAATATATAATTTCTTCAATTCAATAATAAACTTCAGGAAAAATATATATTTTTCCACATATGATTTGATGTGAAATTCAAATGTTTTGGAATGGGACGGCATATTCTCGTAGTGAATTAAGTAACGATAGTTAAATTATTTTTATTCCAAAGTTGTTAAGACCTTGTTTAAAAATTGTGCAAAAATTTGGAGAAAAAAAAAAAGAAATTTGATATATTATGTAAGTTCTCTTATTTTTTCTATTTGTTGCAATTGAAATGTCATATTAAATAACTATTGTATTTTTTTTTTACTTGCTACGGTTGAATTTGGTAGTAAATATATAATTGATTTTTAAACATTTATTTGCTATGACCTTAATTTCATAATAAATAGTTGTCTTATTACGTGTTCATTTGCTACAATCTAACTTTCGTAGTGAAAAATTGTCTTATTATCTAATTATTTTCTATGGTCTAAATTTCGTAGTAAATTACTATATTTTACTACGTTTTGAAAGACGTAGCAAAAAGCTATTTTCCTTGTAGTGTATTCAGTTTTTAATAAACTAAAAGTGTGTTTTCCTTCATCATCACCAAAAGAATGGAAGAAAACTCAAAACATAAAATCAAATATGTGACTTGTATGAATGAATAGTAGATTTAAGAAATAGAAAAATTCAAAATAAAGACAGAGTAGATTTGGTTTAACTTGAATAAAAGAGAAGAGTTGAATAAAAATCCATCAAATATAAGTATATAACTCAACAAAAAAACATCAAGAATCACTATAGATCAAAATCAACATGTCAGAAGAACCTAAATCTTTAAGTAAAGGAAAAACTAAAAATGGGAGATGGAAACCCGAAAAAAATACAAAAAATAAAAAACTTTAACCAACTTAAGTTGAAAAGCTTTAAGATCCAAAACCAAAAAAAGAAAAATAAGGGGAATCCAAAAAAATACCTATTCTTGAAGAGTAGAAAGAAAGAAACCTCAAAGATGAAAAAAGAAAAAACTCCATAAGAAATCTCCATACGATATCAATTAATAGACTTAGTAGCTTCGAACCCCTTCAAACAAAAAATGGATATATAGATAATAGATAAAAGGTGTGTATATATATGCTTATATATGATGCAATGAGAAGAGAAAACACCAAACCCACTCAGACATTAAAAGGGACATCAAGTTCTTCTCTCCACCAAAAAACATGTCTATAACAATTAATCACCCATGATTCCCCACTCTCCTCTGTGCATATGCTTGAGAGAGAAGGAGAAAAAGGAAAACCAAACAATATATAGAGAGAGAGGAGCAATGGCAGTATGCTATTGAAAAAGATGATGTTACCCTTTAAAAAACACACACTCTTATCACGTGTTTGTAGAAGGACAGAAGATTTTACGATATTTCACCAGAATTCAAAAAAGGGGTAAAGACAAGCATTTTATAAATGTTGGGTAATAATAGGAAGCAAGTGCAACGATTAGGGGGTAAAGTGCAAACACCCCAAATTTTGGGGAGTTTGCCGCAATTACCCCTAAAAAAATTAATGAGCCTTAATGAGATGAAAACAACATCGTTCATTCAACTATTTGACGTGTTGTACTGGGTACAATATTTACAAAATTAATAGAAGAAAATTCTTACCCAGACCCGGTTTGGCCACACTCAATTAATCATATGACAAGTGTTAATACACATGTTATGTGATTGCTCACTCTCCCGAAATTATACACCAATCACATGGTAAGTGTAAAACACTCGTCACATGATTAATTTTGGTGTGGCCAACCCCGGTGCGTATAAGAATTTCCCATTAATAGATACTTAAGCGTTTCTAAGACTTGAAACATAGTAGTTCATCATGAAAGCCTTTATAATTATATTTAGGCCAATACTAAAAACGGAGCAAAGAGGTTTAATTAGTAAAAAATAACTTATAGTCTTTCAAATTTGTATACTATTATTCTATCTATCTATATATATACACCTATATACATATGTATGTATGTGATGTGATATTTAAAATTTCACTCTCTTCAAAGTTCTACGACTTTTTTGTCTTTCCAAAACCCAAAAGTCGTCAATTCATTTCTGAATTCAAATGCATGGCTACTGAAGGCGTCACTAGAAGTAGCGAGTCCTCGTCAAACCCGTTATTAGTAATACCAACCACTGACGATCAGCGTGCGCCCATCATTGCTGATCAAGAAATTTTGCCGCTTCGTCCGCCGCCCGCCGCCGTCCTAGCCTCTCGGACTTTCGGGCGGCACCGGTTCTACAGAGGAATAAGATGCCGGAGCGGGAAATGGGTGTCCGAGATTCGTGAGCCGCGCAAGGCCAAGCGTATATGGCTAGGTACGTACTCAACGCCGGAGATGGCGGCGGTGGCCTACGACGTGGCCACGCTGGCTCTAAAAGGGCCGGAGGCGATGCTGAACTTCCCGGCTTTAGCTCCGTCGTATCCTACACCGGCTTCTCACTCCGCAGGCGACATACGTGTGGCGGCTGCGTGCGCCGCTGCCGATATAGCGCAACCACCGAAGGGCGGCGGCGGTGGAGTTTACCCAAATCAAGCCCCGCCGCCGGGAAACGAAGGAGCTTCATCGAGTGCACCCGCGTCCGGCCGGAACGAATTCGTGGACGAGGAAGCATTGTTGGACATGCCGAAACTGCTGGTGGACATGGCGGAGGGCATGCTTGTCAGCCCTCCGCGGCTGGAATCCAGCGGCTACGGCGGGGATTCGCCGGAGAATTGCCCAGGCAACGATAATCTTTGGAACTATCCTTCATATTCTTGGTCTCTGTAGCCCTGGAATTTTTATTTTTGCTCTCAGTCCCCCCCGCCCCCCCCCCCCCCCCCCCCCCCCCCCAACTCTCTCTCTCAAAAGCTGAATTATGTCTTTTTCCCTGCTTATAATCGGGGTGCTGCTTACTATATATTGTGAAGGCCTGAGTTACGAGTCTTCCGGTATGAAAATTGTACTATTGTGAATTAAGGCCTGAGTTATGACTTATGAGTCTTCCAGTGTAAAAATTGCTAATTGTGTGCAGCTTAAACCTTTTTGCTTTTGTTGTTATATGCCATTTAATTGTAGCTAATTATAAAAAACACAAACATGGTTCCGTGGAATGGAAAGGAGGCTATCATTCCAGTTCTGTTGCAATATCGCGACGTATTTTGTAGTTTAAAGTGCTAAAGTTTAAAACAAGGTGTCTGGAAAATATTTAACATGTAGAAATGTTTTAGTTCTTAGTGAAGGTGGCTAATGTAATTTTGAATTTCATAATAAGGTTATTTGGATATTGTCTTCCGCTAAAAGGATTATGAATTTCATTGTCATCTTAGTTCTGTGAAATTCTTAAGGGCTTCTTCTTGTCATTTAAAAAACATTGTAATACTAATTGACTAATCATGTTTATATATACTAATCTTCTTGTCATCATGTTCATCAAAAATCACAAAAATGATAAAAATACCTTTAATATATTATCAAAAATTTTAAAAAAAAAATTCGTTCCATCTCAAATAAAAGTTTCTAATTGTAGCTACTTGTATCAGCTCAACCACGAAATAAGTCCATCAAGCGTAACTTTTCAAATTAATATTTCTCCAAAGATATCTCCGAGCAACAACAATATATATGGGCTAATATATTATTGCTTGAAACATTTATTTGATAGCTAAAATGATCTGTGCCTCTCTCTCCCCCCCTCTCTCTCTCTCTCTCTCTCTCTCTCTATATATATATATATATATATATATATATTTGAGATGTTCTAGCTCGCGGCGTTGAAACAAGCTTCAACACGAGTTTCACTCTCTAAGGTACAAAATAGGGTTAATTGTAATTTTGGTCCTATAGATATGCCTTTGTCCAATTTTAATCCCATTCGTTTTAATGTTCTCAATTTTGGTCCTATCTGTTTCAATTTTTTGCTATTTTGGGACTTTTCTGAAATTCCGTCTAAGTTTTAATGGTGAAGGCACATGGGCCTCTAATGGGATGAAAATTCGGTCCAATTTTGCTCCCATTTGTTTCGATTTTCTCAATTTTGGTCCCATAAGTTTCAAATTTTTGCAATTTTGAAACTTTGCAGAAATTTGAAACGTATAGGAATTAACGGTCACGTGAAGCGCGCGTGTCTTCACCGTTAAATATTAGACGAAATTTTAGAAATGTCCCAAAATTACAAAAAATTAAAACATTTGGGACCAAAATTGAGAAAATTGAAACATATGAGACCAAAATTGAGAACATTAAAATGAATAGAACCAAAATTGGACAAAGGCATATTTACAAGACCAAAATTACAATTAACCCTACAAAATACATATTAATAAGAGTAAATTACATTAAGCACCCCAATCTTTGGAGTGCTTAATACTTTGATACCCAACCTTGATAAATATATATATTTTAGCATCCAATTTTTATTATTTGTGCACTAATAATCTTTTTTTGACTATTTTAATGAAATTTCAGCGGAATATTCGAAAATATTCTGGGGAATATTGGAGAATATTCCATCGGAAGAGTGTCAAAAAGATCATTTGTACACAAATAAGAAAAGTTTAAATACCAAAGTATATATTTATAAAATAAGATACCAAAATATAAAATATCCTAAAATTTGGAGTGTTTAATATAATTCACCCAATTAATAATGTTACAAGGCACATTTGATGGCAATCAAAATTAGAGCAAGCACGTAATAATGACCCTTGCTACCGTGTGTAGTCAGAACGCATTGATGACTATGTCCATTATATATGGCATGATGGAAAATTCGAGCTTGAGTGTAATCAAATCAATATTAATTATGTAAATATCGAACTAGCTATATTCATTATGCTTGAAATATATTTTAAACAGAGGCCTATTATAAGATAAGTATTGAGATAACATTTGTTATGTAATTAATTTGGATTGATCAAATTTAACTTTTGAAAGGTAGATTCTGCACTTGCCATAAGGGTTTAGTTGATGCTACATGCTATGTTAATGGGGAAACACCTCTTTTCTATTGAATGTGTGCCTGATTTTTATATATTTCAATCTTTGTATTTTTTATTGATTTCTTTTAAAATATTAAATTACTAAAATTTTAAATATACATATTGTACTAGTATAACTTTTATATGTTTATATATGCATGCACGTCTATTATTTAAAAAAAAAGAATAATGTACATATATATTTATGTATTATTATACAAAATTTAAATGTTATATTTTTTTATATTATATGTATTTTTATAATAGACATGTACAAAATATATTAAAAAAATTAAAGGCACAAAAGAAAAAATATAGAAAAATTGAACACATATAATGTAAAAATAGGTGCTTCCCCATTGAAGTAGCACCTAATATCAAATCATATAATACACATCTACATAATATATTACAAAAAATTTAAAACACAGAAGAAGGATAGAGTAAATTAAACAACTATAATGTAAAAAGACGTGCTTTCCCACTTGAGCAATACCTAATGTCAAATCTACCCTCGAACAGCATATGATATAATTAGAACATAAACAAAAAAGGGAAACTTTCAAATTAGATGGACTTACCTAATTGCATATATCTATATATATACCGAATTATTAACGTCAATGACTATTTGAAAAAGTCTTGTCCAGATCGAACAAATTCAATTTGATCACACATAATTAACAACGAAAATAAGTTATTATAAAGTATTGCGTAATCTATACAGGGACTAATTGTAGGCTTGTTAATTAAAATGAGACTATCCATCTCTACGATTTTTGCTAAATGAAATTACTTAATGCCACATGATAATTCTTTTTTTAAAATGTTGTATTATAATCAATAAACTGCATCAATACTGTTAAATAAAAAAAATATTATAATCAAATAATTATTAAATGTCAAAAATATCAAATAAATGTAAAAAAATAATCATTATAAAATATAAAAAAAAAGCTAATATGTAAATAGAATAAAGTACGCATCCACGAGAATCTTAATTCGCCAATTCAAATGTTACTTACCATCGAGATAACACTCATAGGCACATGGCATACAATAATTAATTGTACGATTTACCAATTAAAAATATGTAAAATAAAGATGGGGATAGATTCAGTCAATGATTACTAGGTAATAATTTTGTTTTGCATTCAAATAAAGAACAACGAAGGTGGGGTTGGATTGGTGGGGGCATTGCCATATAGGGAACATATTATATATACATATTTAGTGAACTAATGTTGGAATGGCCCAAATTTAGAGATCACGAAGGGATGGACCACAAAATATTGTGTCAAAAAGTTTCCCAATTGTGGTAGGGGTAAACAATAAATGATACCTTAATGATGAAGAGAGAGAGAGAGAGAGAGAGAGAGTCATATTTGATACCCCTCCACCATATATTGAATTGACACGCGGTACTTTTAGATAATTATTGAAATACAAAAGTTTCTTGCATCCACCCTTATAACTTTGGTCCGTGAAAATAAATACAAATAAGCAATCTTACCTCAATATTTTAAGTGAAATGCCTTTTTATTTTTTTAAAAAAAGTTTCTTAAATCATAAAATATTGTTTGTGCCTGTCCTTCAAAATGTTACTTTTGTTAAATTGTAGCTGTCATCATTATTAGTCCTGAATTAAGATATTTAGAGTCTTAGAGGTGAATTTTATTGTGAATCATATTAAAGGGCAAGTAAAGGCTAGTGATAATGCCAGAGCAAATTTTTATTTAACCTCTTTTTACCTTTTTTATTAATCAATCCTCAAAATTACATAAATTTTTTAATTTCAATTTTACTCATGTTATCCAATACCAAATAGGGAAAGAATATCAATTTTCTCTCACTTCATTAATTATTCGTTCTCTCAAATTTCTATCTTTATGAATGAAGTTTTTCGTCTTCTTAAAAATATAGTTAAAGTTTTATCTATAATTTTAATTTTTTTTCTCAAGCGTTTTGTGTGTGGGTGTGGGTGTGCATATATAGTTATATACAAAATTTAGTTTCATTTTATATATTTTCAATTATTAACATTTGTGATAAAATTAATTATATTGCTAAAATGAAAATGAATTAATTTTGTAATGAGCAACGACTTATTGTTTTAGTAATCTGAACTCACTTTTATTTTGCATTTTCATTTGCTATATTTTTTATCATACAAATCTTACAAGAGAATAAATATTCATATAAAAATTAATATTCCATTCTTTAACAAAATATGGAGAAAAATCCTTGTTTTTTTTTCTCATAGGAAGCAATTCCATCCACATTTAGGCCCACAAAAAATTTAAATCCAAAAATTAGTACCGTAAGAATAAATTTTTGGAACTGGTCACGCAGAAAATTAGGGATTTCTGACCAATTTTACTTACCCTCCGTGTCGTTCTAAAATTTTGGTAAGAAAAATAGGATGGAAATTTTTTTCTTTACTTCAAATGATAGTACTTTATGCTTTCATTTTTGATCATTTCCATTTTTCTCTCACTTTTCCTCACCAAAATCCTTGTTCCAAACATAGTCTTACGGTCAGAAAAATAAATTGGCATTTGTAGTAGTGACTTAACTTAAGTTGTTGTTAACATGGCTTAAATTGTTGGTGACATAGTAATTAAATTTTACAAAGACACACATATATAATACATATAAAAAGTATCACATGTAAATTACAAAAGACAAAAAAAAAATGAAAAACTAAAATATATATTATACAAATATTTTTTTTCCTCCCCCCACCCCACCCTAGGCCCCCTAACCCCAGAAAAACATAACAAGATATAATTGGATAAATTAATCCACATAATTTGGATAAATTTTTAAATTGAGCATATAATTGGATCGCCCATGAGATGTTGAACAATAAAAAAGTTCAGAAAAAAAACATCCAAAATAATTGTCTCGCAACGTTCTGCGGCGATGAGCTACCTCCAGCCATTTTGTTGTCATTTTTTCTTCATAGAACTGTTTTCCATCTCATCAATCCAATGGCATTCCGATGAAAAATTCTCCCGAAATGTTTTCTCAAAGTAAAGTTAATTTTGAACTTAGTGAGGTTTGAATCTGGAATCTCTACCTTGAAAGTGGAATACTTTGCCACTAAGCTATGTCCAAAATTGTTTGTATATGGTTTTTCTTTATAAACACTTATTATATTATTAATTTTTTTGTTAAAAAAAATACTCTAGCCGAATTTTTTCGCCTAAATCTTTTTTTTTTTTTTCAGTGAAAATTTCCATCAAAATTCCCTGTCTCCCATCAGTTTATGTGTATTAATATACTGAATAGTAACTTATTGCTTACTACAAAATGTCCTTTTTATTTAATAATTGCACATCAAAATGCTACCTACTTGAATAATATTAAAGTATTGTACAATGATATAACAATTTCACTTTTAACATTTCTTGACACCATCATATATATTCATATTCAATAGCTACAAATATTAATTGAGTTATACTCAAATGGATAGCATATTATGAATAATAATCTATTAAACATTTTTTCCCTTTAGAATATTGATAAAATTAATTGAAATTTATTTGATCACACCTATTAAAGTACTTTTTTTTTTCCCTCTATAATGCATTACATTTGTCAAATTTATACTTTGTACCTAAGTTTACTTTATATTCATGATGAATATTTTATAGGTGAGTGTTGTATTGCCATTGACTTTATAGGAAATTGTATAGTTTAAATTTGATTCGATTGAATTAATGTTAATAATTACATGATAAATATAAAATAATTATTGTATAATTGTTTGGGTTAGAATTTTTTATAATATATAGCATGATATGAAAGTTGGCATTAGATATTGAACCCGCCAAAAGAAGAAAAAGAAAAGATCGACTAGGTCAAATATAAAAGGGCAAGAAAAAGGAAACTGATGATCCATTCACTTTGGCCAACAAACAAGGGAAATTCTATCATCAACCATGGTTCGTAGGTGACTAACATTAATCACCTCTAATCTTAACTATTAGATATGATAAATAAAATCTAAGCCGTCCATATATATGTGACCTGTTACCTGTTGTGCAGGTAAAGTGTAAGGGTTACCTGCTACACAGGTTATCCTATGGTTTTAATTTATTACAATTATTTTATTACACTATATATGGTCCCACTAAATACAAACCAATAAAATTATTTTTATAACATATATGTAATTTATAAATTCAAACAATATATTAATAGTTGATAAAAACTTATGCTTAATTTAACTTTTCAACACATTTTAAAAAATATATAACATTGATGACAAATTATTTTAAAAATATATCTAGAATATCAGTATTTGTATTTTAAATAACATATTAAAATTTTAAAATTTAAATATTATTATTAAGTAAATTATTCATACTATCTATAAATTTATTATATAATGATTGATCTGTATTGAGATTGAGTAATATATTTTTAAAAGTACTGCAAATCTATAAAATATATCCAGAAGAGCGCAATAAGTAGTAGTTGTTAAAAAAATATGTTTTGATTATTAGTGGAGGGTATACAAATATAAAACACCAATAATAATAATAATAATAATAATAATAATAATAATAATAATAATATTGTTTAACCAAATGTATGTCAATGTGGTGTGATATATTCAAATATATATTATGCATAGCAAGTGTAACCAAATATATAATTCAATTATTGGTCTTACTAATTATGATTATAATAATATATAATGAATAATAATAGTAGTGATAATAACTATATATTAGCAATATATAGTTTAATGTGAGATAACTGTAAAAATAATAACAATTATAATATTAATAATCATATGTGAATAAATAATTATAATTTACAAGTATTTATGTATGGGTCTAATTAATATAGATCTAAATGACGTAACACAACAATTATATATTGAAAAGTATGTACTCCTTAGAGAAGGTAAACAATTATAACACCCATTTATTCATTTGAATAATTATGACTATAACTATGTGTGTGATCAAATGTAAAGTGAATTCTAATAAATAATATGGTGATAATAATATTAACGATTAGATGTCACACATTCTTAATTTGATGAACAATACTCACATTCTTGATATAAAATATTTAGTAATTGTATTATACGCTCTTCGTATAATAATTGACGATGAAATATACAATATTTTAACAAAATAATTATATTGACTTATTTGAAAATAAACAAAATAAATGTAAAAATAGGTCAATGTTACTAGTTTGTTTGCTTTTAATTTTTGTCCTAGAATTTCTATTTTGTTCGTACATATATGAATTCAAATAAATTTTTTTTATACTAGTGTGTCGATATTTGTAATCATATCTTGGAGAAGATATATATACTCTAATTGAACGTCGAAATAATAATAATAATAATAATAATAATAATAATAATAATAATAATAATAATAATAATAATAATAATAATAATAATAGAATGATTAGCTAAATTAATTCACGAGAATAATTAAAAGAAATAATAATAATAATAATAATATTTGTTGTTACTAAAATAAAATATCATGTGATTTCTTTTAATTAAAGTATAATATTTAAATTGCAATAGAAACTATTTACCTTAAGAACTCTTAATAATTAAGGGAGATTTTTTATATTTGGTAAGGTTAATAATTAAAGAATCCTCCAATCTCTTTAGAATCCAACAATAACCATTCTTTTCAAGATTAAATGAGAATTAGAGATGGAAATCTGATTAGAATTGATTTTGTAGAGAGAGAAAAATAGTTTGTTTACCTGCAGAAGCTGGTAAGTGTGAGATTTAATTAATTGATAACTTATTTAAAAAATTAAAATTAGTACACGTGGCATTATTTGAAGGCATGACTAACCTTAGTCACGTACGAAGCCGACTGATGGTAGAATTGCCCAACAAACAATTCCAAAAGCTACTAAACCCCAAGCAGAATAAATAAATAAATAAATAAAAGCTTCTAAACGACAAAAGGTAGATAACATATCTATTTCCACTTTTGATGCAAAATCCCTTCTTTAATTTTCCAATTTCTCCCCCATTCGAAGGCGGTTCCGATCTTTTGTTACATAATTGTGTTACATTTTTTATCAATACACATTATGTGTATTGGTGATTAATCGGGATAAGGATAGAGAAAAACTGATAATATGAAGAAAAAAAAAAATATATATATATATAGCGAAAATTCCAAAATACCCCCCTGTAGTTTCGAAAATTGACAGAAAACCCCCTGTGGTTTATAAATATGCAAAAAAACTCCCGTGTTTTCTTATACCCTGTGCCAAACTCCCTTTCTGTCAGAAGATAACAACGCTTGTATTACACGCGCCTAGTGTGCGAAAATTAATGATTTTTGGCACATTTTGTAAGTAAATTGACTAATATACCCTTACACTTATATATTTAAATATAATTATCTAATATGACAAATAAATCCCTTTCATTTGTTTAAATTTCAATTAAGCCCTTATCTTTTTATTTCTAAACTTTAAAATTGCAGATCAGCCCTTTTAATTTTTTAATTATATTTTTTATTTATTCAAAAAAATATTATTATTGCTATTATTATAAAATATTTAGAAAATTCTTATTAAAATAATAAAAATAATATTTTTAAAAATGCATTCAATTTTTTTGAAGAAAAATACGAATATTCAAGTATTATTTATTTTTAATAACTTTATAATAATAATAAAGAGTTTATTAATTTTTTTAAAGAAATTTTTATTTTTTGGTCATCTTTTTCACCTTCCAAACCCTAGCCCGCCGCCACCCAAACCCTAGCCACCCGCCGCCAACATTTGTCAACCAAACCCTAGCCCCATCTCCACGCCATCGTCACCCCAAACCCTAGTCCGCCACCGTTCACCTCCAAAATCCTAGCCCTATTTCCATGCCGCCATCGCCCCAAACCCTAGCCCCATCTCCACCTTCTTCTTCCCCCATCACACACACACATACATACAGAGCAGCAAGGAATAAGTAGATCTAGAGTTAGGGAGGCAACGGCGGTGGCCCGAGGAACAAGATGGTGGGTCATGGCAATGACGGCGGTGGCACGGGATAGGGCGAGAAGAAGACGGTTGGCGATCGAAGCGATAACAGCGGTGATGGAAGCAGCGGCTTGAGGAAGAAGGTGGTGCGTGGCGACGGCGGCTCTGATCAGCATCATCACTTTTTTTCGACGATTTCTTTACAGCAGGGCGGTGGCGGCTTCACACACACACACATAGAGGGGAGGGAGAGGGAGAGACAGTCATTGTGTGTGTGGGTGTGTGTTTTAATATATTTTAATTTATATATTATTTCTTTTATAAATAATTTATATTATATATATTCAATTTATAATTTTTACTTAAATATTATATTTTTTATATTTAAAGAATCAATCTGAGCCGTTCATTTTCTAAGTTAAGATCCAATGGCTCTTATTGATAGGGCATAATGGATATCTTAGTATAAATTTAACGCCGTCAATCATGAACTAACGGAGGAGGAGAGTGTGCGGGATATAAGCAAACACGTGGGTTTTTTTGCTTATTTATAAACCACAGGGAGTTTTCTGTCAATTTTCGAAACTACGGGGGTATTTTGGAATTTTTTCCAAATATATATATATATATATAAAGATTTGGTTTATGAGCGAAGTTGAAAGTATCCACAAGGAAATATGTTGGTGTCCCAACATTAGTTGAGCAGGGAAAATTTTGTTCGCATTGATTAAACTACATTTACCCCACAATGTGGCAAGGGGCAGCATCGTGCTTTCTTTTTTCAACATTTTGGACATTTCTCCAAAAGGTCGTGCAAATGAAAAAATAGAATAAAATTATAGAATATATATATATATATATATTGACGGTGTACAAGGAAAATTAAAAGTTTTCCTCCCATAAATGAGACAAGCAAATCTTAATGCGTAACAAAGTTATTGAAATGATGTTTCTGAAATGATGAAAACCAAAATTTTTTATTGAAATCAACCAACAATCAATGGATCCAATATATGGCATGTATCTATTAGTTGGAAAATTTTTGTACATATTTTATTTAACCGCATTCAATTAATTATGTAATAAGTATTTATACATTTTTCATGTGATTGATCACAATCTCTAAATTATATACCAATCACATAACAAGTGAAAAATACTCGTCACATGATTAGCAGTCTGGATCCTCTGCTATAAAATAATGCTACATCTTCTCCTCCACTCACCAATGCACGCCACCAATACACGTGTATTGATGAGTGGTTAAGATAAGAAAAGAGAAAAACTTATTATATGAGAAAATTTTTGAAGATTCTCTTTTCTTATCATAACCGCTCATCAATACACATAACGTGTATTGGTGAGTGGAAGAGAAGATGTAGCATCGCTTTGTAGCAGAGAATCCGAACTGAATGATTAGTTGCCTTATTATTTAACAATTGACAAGTGATGCACATTCAATGTCTCTGCAAAGTTAAAAATAAAGTATAATTTAATTATAGGTTTACAAATTTGAATAATATAAAATTAAAATTTTTATTTTTATTCAAATATGTATAATTATTTTTAATATATTTATTAGATTTATGAAAAACAAAAAAAAAAAGCCTAAAATTGATTAAATTGTGCAATTGAAAAAATAAATAAATAAAAGACAGGATATGAGAGTGGAGATAAAAAAAAAAAATAATAGTATTAGGTCGAGAGAGAGATCATAACAAATCCAAAATATTAAATAATTATTAAAATAGTCTATTACTTTATAAAGGAGTATAAATAGTAGCACTCACATAGCCAAAACTCTTTTCAGGCGAGTCAATAAGGACTTACTATTTGACTTTTGAACATGTAAATTTCAACTGAAACAATAACTAGAGAAGAACTTAAGCGTTATAAATTTGTTTTTCACAAGTGACCATCTCCACTCCTCATCTTCCCATATTTTTGAAAGTGGCATATGATTTATTCATAGGAAATAATATAAAATATATCTTTCTAAATTTATTATTATTCTTGATATGGTCGGAACTTGGTGGTTCTCCTCGAACTGACGTGGAGTTCCCGTCCGATAAATGTTGGCGGCTCGCTGTCCTACTAGGATGAAAAACACGTGAGTCAAACAAAAATATCTCCAACAAAGACAGCTTAGTAATGAATGATAATCAAGTATATGTAGAGAATCGAGTAGAGAGTATATGATGTGTATTACATTTGGGGGGACACCTCACTGGAGTATTTATAGTGAGTTGTGCCCCAGGCTAGGTCCTTGAAGTCCAGGCCGGAGTCCGAGCCAGGTGCATAATCGTATGAATCCATAGGACAGCAGAGCTGATGTCAACCTAGGACATCTTGGTTGCTATAGTGCAAGTTAGCCCACGACTAAGATTTATGGCAGTTGCCAGGGATGACAGCGACGTAATGTGGCTTCGTCAAGACTCTGCTTGATGTATCACATCCCATCGTCCACTTGACAGTGGGTAGCGCGTACTCAAAAAGAGGGATACACATCGAGGAGAGTAGCCTTCCTTGAGGGGCATTCTCCTCGACGGAATCCAATCGTGCAGAGAGTTGTAGGAGAGTTTGTTCTATGCGTACCTAGGTGACATGTGACTGACAAATGTCACAAAATAAGAGCCCGTAATGACATGTGTATATATACCGTATTACTGCTAATGAAAACAAAAATATCTAGCTTTTTTTTCTTTTGAAGTGTGGAAGTTGTACAAATTTTGTTCCTCTTTCAATTAGAAGAGATAAAATTAATAAATTAGTTCACTTATTACTCAGGTAGCATGTTGGCGTGGTTTGAATTTGTGAGTTAAAAGACAAATTTTTCTATTTTCTTTTTTTAGTTTTCAAAATTGATTTTATGTTTGCCATAGTGATATTAGATACGCACGTAAATAATTTTGTTCTTGTCTTTATTATGAGTAGATCGCATTTAAATATAATTTTTCAATTTTGTCCTTCTATGGCAAGATTCAGGGGCTTGCTTTTTTCGACCATCACTATTATTCACGAGGAGGTCGCTTTTTCACTTGATCATCAACTTTATTGAACCTGAAAATGCATATAATGCAAATTATAAATGACACTACATTAAAAAAGTTCAACCAATTAAACTGTGGTCATTTTCAAAATAACTGACCAAAGATTATGTACTAAAATTAACTCCATTATTGGTTCCTTTTGCATAGATTTTTTTTTTTAAAAAAAAGTGTTGATCTCGAGTCATGCTTTTTTTTTTTTATAGCCTTAGTCACCTGATTCTGATCTATTAATCAAATGATTTGGATTCAAATATTATAGAGGCTCATTATAGGACGATTCTTCCAACTAATTGCTCAATTCACAACTTCAATATTCGAATCTTATATATTGTTTAAGGGATAGTATCTCATCCCAATGGACCAACTGACAGTTACTTCTAGACCTTCTTCAAACTTCTATTTTATCAAAAAGGTCCAACTAAATAATTTTTTTATTAAAATATTTTTTCAAAAAATAAGTATTTTGCTTCTAACAAGAATGCAAAGCCTCCCATCAAACCTTTTCAAGGGCCCGAAAATCTGATCATCAGATTATGCAACCACTAAGTATCAACTTGTCTCTACTCCCAATCTTTGTATTTGTCCTCTCTCATAATTGGTTCCTCCACAGTAAAAACATCTAAAATAAGAAAAGTTCATTCATTCTTCTTGAAGTGAGCACAATGGCCTTGTATCACTTTTGGGTTGCTGACAGATCGGATTAAAATGCTATTAAAGTAGAAAAAAAATGGAGCTAAGATCAAAGCTTAGTAGCCCTCATAATCTACTGATCAAGCCTAGTTCGACTAGTGAAACATATGTCCCAAAATTATGATTATGGGTTCCATTTTTCACTAAACTGTGTTCGTCTTGTTTCTACTTTGATAGTAGTTTATTTGTTTTATTTTGATAGTAGCTTGATGAAATAATTTGATTTGTAATTTGAAATATGGTGTAATAGTCTGAATCTCTAATTGTAATAAATGAATTATTGATATATTTGAATGAAATGCAACTCTAAGAAAAGTAGCTCATATAATCAAGCAAAATTGGTACTCAATGTTTTAATATATTATTAATTATACTGTCATAAATATTATACTTTCTTTGAGGATTTCTAATAATATTAACGTATAAATAAGATAATTCAATAAATTAAATTAAATTCAAAAATTTTTTACGGATCAAACTATTTAATAGCATGTGTAATTTGGTTATTTCAAATTAGAGATACTGGTAATTGAATCTGATCGATTAAATATTTTAATTCAGTAAAAGTTCTAAAATGCAAATCAAATTTAAATTAAAATTCGAGTTATCGACAGGCTAACGTGAAGCTGAACATTGGGATGGGTCTATGAAGGGCTAAAGCCCAATATCAGAATTGTCACGCTGTGTCCCGTGAGCTCTAAAATTGCAGCCCGAAGGGCCAAACTGACAAAAAAGGGTGTCAATGGAGCCGATTTTAATCGAAAATCCCATACAAGTCCTCTGCGAATTTTAGTATATTCGATCCAATAAAATATCTGATGGATCAAATCCGATCATAAATATTTGTAATTCAAAATAAATATATAGAATATGAAATCAAGCAATTCGATCGATTCATTAATGATCTAAATCCTAATTATAATGATAATTTTTATTAGATTAATAATCTTGTGGATATAATATTAGTAAACAAGGTTAAATAGAATGCAATATAAATCGTAATAATTAATAATACATTTTTTTTTCAAAGTAATTTTTTAACAATGTAATTTATAGTTTTTATACATCTTCTAAAATAATTTTCTATTTAATTAAAATTTTATTTTTACATAAAAATTATTTTATTTTTATTTGTTTCTTGATTTTTAAGTTATAATTTTTTGACGGTTAATCAGATTCGATTTTCTTACTGGATTTCAATTTTTTTTATCAAATTCAGGTTCAACAATATTAAATGAAAATCTTGTAGGAATCGGGTCGAATTTCATATTGAGAAAGCTTATCGAATTTGAATTTGAATTTTTCAGATTCGCTCTAAATCCTACCCACTGATAGCCCTACTAATAAATATTAACTCTAGTAATTCCTAGAGAATATTTAAAGCTCGTTTGGAGGGATTTTTTTTTATAAGAAAATTAGCATTCATTTTTGAATAAAAATACTTTAGTGAAAAAAATTAAGGTTAGCTATTTTTTTAAAGCAGAAATTTAAAAAAAAACCCAAAAGTCACTTTTAAAAACTATCCAAAGTAATTTTAAATAAAAATAGGGATGGAAATTGGACGGGTCTGAGGTTGGGTTGGACTAACCTGGAACCCGCCCCGCCAAGAAAAATTTGGACTTGGACTCTCACCTACCAGGTCTGGGTTGGACCTGCTAGACCCAATTTATATTTTCCTTTGTTTTGTGTTCATGGTTTTAAAAAAAAACATATTTCAATTGAAAAAAAAAATGGGTTATTATTAAGCTGCTAATTTTCATTTGTTTTGTGTTCTTCAAAAGTCAAATCTGAATTTAATAGTCCTAACATGAGGCAAATACATGGATCTTGCTAATGCCAAGGCTGAGCTCCAAAGTTTAAATTTGACCATGAATTAATGCTCAACTAATTAATATTATTGCTAGTCCACGTCGCAGTTGCTAATAATGGTCACATTAAGAGTAAACTAATTCGTTGTTTATTGCATGTTAATCATAATTTATTTAACTCGTTCTCAACCAACTTGCTTAAAAATTAGTATCAAAAAATCATGAAAGTAGAAGTTTAGTATGAAAACCATCACTATCGAGCTTTATTCAAGCTCTTTGTTTAATTTTAATTATCTTAATTTGCATGTGTTTAAAAAATTTTCTACACCTAATTAGTTTTTGCATGTGTTAAAATGTGTTTATTTTTTTTCACGTTTTAAACTTTTTCCACGCCGCATTAAGTTTTCGCATGTTTAAAGATTTATTTAGTTTTTTGCATGTGTTAAAATGTGTTAATTATTTTTGCATGTGGAAAAAATAATTAATTTTTTATTATTTTTTTCATCTCTTGTGGGCGGCTGATCAATAAATGATCCCCTCAATTTTTCAACACGACCCAAAAATTTCAAATAATAATAATAAAAAAAATGATAGCTACCAATGTTTTGAAATCCAGATCGGACCTGTAGAATCATTATCTAATATCTAAAATGGTTAAGTTCACATCATAAAATCAGTATATATATATATATATATATATGCCATTAAAAGAATGCGCAAATAATTATTAATTTTGAGTTTGCATAATTAAAATAATTGAAACCTTAAATTCATAATTTCTCTCTCTTTTTTACTCTCTTTTTGAGAATATGGTCACTTTAACATATCAATAGCATACAAAATCGTAGTACAAAATTTATATTTTTTCTTAAGACTTTGCAGTTTGTACATCATTTTTAAAATTACATTGCCCGTATTTTCTGACAATTAACTTTACTACAACTTTCTTTTTTACATATAGTTCATTATATTTGTTAATTATGTTATTTATTCTCTTTAAATTTAATTTAGAAAGTTAAGGGCGTATTATTTTATTTACAAATATTTTAACTTGTATTATACTTGAACATTTTGATATGTATACTTTAATTTATATGACTTTATTTGTATGATCATGACTTCAATGATTTGACCATGGTCCCGCCCAACAGTTAGAGCTAGTGACTTTGTCTCGGTTTCTTTTTCGATTTGATGACTGGTTGGCCACAATTTTCACCTGCTGGCAGTATGATTATTGGCTAGTAGTACTATCAACTAAATATATTGCAAAATTATAGGTGGTAGGTGAGTTCAAGCTTGCACCAGTTGATTATAATATATATAACAGAAAGCGGAAAAAATAATGAAAAATCGCTTTTGAAAGGATATAATTGTTAACATTGATGGCCTTTAATTAAATATTATAAAGTTTGATTAGGAGACAAACAGGAGAACGCTTATAATTATTGCTAGGCTGATCAAGAACAGAGCGAAAAGGTTGAAGTTTAAAGTTTTACTTTCCTCGTAATAATAATTTCAGTAAAAAAAAAAAGTTTATTTTGTCATAAAAATAATTTCCATATTGTTAATAATCATAAAAAAATATATCTAATTGTCAATATTGATAATTAGTTACACGTATATGTTAGAAAATATGTAGGTGAACCAGAAGGATGACACGGGTGATCCCTGTTCTTAAGGTTTCAATTGGTCCTACCACGAATGATTTGCTAGAGGTTACAGGCAATACACCTCCAGGATATATGTCAAGCCTCTACGAGAAAATGGTTTCAGCAATAGCAATTCACTGAAAACTAAAGTGATTGTTCTTATTATTTTTCGATATCTAGATAGAGCATATGGGGCATATTTATGCTAATAAGATTTTGAAGGCTTGACTTTTCGTTTTGTAACCTTCAGCAGTTTTAGGTTAGTGGTCTGAGCATTTAGAGCCACTAAACACAAAACGTTTGTAACTTCAACAATTTTAAGGATTAAAACTGTCCATTATCAACCAACAAATCAATTCAAATTCAAATATATTATTTTATTGTTTGCAACTTGGGTCAAGTCCCGAGCAAAATATATGCTCTTGGCTCCTTGCGACGATGCATACGTGCGAAGTGCAAAGTGCGCCTAAAGCGCCAATGTGACTAAGCGACGCGAATGCGGCCCCGGCGCGGGCGGTGCGGTGCGCACCGCATGTGACCTCTCGAGTCTACTCTTAAGTTCCACAATTTAGTATTAGTAATCACATTTATGCTTATAAAGCAATAAATATTACATAATAAACTCAATGCAGGACAAAAGATATTAGTTTTGCAAACAACTTATACACCTTTCAAATATCCCCTTATATTACAAGGTGCATATCAACAGTATATAATGACAATTTAGTGATGAGAAAAAAGAATTGTTACAAACTATAAACAACATGTTTTTTTTTTTTTTTGCATCACTAAATTATTAGCGTAAGAGTGCCTAATTGTAAATAGTGACAATTTAAAACATTAAATCTTTTAACTTATAATGTAAACCAGTGGTGGCAAAGTATTCTCACTAGTTAATGGATGTTTTTAGTGATAATTTTCATGTTGCCACTTTAATTTATTTTTATTGATAATATATTTTTTTTTTTGTAGTGTTGTTAGAATATATATATATCTTTTTTTTTTAAGATTTTTTTATTTTAAAATTGGCAACGCTAAAGTCTTAAGGCCTACCAAGCATCATATTTCTTTGTGGCTCACTAATATTTTATTGTTGAATCACTTTTTACAACAATCAACTATTAACAGTTTAATAAAATTAAAACAGATATAAAAATTTATAGAGGGATTCAAAGTATAACAATCAATTACTTTTATTATATTAAAAGTATGCTCACTTCGCATTAAGAATAAAATATGATAATTGAAGACTCATATACTGAATGAGTAACCAAGTTAAGTATACTTGTGCGTGCTCATTTATCACGGGCTTTTAATCATAAAAATATACAAAATCTAAATCTAAATAATAAATTATACTGGACCTAAACCTATAAAGTAAACAAGTCCTGATTGGATTATAGTGCTTAATTAATTTGGTTAAAAACAAAGAAACTTGTTTAGATTTTACAAATAAGTTGGCAAGTATTCATTACTGTTTTAAAAATAGTTCATACTTTTCTACACATCTTGTTTTAAGAGTTATAGCCTTTTTTTTAAAAAACAAAACAGTACTCTATACCATCTCATAAGCTCCGAAAGCTAGAGTCGTTTTTATTTTTATAGTTAAAATTTGAGTAATTTGGTTATTGATGAATTACTTGAACAGTTTACAATCAAATTCGCAGCCAAACCATCAATCATGATCAAATCACTTATGAATCTTAGCCAAACACACTCTAATTTAGTGGTAGATAGTTATGGCACAAGTCCAATACTCATACTCAAAGTTGAAAGAAAAAGGAAGAAAAAAGTTATATTACAATATATTACATAGTAATATGAAAATTATTATCAATTATATATTATGTTACGGTTTTATTTGGTTACAAAATAATTTTCATAAAATCAATGATGATAAAAATATGTTTAAGAGATCAAAAATTAAGTCACTAATAAAATCAAATCACAAATCATATATGCAATTTTATATATAACTCCGTCATTGTTAGTTACCTCCGCCTCCCCCTCTCCAAAAGATACACAAATAATAAGAGTTAATTGTATCAGACCCCCTGTGAAATTTGAAAGTAGCAAAAAAGACCCTGTGTTAATTTAACCAGCATAAAACACCTTATTTAATTTTAAATTTGCCTACTCTCTCCTTTACTATTCCTACACTATTAGAAAATTGAATTTCCAATTTTGCCCCCATATTCATAACATATATAATATCATATAAACATTTATACCTATAACAAATTAATACTCATGTAAATTTATATCATTGTAACAAATATAACAAATCGTTATTCCAATTCTGAAAACTAAATAATTATATATTCAATTTATCTCTTTTAAATTATTTAGATAGAAAATATAAAAAGAGTTTCTCAATAAAGAATGAAAATATCAAATAAATAAAATTGGGCATAAAACAACTAAATAATTGAAAATCTCCAAAAAAAATACTAATACTAATGAAATAATCTACTTCGCCAACCCCCCATCTTCGCCTTCGCCAATTTACTATCCAGAAGCTCGAATTCCTGTTGTCGTAAACCGATGCCAAAGATCCATGACCTCTATCGCCCGCCACAAGAACAACCACGATCTAGTTCCCATCAACCCGCCTTCCCAAAGCATATATATCCATAGTCACCGCCTCCACATCACTGTGCCGCTCAACACCAGCTAAGCATTTCGACCATTCTCAGAACACCCGCAACTGATCTCCCTCCAACGCCAAGCCTACTGCACCACCCAATGGGACGCCAGATCTGGTCGCCTCTCCACCACCCTCCATCATTCCATCGTGGCCAACAACAAAATCCTGAACGCCGCCACCCAATGAGATGCCAAATATGTTTTTTCCTCAACCATCGCTAACTCCATGGATCTCTCCGTCGACTTTGCAGAAATTCCAACTATGGTACATGGCCGAAAGGAAAAAAATCGGGTGTGTGAAATAAAAGGAAAAGAAAAATGAAAAAAATACATTATGCAAGGATAAAAACGGTAATTTCAATGGCCAAAAACACATTAATCTTCGCACAGTTAGCGCGTGAAATTCACTTGTGGGTTGTAGGGTTCAAGATACTTTATTTATATTTTTACAAGGGTTTTTATGCTAATTTAAATTTGAGAGGGTCTTTTATGCTCATTTGGCATTTCACAGGGGTGTGACGCAATTAATCCCAAATAATAAGGAATACAAAAAGCTCATAAGTAAGAGAACACATGCACGTGGCACTCTAGCCTTGCATTCGAAACATAAAGGACGAGAGAGACAGAGAGAGAGAGGCCCCTATTATTACCTGTTAACAGCTAGTCTGGTCAAATTATACATGTTTAAACAAGTACTACATTATTTTTCAGTTAACCCCACGAACGGGGCCCCCGCGAATTCCCCGCGCTTTTTCTGCTACCTTATAATCCCCAAATATCCTGCCACTTCTTTTTCTTACACGTTCTAATTAGCAAGCCTACAAAACCTATATTGCCTTACCCCAAAAGCCGTCAATTTCCTTTTTCCTAAATCTCAAATGCATGGATACTGACCACGTCAATCAGAACCACGACTTTTACTCCTTCAACCCGTTATCAGCAACACCAAGCTCTGACAATGCTGATCAAGCAAACCCGTCGCAGCCCTCCGCCGCCGCCGTCGTTGCGTCCCCGACGTCCGGACGGCACCCCATGTACCGGGGAATCCGGTGCCGGAGCGGGAAATGGGTGTCGGAGATTCGCGAGCCGCGTAAGACCACGCGCATATGGCTAGGCACCTACGCCACGCCGGAGATGGCGGCCGTCGCCTACGACGTGGCTGCGCTGGCTCTCAAAGGGCCGGAGGCCATGATAAACTTCCCCGGACTGGCTCAGTCGTATCCAATCCCGGCCTCTCACTCCGCGGTCGACATACGAGCGGCGGCTGCGAGCGCCGCCTCCGCTGTAGCGCCTCCGGCCCCGAACCCGAACCAATTAGCCCAGCCACCAGGGCATAACGAAGGAGCTTCGTCGAGGGCGGGGCACGAATTCGTGGACGAGGAAGCATTGTTGAACATGCCGGAACTGCTGGCGTACATGGCGGAGGGCATGCTCGTCAGCCCGCCGCGGCTGAAGTCCGGGGGCGACGACGGCCAGGAGTCGCCGGAGAATTTTTCGGGAAACGATGGTCTTTGGAACTATCCTTGATTTGGTGAGCTAAGCAGATCGTGAAAGAATCGATATAATTGATAATTATATATAAAATTATACATGTATACGGTATATATAGAAGAGCGTGGTTTGTCTGGCTTTTTTATGACCAAATCCTCTATATTCTTGGTCTGTAGCCAGCTTGTAATTTTACTTTTTCTCCTCTTTCTTTCAGCTTATTATAAGCTGAATTATGTCTTATAATTGGGGTGCCAGCTTGTGGCTTTTCAGTTTGAATTGCCCGGCTTACTATTGTGAAGGCCTGCGGTCTATAAACAAGTTTTCCGGTGTGAGAATTGCTTTTTTTTTTTTTTTTTTTTTGGGAAGGAGAATTGCTTGTTATAAGCAATTGTTATGTATTAATCAACAGCTGGTTTAAGCACAGCAATGTCTGTATTAATTTATCTGTATGGACGCATTACGAATTTACTATAGCTTAAAATGTTTTTTTTTTTTGTTTTTTAATTAATTGTTGTTATGCAATTAATTAATTGTAGATAAATATAATCAGTGGCTGGGGTTCTTGGCTAGCTTTCAAATCGGGGCTCCGTAGAGAAGTGATTAAATTTGATGTTTAACTATACTGTATTGAAGACTTTTGGTCGTTCATTTCTGTGGATTAATTCTTCCTTAGCTAGCTTAGGTTAAGCATGATACTTTCAACTTGAGACCTATTTACAAGCTAATCTCCCATTTCGGAACTTCTTAAAAAACTATTTTTCTTTATTTTTAAAATTTATTTTATTTTTAAATAATAATAAAGAAGCAACAGCTAAGTATTCAAAGTCACAATCCTAGTAAGGCACTAAGTCAATATTTTTGTCACTAAGTAAGTTGTATTGGTGATAATAATTTTTATATTGTCACAATATCACTCAATGGTAACAAGAATTAATGTATTATTTTTTATCATGAACAATTAGTATGACTCACCTATAATGACAATTTGGTGACAACAAAAATTGTTATTGAAAATTTGGGTTTACAAACTCCTCAGTTTGGATCCTCTGCTACATAACGGTGCTACATCTCCTCCTCCATTCACCAATACACGCCACGTGTATTGGTGGATAATTGAGATAAGGAAACATAAAGATTTATGATATGAGAAAATTTTTAAATATTATCTTTTCTTATCTCAACCGCTCACCAATACACGTATCGTGTATTGGTGAGTGGAGGAGGGAATAGTAGAGGATACGAACTGCAAACTCCTATACAATTTGGTGTTTACAAACTCCTATATCCTCATTTGATAAATTTTAATATAAGATTTAACATTTTAAAAGTTTTCGAGAGATTATGAATTATATGTAGTTGTGTTGGTAAAAATAAAAACTTATAAATTCATTTTAGATTATTTAATGATGAAAAATAATGCAGAATAAAATTTTCGTGAGATGCAAGATAAAAATGTAATATTGTCGTTTTGTTTAGAATATCAAATAATTTATAAGTTGTTTCAAAAATTATAAGGTTGAGAAACTTACTAACTAAAATATCTAACTATTTAAACTTATAAGCTCGTTTGCTAAAAACTATCAAATAGTTTGTAAACTCAAAAATATTTTACTGTTTAAGCTACAAGCTCCTCTGTTGAAAATCTATCAAGTATTATAAAAGAATATATAAACTTCCAAACATCTCATAAGATATCTTCGAGTGCTTGTAAGATTAGCTAGAGACTTTTGGAGAAAAAATAAAAAAACTAATCTCGTCCATTCAGATAAAAATTTTCTTTTAACTGTCACTGATCTTGGATCAACCCAACCACAAAATGAGTACTTGAAATCGGACTTTATCACTTCGATAATATAACTCCGAGTTATAACTACATATGTACTAAGATATATTGTTGCTTGAAAGTTGAGACATTAATTTGTTGATAGGGAAAAGACAGGAAAAGATTGAGCCTTACGAGTACCGTATATACCATAATAAATTATGAATTGAGAATTTGAGATGTTACAGCTCGCGACGTTGAAACAACCTAGCTCCTACACAATTTTCTTACGTAGTAAAGGTACAAATGTTGTCGCAAATACACGTTTGATGGAAATCGAAATAGTTAATTTTAAGCGTGTGATAACGACTCTTGCTAGTACCGTGTGTACTTAAGAGGCCCGCTGTATACATGTGACACGATTGAAAATTTCTAGGCTTCATTAATTTTCATCAAATCAATACTAGAGAACACAATTAAGGCATTATATATATATATATATACACACACACACATATTATTGATATATATTTTTGAGAAAAAAAACTAAGTATGAAAATAAAACTCTTTAACTTCAAAGTAATTAATTAATAAACAATCATCGCCATTGATACATGGATCTAATTAAAGCATATACCTATTAGTTGTCTTGTTATTTAATTAATGCTTTTTCCAGCATTATTATGATTTAAGAGATTGCTTTTCATTTGATTGGCTACCTTGTCGAACATCAGGGTGCGTCTAATGTGAAATATAAGTGGATGGCTCTACACAAATGATGCTACACTCACAACGTGAATCACACTTTGAGACATCTCAATTTCAAAGCAATTGTACTAAAAAATTTTCTATATATGTTCACTGTTAAATATTCACTCAATACTTAGAGGGTGTTTGGCTAAGTTTATTTAAAATATCTTATAAGCTTCTATATTTTATAAGATGTTTTAGGAGTTTATAAGATATTGGATCTTATTTTTAAAATAAGTTATTAAAGTGTTTGGATAAATAAGAAGGGGTATAGCTTATAAGATGTTAATAATGACAATATTGTAATTAATTTGGTTAAAAATAAAAGAATTTGGTAGATCTTAAAAAATAAATTGGTACCTCCTTACTTTTTAAAAAAGAGCTTGTAAGCTCTTCAATATCTTATTTGAGGAGCTTATAAGCTCCACTTCCAAAATTTTTGCCAAACACTTTGCACCATCTTATAAGCTCTCAAACATCTTATAAGATGTTTTGAGGAGCTTATAAGCTTAGCCAAACACCCTCTTAGTCTTTTAGTCACCATAGAAAGCCTCGGATCCCATCAAACCTTTTTAAGGGCCCAAAAATCTGATCATCGGATTATGCAATCAATACATATCAACTTTTCTCTCCTCCAATCTTATTTATATTTTTATTTGATCTCGAGAAATCAAGGAGAAACCCATGACCTACTCAGATATTTTTATTTGGAGAAGTTAGAATAATTTTTTATAAGATATTTAAAGTATTTCCATACTTTAGAAGTAGGAATGGAATTTAAAATATATATATATAGATGTATATAAAAAATTTAATTTAATATAAATTTAAAAATATGCAGTCGCATTGTCTTGAAAATGCGCGCGCGCGCAGACACACACAAAAGACTCTACTTATTCAAGCTCCTTGAAGTGGGCCATCGGGCCTGGATGACTCAATATGAGGAGGTTAATTAATTGGCCCCGTCAAAATAGCACGTGGTCCACGCGTTTCCGCGGGAAAACCACTAGATGATTGGCGGTTATCAACTGTGCATACTCGGACGGGGTCAAATATCAAAACGTCATTTCAGAAACAGACGATTTTGGTTGCTTGGTAGTTGGAAAGCCCCCATCAATCTCCACAATTCTAAGTGTCACACGACTCGTTTTCAGTCCGGACAAATTGATAGGACATGTTTTCTAAAATTTTATGCCTTTTAGAATAAGCGAAATATTTTTATATTTTTCGAAAAATTTAATTCCATTATTTCGGACACGCATTTTTTTGTCAGTATCTAACTTTAAGACTTTGTCTAAGGGCAAAAATATCAAGCGTTTATAGCATTGAGAATTGAACCCATGAGAATTAAGCAAGGTAATTGAGGCATGAACTAGAGATTATTGTGGAGTTAATTAGTGTTGTAAATCATTGTTGTGCTCTTCCACAATCATGATTCATGGGAATTAAGCTAAGTAATTATTACTCTAAAATAAAATACATGTGTAATTATAATTAATTTCACTTAGAGGTGACAAATAAGCATGTTGAATTGGATTTGGGTTGGACTCTATTGAATTTGGTTGAAAATGAATTTTGTTTCAAATAGCCAGGTTCTAGAAAACGGGTTGAGTTGATAATATGTTTGAATCGGGTTATAATGATTCTGCGATTTCTTAACCGATTCAATATAAAATAAATATATTTTCTTTAATATAATATTGTATATTTTTCAAAATATTTATTTATTGTTTAACATGTTCTTTAATTTGCAGATCATAATGAAGTACTATCAAATCATAATGATTTTTTTTTATTTGAACCATTTAAAAACCGTATAAACTTATCTAGAAATTGCTTAGACCCATTTGACCCAAAATATTTTGAAGTCCAGTAAAGCTCAATCCGCTTCAACCCATTTATAAAATTTTAAGATCCAACCTAGCCCAAAACTAGTTGAATTGTATTGGACCCATTAATCTCAACTCATTTTTTCACCTCTAAATTTTCAACGCACCACACCAAGACATGTATAAGTTTCATAGTGAAATTCATACATAAAAATCAAATATAAACATTCATTCCCAACGCAATTTCACTGGCTTTACATTAAAGAACAAAAAAATAATTATCACATCTAAATATTATCCTCAATGTATTCATGTAACCCACAAATTACCAATATTACATTTAAATTTATATTTTTTTTCATTTAAATATTAATTTTAGTTTGCCAATTTAATTTTATCATGATATATTCATCCAATCGTATTTTAGTTTTCCTGAAAATTGCTACACAATATAAAACTAGTCTCAATAGAAGTAAGAACACAATCACTGAACACCTCGAACGTGTCTAAATTTATATTTTGATTATAAGATGTTAAATTTCAATTGTATATGCAGTCTCCAGTTAAGGTATTTTGTATACTTAGATTGCGTTTGCTGGTCATATAGGATTAAGTGGGATACGAAAACCATATAATATAATGGCAAAAAAAAAATATGGTATCAATTCAATCCTTTGCATAAAAATATTTGGTAGGTCAGTTTTATTTCAACGAATATTCCGAAAAGGAGTGTTAGGTTGCCCTATCTTTCATAGATGGATTACATGCAAATTACATAAAATCTTTAATTTTTTTCAATAAATTAAAAGACCAAAATGCTCTTATAAGTTCTTAATTTATTTAACAATTATTTGAATGTGTTTATCAATTATTGAACACCCATAATTATTCTTCCCAATTGTCGGAAATTTTGATGAGATGCCCTGTCTCCTTTTTTTTTTTCATTTTCTATCTCATTTAATATATTAATGCTATGATTCACTATCAATCAATGAGATTAAATTGTACCTAACATAGAAAATAAAATATACACATGATATAAAAAAAAAAATAGGTGTACAGAATCAATAAATATATTACAATATGTTTTTAACAAACCTTATTATTGCTTAGAAAAGTATGTTTTAAGTTAATCTTGAATAATTGCATAATTTTGAAGATCGATTTCTTTTTGCTCAGTGACACCAAAGGAATTTAGGGTTAAATGGGCAATTTAAAAGTTATATCAGCCAAACCCAAAAGTGGTGGCAGTTGGGTGGGTTGAGTTAGATTTGGATTGAGTTGGAGATGAGTTTTGGGTTGTAAATAGGTTGAAATAAGGTGGGTTGTAAATATGTTTGAAATAGTTTTTAATAAGTCCAATGCATCATTTTTGTGTGTTTAATCAAAGCAAAAAAAAATGACTAATTCCTTTTTTATTTAGATGACTCTAGAATACTAAAATGGTTTGTAATCAAATAAAAAAATATATATTTATTTGTTTATCAGATAACCCATTTTAGGACCAATATGAACCCATTACCGACCTATCTAAAACCCAATTCAACACTAATCATGTGAGACCTAACCCAATACAATCCACTTTAAAATATATTAGATCCAACTTAATCCAAAATCATATAAATTGAGTTTAACCAATGGGTTGGAAATCATTTTGCCACCCTACTCAAAACCAATGGATTATTTATCCCTTCCCTTTTGGGATAGACTATCTCAAAAAGTGAAGGATAAAAGATCGACCCTAAAAAGTATTTCAAAGGCCAAAAATATTGTCATCAAATATAATTATAAGTGGGATATATATATAGTTGTACTCATAAACCCCTACTAAATGCAATCTTATTTAATTGGTCATTTCTGAAAGTTTTAATTGAAATCTACTAACATCACACCAATAAAAGATTGTTATATGTCATCTTTACAGATTTAAAACTGAAATTGTATTTTGAATTATGATTCAAAATATAAATTATAATAAATCAAATAATTTTATAAATGTAGTTAGAGTGCTAAAATATCACAAAAGTTAATACCTTATCCGTTCTTGTCGAGTAGAAATGGGACCCACTTTTGTTCTAGGCCCCTTTCGTCTTATACCAGAAAAGCTAACACGTGTGGACGCGTTTCCGTGGGAAAAACAAAACAGTCCTTGACAGTTATTAACTGTCACCGCCACCTCCGTGTGCGAAATCACATAACGTCCACTTCTGAAAAGCATGTGTTTGTCTTTTACCGGGTTTTTGCCAATTGCCAATCTGTCAACTCCCAACCTGTTGCTTAGTCACACACCACACACACTACTTCTTAAGGACCTTCGTCTCACATTCGTTTGTTATGTCACTCAATATATACAATGCATATATATCATTATCAAATATTACAATCTGAGATACATGTTTGTATTTATATGTCATTTTATTGCTCGCAAGTGTCAAAATTCATGTGGGAGTACGAAATGTATTTTGGGCAATTAATTTATAGGAGGTTTAACTTTATTAATAAACCAGCATCGATTAGGTGTTATGCTCGTATATCATAACTTATTATACTGTACAAAAAAAATAAAAATAAAATATTCTATTTATGTAAAATAATATTTACTTTAAATAATTTTTAATTCAATTTAGTTAAATAAATAATATTTTACTCATATTTGAAATTTTTAATGATTTAAAAATGAAGAGTATTGTCGTTGCAAAAATAAAAAAAAATCTAAATATGTGATCAAAACTAAAGTGATAAATAAAAATTTTAGATATATTATAGTTATAAATGATAAATTATGAGCTACTCTAAGTTAATAGATCACAAAATAATGGATTATTATCCACATTGGAGTACGTGTCATTGTATTCTTTTTTACGTACTTAAACAAATATGGATGTAAATTATCGTAAAATAAATTAAAGTTTAGTTTACAAAAAAGGATAATAATATATAAATAAAATAATAATTAAATTATGAAATACCAAGTACTCTTGATGTAATTTAAATATTGTAAATGTCCTTTTACAATCTTCGAAGAAAACATTTCATCATAAACTTGCATCATATGTATTGTAGATGTTGTGAATACTTTGAATCTCCTTTCATATATCTCTCTTTTTTTTATTTATAAATAATGTCTTTTCATATATCAATTCATTTTTTGATGAATATTTTAACTATAAAATCTCTTACTTAGTGAAAATAAAAAATCATAGAAAAGTGGGAGTACGTAATTAGACATATTAATAGGTAAGTAAGTGGATAAGTGGGATGATGAAGTGGGAGAACGTAGTTATTATTTAAAAGACCTAACTAATCAAATTTTTTTTAATTAAAAAGTTTAAGAATAAAATTTGAGAAAATTATATTTGGTCAAAATTAACCAAATTGCAGTCAAAAATCATTGTCAAAATCATTTTATAGTTTATTATATGATTTTGGTCAAAAATCGCTGTCAAAATCAATTCATGGTTTATTAGATGTAAATATTTTTATAATATACATGTAAAAAGTTTATACATCTAATTAACCACAAAATGATATAATGCAATCCAAAAGGAATCAAATAACAATAAATAAATAAAATTGTAATATGTCAACAATTTAATACAAAAAAATTGAAGATAAAAACACAACAATGAGCCAAAAAAGGTTGGATAATAAAACTCTCACATAGCGTTAAACTATATAAAAAGAAATGATAAGAGATAAAAAAAAAGATGAAAAAAATAAATTGTAGATAATTAATATTGTGTCCACATTTTAATCTTTTAATCATTTTAAATTTATAATTTAATTCTAGTAACATGACATATCATATTAACGACATTTTTTCAAGTTTGAATTATATAAGTTTTAATTGAATGCTTTTTTATAATTTTTGAGAAGAAATTTATCACAAATGACATTATGTTGACATTGACATTCATAATATTTCTTATATCATAATTAATTGGATGACATTATGTAATATTTCAATTAGAATTTTCATTATTTATATATATTTTGATTGAAAGTTACTATTATATTTTTATGTCCTTTTATGTTTGTGTGTGTGTGTGTGTGTGTGTGTGTGTGTGAGAGAGAGAGAGAGAGAGAGAGAGAGAGAGAGTCAAATATGGATAGTTGGTGGATTTGAATACTGCATCTGTCCCAAATTATTAGTCATTTTAGAAAGTTTTTTTTGTCCCACAATATTTGTCATTTTGAGAATTTCAAGAGAGCATTTGTTTTTCTTTTTCAAATTTACCATCAATTTTCTCAACTAAAACTCATTAATTATCATTATATAATCAACTAAAAAGAAGGTTATATATTTTTGTCATTTTCAAAAAAAAAAAATTAGATAAAAAAGGAGCAATTAATTGACATAATCGGTGTATGTGAAAAAATATAGAACGACTAATAAAATAGGACTGAGGGAGTAATTATGAGAGAAAAATTAACGATTAATGCAAACCAATCAAATAATTCATCCTTAACATTAAAAGTTAAAACTAATTTAAATTTTTAAGAATTAAGAATTTGATCGAAATTGTAAATTTGATTGAAATTGTACATTTTGATCAAAAAAAAACTTTAAATATATAATAGTATAGATTATATGTTTTGACTTTTACAATACATTAACTTACGATGAAAGTTTTGAATAAGAAATAAGTACTTTTATTAAAGTTGGATATCAATTGGAAACATCAACATTCAATTTGATTATTGTCTCTGAATTGATATGAGTTGAATAATAGGGTGTTTGGGATAGGTTTAAGGAAAAAAAAAAGCACTTTGATATTTTTTTCTAGAAAAAAAAATGATAATTAAATGTTTGATTGGACAATTTCTATTTAAAACTAAGTGGAGAAAAAGCACAAGTTAAGAAATTGTAGTGGAGGGGGGTGGGGGAGCTGCTTCTATTAATTTTAAAAGTGATTCTTGGGACTTTTATAAATAAATTAAAATTTTTTGAATTATCAACTATAATTTTTGACTATTTTTTATTTTTATTTTTAAATACTATCCACTTTTACAATTTAATTTTTTTTTTTTCACTTTTTCAATAACTTTTTTAGCTACTCCAAAAACAAAAGCTATCCAAACACCCTCTACATATTAAATTCGAACCACCAAAGAAAAGACACAAGCAACCAACAGTTGTTAAGAGAGTTTGATAAGGTTTAAACTTTAAACCTTTATTAGGGCTTATGAGAGTTTCCAATCGTCCAAATTTAAGACTATAAAGTCTGCGTTATGATGCCAAGTGGCACCAAACAAGTTGTCGAATTTCAATGTCGGATAAATTTGTACCCAAAGAGGAAGCTTCTGACTTCTAGATACATTGAACTAGAAAAGGACTTGTTGATCATTTCCTTAATAAAAATATCTCCATCCCCATCAGTAAGAGCTTAATAAATAAATAAATAAATCCCGATTTTCGTCAATACCCCACAAAGTTGCCGCATTTAGATATGGTCACGTTTCAAACTCTGACCAATGACCTGCTTCGAGGAGTTGCACCCTGGGCCCCGCAAAACAGCTGGGTATCTTAATCCAGTAAAAAGCTGGAAACCGTGGGCAGCCACCAGCCTGTTCCCTTATCATCATTTCCGTGTTTATGTGTATTTCGCGTCAAGCCCGTATTAATCACCTTATCATTATTTATTAATCAAGAATCACTTCTGCTGCTTACCTCTTAAGTCACCTATAGTATAGTGCTCCCTCCATATATGATATATATGCACACACACACATAAGCAGCTCTTCACTGTCACTAGTCACTTGTGCCCCCCAAAAGCTAGCACAAACCACTTTTAATTACATTTTCTAACTGCTTCTGCTACTACCGCTTAACTAGCTTGCACCTTCAAAAGCACTTATTTCGATCAGAGGAGCTTTTCTAATGGACGTGTTCTCAAGCAACTACTCAGACCCTTTTTCCCCTTCAGAATCTTCATCTGACAATTACTACAGCAAAACCCACTTCTCCGACGAAGAAGTGATTTTGGCTTCTAACAATCCGAAGAAGCGGGCCGGCCGGAAAAAGTTCCGCGAGACCAGGCACCCCGTCTACCGCGGCGTGCGGCGGAGGAACTCCGGCAAGTGGGTGTGCGAGGTCAGGGAGCCCAACAAGAAGACCAGGATCTGGCTGGGTACATTCCCGACGGTGGAGATGGCGGCACGGGCCCACGACGTGGCGGCGTTGGCGCTGAGGGGGCGGTCGGCCTGTCTGAACTTCGCGGACTCCGCGTGGAGGCTGCCGGTCCCGGCATCGGCGGACCCCAAGGACATCCAGAAGACGGCTGCCGAGGCGGCGGAGGCTTTCCGGCCGCAGCTATTGGAGTCCGAGGATGAAACGAAGGAGGATGAGGAGGAGGAACCTCCGGCTGCTGCGGCGGCTGCGGTTGCGCCGGAAAACGAGTGCTTTATGGATGAGGAGGCTGTTTTTGGGATGCATGGGTTGCTGGCAAATATGGCGGAGGGGTTGATGTTGCCGCCACCACGGTTCAGTGATGACGTGGATTTTGATGCTGACGTGTCATTATGGAGCTTTTCTATTTAATGTTAATTACTATATTAGAAAGTTTATTTAGTTAGGGGTTTAGAATTTAGGTAGGGCTAGTGTCATTGTTTGGGAAGATTTTTTCAACCCCGTACCTAAAATATGCATTGTTTTTTTGTGCTAGTACGGGAAAATGTCAACGTCAATTTACAGAATAAAACAAGTTCCTAATTTGGGCTACTTTGGCTTTCTTGAATCTTGATGAGGCATCATCAGAATCTTCCAACGACTTAAGTTTAGGTTAATTACTTCTTTTGGAGGTATTGTAGATTGAATAACTTTTTCCTTAATAAATTATTGAAATATTGCCCTAAATTTAAGTCTACATATTCAATTCGTTTAAAGTTTGAGACTAATTTTAATATAGTGTTGCTTGTATTGCTCTCCGATAATCTTGTTTTTACGGTTTAGACTACTCCCATTTTTGCACATCTTTCTCTTCCTCCAGCTACTAAGATGTTTCAATTCATCAAGTTATACCTCTTGCCTACCCACAGATTCCTGAACAAGTGTTGTACTTGTATATTTATTATATAATTTATTTATAATTTAAAAAGAGTGATACATCATTTATCAAATACAATACGCTTATCATAGAATTTGTTAAGTTGAACCAAATCAGATTCAAATAAATATTTGACTAATAAACATTGAAATCAAACAACTAATTACCCATACCAGAAACTTTGCTATGTCCCAACAGATTAGCAGACGACATATATAGTCTTGCTATCGCGTTGGAAAAAGAGCATTGTGGTTCAAGAAAGCTAATCAGCAGAGCTTAACATGAAATCTCATACAGACCAAAAGCTTTTTCGACAGAGCTGAAAATTGCCCTTTTAATGAAACAAAAAGAAACCCACAACAATAAGCATTCCAGAGAAATGCATCAATTGCGAGAAAAAAGAAAAAAGGACAAAAAGAAATAAGAAAAATGGTCGAGTTCTCGGTAGATTCACAAAGAAACGTGCGTCAAACACAATGATACAATAGCATGGTGATCAGATGGATGCTGCTATTTTGCCTTCTTGAGTAGAATTGAGGTTCTGAACTCGCAATCGTCCCTCACAAAGCTCCACCATAGGTAGGTAAGGGGAATTGTGGTTGCATGCCAGAGAGCGTGAGCATCAACGAGGCCCCAATATGGAGGGAAATCATATATTTCTAAGAGCATTGCTAGAGCGCCTCCAAAGACCACGATCCACACCTTCCAACGGGACGGGTGACAAGTAACGCCTGCCCAAACGGCCCACACAACAAGTTGTAATACTCCCATTGCCACACAAACTTTCATGTTCAATCCTGCGAAGCATGTAACGTGATGGGTAACTAGAGTATTCTTGTACAGTTTGGTAGCATTGACATACAAATAACCATACTCCTACATAGTTTAAATTTGTGATCCTAGTTTTATTTATAATCCCCTATTGGGAGCTATCAAGAAAGTAGCAAAAGTTACTATGAATAGTTGCACAGGATGATACAATACTATTGTAAAAGATGACATAGAACAAATGCTAATACCAGAATTTATATACTATGTTTTAGAAAGTTCTTCATATAGCAACCATTATTTGTGCTTTTGGCAACACAAAACCAGCATAATATTTTAAAATGATTTAAGCTTTGATATGAATCTGTGCAACAGGCTATATCAAAATCCTCATCTTTGATTCTTATTTGTGCTGGAGTAATCTTATTCTTGATAATGGCTAAAATAACTGTGTTTAAATGAAAACAGACCAAACTCAACTACCAATGGCCACACTCCCAGTTTTGACTAATATGCAAAAAGTTACCATAAGTAAAGAATGGTATGCAGTTGGCTTACCGTAGTCAAGTTGATAGAAGTTCAAATACAAGATATGGGTCGTCACAAAAGCAACTAAGGGAGCAGCAACCATGACCCTGGCAGCCTCAAGTCTCACATTGAACACCCGAATTATAGCTAGAATGAGGGAGTATCCAAGTAATGCCACCGCAGAGGAGTAATCCAGCTTCTCAGTCAGATCAACATCTCTGCAAATGTTTTCGGAATATTTCAAGATTAAACTGAAACTAACAACGTACCAAGTAGGACGCTGCATAACTGGTTGCAAGGGAAACAATAATACCAGACTTCCATGGAGATACATGGTCATTCAGAAAGAAAGAAAGAAACTGATGAGCACTTCAGAAACTCCTTTATATATATGCGTGTGTGTGTGTGCGTGTGTGTTTTATTGAAACATAGGAGAGAGAAAAGTAAAAGGAGGGAGTGATAAATACACACCGACTGTGGAATACTGCACTCCAAATCCAGGCATTCATTGCGAACACAGCATATATGTTCCACAGGCCCGTGTACTCATAGTATGTTTTCTTGTTTGGCCTAAATGGCAGTTTGTAATTCACAAGTATGAAAAAGGATACCCATCCTTGAAAATGTACTGCAAGATTAAGAGCAGATAGAGCCACTGAAACCGGTTCCTGACCACATTAACTAAATTTTAGTTTGCTTATAAACATTTAACAGGCTAATGGAAACATTACATAATTGGGGTATATTGGTCATTAAAGAAACACCGATTTCTACCTGTATCCCGTAGGTACGCTTGAATGGCCACTTGCCATGATACTTTACAGGTTTGTACCCAAGTTTCTGTCTTTCTTCTTCTCTAGAGAGCATACAGTAGTAACGACAGTCACTGCGGCAGTCCCATTGCTTCCACTGTATGTAAAGTGGCTCCTGAAGATACCATGGCCCATCAACAGGGTCTTTGTAAGAGGAAAAATTACAGTGTTGAAAGCATTTGTCCCCCACACACCCGGTTTGCTCACACTGCTCAATACAAGCCCTACCAACCATCAAATTATGAGTTCTATCAGCCACAAGAAGATATACCAAAAAAGCTTTGAGCACGTTAAGAGCAAGATGGCATATTACTTCTAGATCACAGAATAAGGTCAGAGGTTGCTATTTGTTTATCCAAACAGAAAATCTTGTTAATTTAAATCCCTTATATGATCATCATATCACTCCCTAGTCCCTATGAATGAGTTTATGGTCATTAAGCTGATCAAGGGTTAATTAAGACAACTAATCCAGAAGCAATTTCTAATCAAATACAGGATGAGAAGGATAAATTTACAATCAAATACAGGAAATAACCAAAACAAGGTGAGAGGACACTAGACATTAAACGTATAGTTCTGCTTCATTAGTTGAAAGACAGACTCCTTCAAGAAATTTCGGAATTGGGTAGAGAGTAATTTGAGATATATATTATCCTACTATGAAAAATATAAAGGGTCATCTTTTGTGTTGACAATGAGTTTTCTAGAAGTACCATTTCTACTTCTAAGTTCCAGAAGTTCAATTGAAAGTGAATTGAAAGTGTTTATTGGCTTTCTACCTGAGACTGTGCTATAAATACACTAGTTTCAGTTAATCAACAAGCTTATCATTTGAATTCCCCAACTCTGCATTTGCGAATAGCCGCCTTTTCATGGTAACAACACAATGAACCCTTAAAAGGAACACCAAAAACATTTGGTCCAAGAACAGAGAACAAGAACACCAAATAACTACAATTAAATCTCCACATCGCGAAAATTCAAATCTAAACTATTTCTGAAGTCTTACACATAAAATTACCACTCCATTCACAAGAGGAATCGTGAAGAGAGAAAATGAAGACACACTCAGTTTCACTTTCTAGCAACCCTTTCGGTTTAAAAAATAACTCAGAGTAGATCACCCAACACAGTAATTCTACTTCAAGCCCAGCCGTCCATACAAACAGAAATCTTTAATCACTAATCAAGCACTTACCCTACAATTGTTGGCAGTTCAGAACCTTAATCAGCAATCAGATTTCAGATTCCACTAAAAACCAGAAGGAAAAAGTCAAGATTTTCAGCTTCACAAATTTAAACAAAGCTCACTTACCGGTATAACGGATCAGTATCACCGGGGCTCGCCTCGAGCAATCCGACAAAGCACGAGAGGGCAACGAGGGAAAGAACAAAACGGCGCCGTTCCATCATATTTGCGACTACAATAAGCGCCGGAGACCAAGAAAAATGAAGTAAAATGTCAAAAGGGTTAGTGGGTTTTCGAGAGCTCAATCTTTTCTACTCACTGAGCTGAAAAGGACTATGATTTTGATTCATCCATTGAAATGGGAAAATAAGGAACTCTTAGACCACTACCTATATGAAAAGATTCATGCCTAGCTAATGATTGTGTAAAAGGATTTGTCTTTTACTTCTATTTTCTTTTGATTCTTAGTTTCTTGATTTGGGTGTGCTCGGGGAGGGAGAGAGGGAAAGAGAGAGAGCGAGGTGTCAACGGTGGACGAGAAGGCAACGAAGACGTGGGGTTTGTACTCTAGAGATTTTTGGGTTTCTTTTCATGTACAACTGTGACACACTCCTCTCTCTCCAGTTCATTTCCAACCAATGCTGTACAATTCGCCAAAAAGCTTTTTTTTTTCTCCCCTGAAAATATACCACATATCCACATAAGATGCTCAAGAACTTTGAAGTGGAGATTTTACAAATTAAAATATTTATTGATAATTTATAAAATTTTACAACATTTAATTTTTGGAAATGTTAAAAAGATAAAAGTGCCAAAAGAGAAACTCTAGTTAGTGCTTATATTGCAAAGCCAATAAAGTGTTCATGAAATGGACTAAAATTCTAAGATAATGTGATTTAATGAACTAATATTATATGGTTCAACAAAAAAAAAACCTTTTTTAATTCTATATATGATATAAAAACAAGGAATGACAATAATAATCATTGTGACATATTGGACGTAATTTCACATAGACAAAGATTTGTGACAAATGTATTTTGAAAATTTTAAAATTATGAAAGCATTAATATAAAACTTAGTAATTTCATTGAGCAAAAATAAATATTATTCGATATTATGGTGAAAAGGTCAAACATATCATTATATCATCGAGTTCTATTAAGCGAATTGTGTATAATTAATGATGATTTATTAAATTTTAAATAAAAGTAGACAGTAGACTAATATGTAGAAATATTATTACTGATTTTTTCTCCTTTTTTTTAACTACATTTTAAGTCAATATATCATTATCAAACAGCTCATGTATGAAAAATGCTATGGGACATGTTTGATATTATATTAGAAGTATAAGGTACTAAATTTTGTAAGTTGGTGAACCCCACAATTTAAGTATTTGATAAATGTGTTTGTTTTTTAATTAAAGTTCTATTGATTGAAATTCGCAAAATTCACCTTACATGTGAAATTATTAAATATTATGTTATGGAATTTGAAATTGAAACCGAATTTCAAGCCACAAGGCTCATACAACTCATAAAAAATACAATACTAAATCAAACATACTTATAAAGTAATTTTATATGATAAAAATGCCATATAAGATATAATCAAATATATATGTCCAATGTAAAATGATAGGTGAATCATTAAATTTAAGCACCTAAAAAAACACAAAATAGATTACTATAATTTTCTCTCCAAAATAGCAAGTTACAATATAAACTCGCAATGAGGATGTGAACGAGAACTAGAAGTCGCATTTCCATAGTCATCAAGAAAAAAGAAAAAAAGAAGTCGCATTTCCATTTAGAGCACCGCACAGAATTGCAGGAAAATGACATGGTTGAAAATTAGCAGAAAATGTTCTCGAGATAACCACTCATGGTGTCTTGGTTCTTGGGCGCGAATTCCCAGCAGACACGTGGAGAATCTTTTCATTTTGCTTGGATGACCTTCATCAATCCTGTAATTAGTTTTCCCCCCCAGTCTATAAAAATAAAGTAAATCCACAGTCCCAAATTATTAAGGTTTGTGCACACATTAAGGTTTGTGCACACATAGTAATTGAAATAACTAATATCTGTCTTTTTGGCTAAATTTATGATAATTTGACATAAATACCATTCTTTTTTAGGAAATCGCAGCAGAGTAATTAATAATTTTTTCTAATTGAAAGAATGAAGGTAACTTTAGAAAAAAAAAATGTTCTTTTGAATTCTTTAAAATGATAAGTATAATGAGACCAAAAAAACAAAACAAAAAAAAAACTCTAGAAAAGACTAATAATTTGGGACAGAGCGAGTACTATTTATAATACAATTTGTCTTTTAGAATATATTTCATAACACACTCACTCATTTTTACATATTTTTATCCATGTTTTCTAATATAACTTTTTGGTGGTTTTCTCTTTTCAAGTATTATATATATATATATATATATATATTACAATTAATTTGGGACACCCTATAAATGTCAATCGAAAAGACATTCTCACACGCACGCACACACACACTTACTCAAGGGAAAAGGGAGAGAGGACAAGAGGATTCGAACTCATAATCTCACTGGTGTCGGTTCGAACTCCCACTACTGAGCTACAACCCCAGTGGCAAGTATTATATATTTAATGGTACTGCGACGTTACCATCATCAAATTAATTTAAGTGAAAATATTGCTTTTGCCTACGTATTAGAACTTACAAACAATTTGGTATCAAAGTGTTCTTTGTTTTCCGGTTCATAAAATATCTCGAAGAAATAGTCATAATCCAACTATCACAAGTGATTATTAAGTTACACTTTTTTTCATATAATTTACAACATCTGAACTAAATATTTTACAATGTCTCCCATCTAAGCTATTGAGGATCCACCATATTTAGATTTTTCCTTTTTTTTGTTTGGTTTTTCTTCTCAAGGTCAAAATTACAATTATTTGTTACGTGATCTGGAAACATGATTAGCGCAATCTTCTAAAAATTGATAATCACAAATTGAATATATTACTTTGACCTGCATGCTAGAATGCAAGTGGTCAAATAATGTATCATCAAAAAGACCATTTTTGTTCATAAAATGTTTTAAAAACAATAAAATATTTGTTGGATCTAAATTTTAAAACCTAAGCCAATTTTAATTATGGGTGTGCCCATTAGTTATTTATATAGAAGCCATCATTGTAGAATGGTGTTTCTTTTTTCCCTCAAGGTCAAAATCAACCATATATGTTGCATGTTCTTGAACATGATCCTCTCTATATATTTTGAAAAATTATGATAATCACAATGGCTTATCAAACAAATCATGCAATTTCTATTCATACATTTCATGATCAAGGTTAAGACACATGTATATATGCATATATATACAAAAGTTTTTTGTCAAATACATATAGTATATGGTTTAATTATAGCTATTAAACGTACAATGAAGTTCTAACATCATCGAGTCAATATAAAAATTTTCCATATTAATATATTTATATTTTGTTGAATTTGGCCAAATTGAAAGGGCTGGAATAGATAATTCATTATTAGGATAATGTAATGTGGATGCAAATGACAAAATTTATCAAATTTGTGTTTCACATGTTAAATAATCATTTATAAAAAAAAATTTAATGTTAAATAATCAAGAAAATTATTCTAACACGCATTCACGATCGTTTTTTGTTGCTTGTGTACAAAAATCCACACACTACAAACTACACCCACCACCAAAAATGGCAGCTGTTTCGGCTACGTCCTTTGTTGCTCCCCCCAACATCTCCTCCCCAAAACACTTCAACTGCCAAAAAACCCCAAGATTAAAGCTTAAGCTGACCAATAATTCGAGCGCTCAAAGGATTTCTTTACTGCCCTCGTCGATTTCTTGGCCAAAAAATGGCCCGAAATCAAGAAAACCATCAAGAATTATCACCCGGGCCTATGTCTCGGGCCCGGCTTTCGACGCCATCGTTTCTGAAAATGACCCGAAAATCGACGATTCTGAGGTTGTTGAGCTGCAGCCGATTGATGTGATAAGTTGGGGGCTGTTGTGGAGGCTTATTTCCCGGCATAAATGGAGAGTCTTGGTCTCGGCTCTCACTCTTGTGGGCTGTACGAGTTGTACTCTTGCCATGCCTATATTTTCTGGTATGTTGGAGTTGTACCTTTTGGGATTACTTGTTTTATGTATGAAAAATTGTGAATGGGATTGTAATCTTGATTGTTAATGGATAAGGGGCTGCTGGAATGAGTATGTGTTGATATGACTATTTGGTTAGAATGAATCTTGCATAATGTGTCAATTCTTGAAAATGTTGTTCAACAAGATTAACTTGTATTGCTTTACGTAATAAACCTGAACAAGAAAAAGAGTAACTTTTGGATGTCCGATTATTGCGATGACAACCGTTTTTTGCAAATTGTGAAGATAATAATCATTATATCTCGATGGCCATTGTTACTTCAGGGAAATTTTTTGAAGTCCTGATTGGGGCGAGACCGGAACCTGTCTGGCAGCTGGTGAGTAAATTGGGAATTCTATATACATTGGAACCGGTTTTCACGATTATTTTCGTGATAAACATGAATAGCATATGGGAGAAGGTTATGTCAAGCCTAAGAGCTCAAATATTTCAGAGAGTGTTGATCCAGAAGGTACAGTCATTTTTCTTTGCGATGACCGGTGATTCTATTTTCTGTTATATGAGATCATTGTTGCTATGATAAACATTTATATATTATCTAAAAATGTGTTTACTTTATAAAAAATGTGAATTTGATTACAATTTTGTCTTGGTAATCGACAAAGAACCATCTTCCTTTCATTTTGAGGAAATCACATTTGCTCTCTCTTAAATTTATACAACATCGTCCAGTTTCTGATAAATATTATAATTTGGTTTGCAGGTGGAGTTTTTTGACAAGTACAAGGTATGCAAGATTATACTGTATTATATTAGTGATATTTATTTATCCACTCCATTATCTGATAACAGGTATAAGTATTTGCATGGATGTTTACCACATGTATCTCCCTGGGAGCCAACTCATATCTGTGATCATTACTGTTCAAGAAGTTTGCTTTAACTAATGTTTGCCTTGGAAAAGGGTGAAGGTGCAATTGAAATGGGTTCCTAGAGCACCAGAGTTGGACCTTTTATATTGTGCCCATTCTACTATATATCTACTTCACTCCTCTTGTTTTTTGTTGACTGATTTTTGGGTGCACTTCTTGTAGGTTGGTGAACTGACCGCTTTATTAACATCTGATTTGGGTTCTCTGAAAAGCATAGTTAGTGAAAATATATCAAGAGACCGTGGTTTCAGGGCAATTTCTGAGGCAAGCTACTCTACACTATGCAAAAGTGAGCTTTATGTTAATATTGATACCTTTTCTCAGCTTGCCTTTGAGCAAAGACCTAGTACTTAAAAACTTCCTCATTTTCCTGGTTGTTTTTCTCAAGATTCATGCTGTTGGATATCAATATTGAGAAAAAATTAACTTACTTGTATGAGTTTCAGAATGCAACTGCTAGTGCAATACTGTTTAGTAAATTTTGTTTGCCTCAATCTTTTTGCTTGAAGTCCTGATGATCTCTTAAATATTTTTGTGTGTGTGTGTGTGTATATATATATATATATATATTTCAGGTTATTGGAACTCTTTGCTTGCTTTTCGCTCTTTCCATCCAGCTGGCCCCAGTTTTGGGCCTACTCATGCTTTCAGTTTCTTTACTAGTTGGTAAGTGTTTCTCACAGAGTTTCATTTATGCTTGCCTGTCTTGAACTAGGGTTCTCACATTGAGCACTGCCGTCTTTCATGTGGATGCTAAGAATGTGTGGTTTTGTCAATTAAATTACGTAAACATGGTCCATTAACTGTCTTAGGAAGTTTCTGGGAATTGGTTCCATTAATAAGGTCCTAATTTGATATTCTCTTCAGTTGCTAGATTTTTCTTTTCTGGTGCACTCCTCTAACATGTATGGATATTGTAGCTGTCTATAAGAGAACAACTGTGAATGTGTTTAAAGCCCATGGATCGGCCCAAGCTGCCATAGCTGACTGTGTTACTGAAACTTTCGCTTCTATACGTACTGTAAGCTCCTGGTGCTTGGTTATACGTGCATTATATCTTTTCAGCAATGAGTATCATCTGATAGATAGTTTATCTTCTAATTAGAATGACATTCTTGCAGGTAAGATCATTTGGGGGAGAAAAACGTCAAATGGCACTTTTTGGTCGACAGGTAGAGCACCTGTGATTTGTTTTTGATGCTTCAAAAAGGAGTAATAATATTCCACGTAATGCTATTATGCAAGTTTAGGTACTTCCCTGTGACTAAACATGCGATTGGAATTTGTTAGGTTCTTGAATATGAGCGCAGTGGCATAACACTCGGGTTATTCAAGTCCATCAATGAGTCCCTCACTCGGGTTGCTGTTTATGTCTCTTTGATGGCCCTGTATTGTCTTGGAGGAAGCAAAGTAAAAGCTGTAAGATTCTAGATTTTCTATGTTCCTTGGAGTTCTATGAAATATCGTGTAGTTAAGCTGAATGGATATCGACCTTCTTTGTGAATTTCCTTCTAGGCGGAGATGTAGGCAGAAATTTTGCCCTCGGGGGGAGCAAGATTGAATTTTTAAAAAATATAAACAAAAAATTTTACTATTTTTAGGGTGGTGAAATTTTAAATTATAATAAAAATGCAAATAAAATATGGCTTTAGTTGGGGTGGGGGGCAGCCCCATGCCAACCACGACACTCCCCTCCCCTCTCTCAAACAGTTTTGTCTCTACTTCCAGGCTTAGACTTGTTATCTTATGGTTGAGCTACTATTTAAAAACTTGTTTTCTTGCATGTAGGGTGAACTTGCAGTTGGAACCATGGTTTCTTTTATTGGATACACTTTTACGTTGACATTTGCTGTGAGTACTCTTTTTGTTGTGCTATATTCCTCTTTTCTCATATTTATCCTTTACATTGTAAACCTTTTAAACAATTTCTTAACCTTTTAAACAATTTCTTCTAGGTTCAAGGGGTGGTGAACACCTTTGGGGATCTTCGTGGAGCTTTTGCTGCTACTGAAAGAATTAACTCTGTTCTATCTGGCGTTGAAATTGATGAAGCACTAGCTTATGCTTTAGAAAAAGACTTGAAGAGAAGGAAATTGCTTGATCCAAACCTTGAAGCTCTTCTGGTCAATGGATCTAACGGGAAAATGCAAGCCAAAAGTGGGCACTACATGTCATCCTTAAAATCTGCTGGTGGTGTGCGTAGCCTCGCACAGTCTGGTGATATTTGCCTAGAAGGTATTCTAATGCCGAGTAGAAGTTTTTCATTTGGGTCATTTATTGATGACACTGATCATAACAAACACACAATTAGCTTCATTGACCTGAAAGTGAAAAACTATGTCAGCCATATCAGGCCATCTTAGGCAGTTAAGACTTTTTTGGCAATCTTCTGGATTCTTCAAAAAGTCTAACTCGGTTGTGTGTGAGGGTTGAATGGCTTCTCATGATGCTAAAATGCTCACCTAATTTGACTTGTCCATGATTTTTATTCTGTTTTTCAGATGTTCATTTCTCATATCCTCTAAGGCCTGATGTAGAAATCCTAAAAGGTCTTGATCTAACCTTAAAATGTGGAACTGTTACTGCTCTAGTTGGTCCAAGTGGTGCTGGAAAAAGTACAGTAGTGCAACTTTTAGCTCGATTTTATGAGGTTGTATCCTGATCCATCAGTTTCGGTTGTTGAAATAGAATCTATATTACTGGCTATGAATAACTGGAGATTTGAATTCTGATTTTTTGCAGCCAACCCAAGGTCGAATAACTGTTGCTGGAGAGGATCTTCGGTCATTTGATAAGAGTGAATGGGCTCGGGTGGTCTCCATAGTGAACCAAGTATCTCTCCGGATCTTCTTCTTTTTCTTTCTTTGATATATCTATCTATATATATACACACACTATCTTGATTTACTGATATGGGTACATTGTTAATTTGTTGTAGGAACCTGTTCTATTCTCTGTTTCTGTTGGAGAAAATATTGCTTATGGGCTGCCAGATGATTATGTTTCCAGGGATGATGTGATAAAAGCTGCTAAAGCAGCTAATGCTCATGAATTTATAATTTCGATGCCACAGGTGAGCCAGGTCTGGCACATGGAAGTAGTCTAGTGTCCCACTCGTCATGTTTCTGCTGATATTTGTTTGTTAATAGGGTTATGACACATTAGTTGGTGAGCGCGGGGGGTTGTTAAGTGGAGGACAGAGACAGGTAATGCCGACTCATTTGCTCCACCGCCAAAACACCCACTCACACACAACATCTATATAGCATTAATCCCAATTTCCCATTTGCAGAGAATTGCCATTGCAAGGGCTCTGCTCAAGAATGCTCCAATCTTGATTCTTGATGAGGTATGTGTCCCATCTGGATTCACTAATAAATGTCAGGGTTGATTCTGGTCCAACGGATGAAAAAATATATTCTTTTCTGTAGTTTTCTCTGCGTAGTTTATATATATAAAAAGAAGGGGGAAAAATCATTAAGGTCCGTTTTTGAATAGGATTACTTATATCCACCAGTACTGGTAGGATGGGGCTCTCTCGAGTCATGTGCATTTTAGATTTAAATTCTTCTTGATTTAGATCATATCGGTGCAATTTATCTATTGCTGCCCTTTGGGTGCTCTGAGTTACAAGAATTCGTTCTCTATATCATTCTCAATTTGCCCGAATTGTGGTGCAGGCTACGAGTGCTTTGGATACAGTGAGTGAACGTCTGGTTCAGGATGCTTTGAACCGTCTGATGAAAGGAAGAACAACTTTAGTGATTGCTCACAGACTCAGTACGGTTCAAAATGCCAATCAAATAGCTTTGTGCTCTGATGGGAAGATTTCGGAACTAGGGACACACTTGGAGCTCTTAGAAAAGAAGGGTCTATATGCTTCTCTGGTTGGCACCCAAAGACTTGCGTTTGAGTGACAATCATCGTTTGCTGAATAGTTTCAAATATTTTCCCCTGCTGCTACAGCGAACATGAGTTTTCATGTGATATTTGACCAGAAAATGATCGTAGAATGTGTGATAGAATCGCTGCGAACTTTTTATCGCCATTTGAAGACTTGCTAAAGCTGTGATATTTACATCTTGATACAAGAAATTTATACCAAAGACATTGTTGAAGATTATGTTCCAAATCTCTGTACCAGTTTTCTTGAATATCAATACACAATTATTTGTTGAGGCATATGTTCTGTCCTCAGATTGCCTTAGACCCTTCTGAAATGAAAGGACATACAAAAACAACTATATACATGCTTTTTTTTATGTTCTTTTGAACAAAGGGCTAAAGAATACTATATAGTCTGTTCATTCAGTGCTTGTAAAGTATATATCTATACAGCACTAGAAAATGAGATGATGGCACCCAAATCTGCGAGGCATTCAGTGGGGAGGCTAAGGAAAGTATCCATGAAAACATCGTTAATTGGCTCAACTGTTGCGACGCCAATGAGCCTGCACATCCCATCTTTATCAAGCCTCTGCCCTCTTCCCCCTCTCATCTTCCCCTTCGATTCTTCCGATGTCAAAACTGTCTCTACAAGTAATGGTGGGGCTTTGTAGAGACTCCCGACGGAGAAGCAGAATTTGGCCGTGAACTTGAGATCAACCTACAAAAACACCACAATGCTTGACATTATTCTGTTGCATAACAAGTATACCCGACCCAGTCTGCTATAATGTGTGTGTGTGTGTGTGTGGGTGTGTGTGTTGAGTGAGTGAGACATGGCTTATTATAGACTTTGAGGGGACTTTGAGGCGTAACCAGTCCCTTCTAACTCCGTTCCTACAATAATGTATTTAAGTACAATAGTTCCATGATTCTACCATCACACACGAGTTTCAAAACCAGAACTAAGTTACCATAAGAGAGTGTCCAAAAAGTGTTAATCTACCTTGCCAGATTCTTGATTTATTTTCCCCTGAAACGTCTCTGGGACTATATCGATCCTCAGAAAAGGCGGCAAAGGCAGCCCCAAGAACTTAGTCGTGGCGGCTGACAATGGCGGTATATACAGTCCCTTCACATCGAAATCTACACGAAAATCACCATCAAAATCACTGTCTAAAACCTTCGTAGCCATCCCGGAACCAGTACCCCCTTGGGCATTGTACTGAAAATCAGGATACCTGGAAATTCCCAGTTTGCAAGCTCCTAGACTCTTGAAGTTAACTTTGTACACATTGGATTTTGGGATTTGTTTCTCATTGATTGTGGCAGTTGATATAGCTAGTTGTGGGTCGTTTAGATTGTTGTAAGAGGAGAAAAGGGTTGGTTTGAGCCTTAGGACTTTGAATTTTGGCTGGAATGAAATATGTTTTGATTTAGTGTTGATTTTTTGGTAAAGAACTTGAGGATTTATTGTGTGAATTTGGCACCCCATTATTTGGTTATGCAATTTATGTCGATTTTTGTTTGTGAGAATGTTTAGGTTTGGATACCTTACACAGTTAAGTGTTGAGAAATTTTTGTGGTTTCCATTGAACTCATTGATATGAGGCCAATTTGAGTCCAGCAGTTGGGGTCCTTATCTTTAACCATCAAAACACAAACTCCTTTTATAGGTGGAGATTCCATGCTCTCTCTCTCTCTCTCTCTCTCTCTCTCTCTCTCTCTCTCTCTTTTCTTCTTCTAACTTAGAAGACAACATTTCTCACTGTAGATGTTTAGCTGTCTACTAAAATAGGCAGGCTCCATGTCTAATTGCTGCTTTATTGGACAACAATAAAGAGAAGTTAATCTGGCCATTAATCCCTACTTGGAGCTTATAATAATTACTTGTGCTTCTTCTCACTGTCATTTCCCAATAATGGGAGCACGTAAATAATAAATTTGCCTTCCGACAAGGAATGAAAAGCTAGCGGACTCTTGGTGACAAATGAAAAGCAATAAGCTTATATACACTTTCTTAGTCAAGACATCACAATATTAATTTCTACACTTAATACAATCAATATTCTCACATAATTAATTCAGAAATATTTTCGTTTCTATATGAAAATTAAATAAGACCAAATGTGTAAATCACCCCATTTTTTTTTTTCACTTTGTTGACTAACTTTTTACATATATGCACTATTAGAACCCAATCGATTGAAAATGTATCACGATGGTACAATTATTTATTTCCCAACGGAATATTCTATGTGATTCCATGAAATATTCCATATGATTTGGCTGAAAAATGGGTAAATGTGCCATTAGAGCACATTTTCAATAAATTGAAAATTACTAATGCACCCACGTAAAGATTGAATATCTAAGGACAAACCATCTCAAATATTGGAGTGCACCAACTTCATCCAATAATCATAATCACATCGACTGCTTAGAGCACCCCCCTCGATTTCAGCATTCAACCACCCAACTAAATAAATTTATTGAAAAACGAAAGCATAGACAGGCAGGCCCTAATCCATATTAGGCTAGGGGATACACAGAGAAGTGTCTTAGCCAATCATAATTAGGAGTATGAATTGGCCAAATAGCATTCCATCTTGAATGGCCCCTCCACAAGCCTTCCATACTTCTTTTCTAAAAGTCAAACAACCATACCACATTAACTTTAGTACTTTAGAATTGACTTATTTTAACATAACCTGTCCACTTTTCAGAACGTAAATAAGCAACACTAACTTTTTATCATTTTCCCCGTTTTGATACTGTAGTAGAACATGAAGCTCAAAAACTTACCAAATTCTCAAACTTCGGTGAGGTTCATATTGTAATCTAGATTAAACATAAGGACAACTTCGGAATTTACAAAAAATAAACTCATAAGTTACCAAAGCTCACATTTGTTCATTTGCTACAACATTACACACGAACTGCAATACAAGGAGAGAAATCATAGTGATCTAAGTGAAACAGCGAAACATCATTGGGGGAGCAAAGCAACCAAGAACTCAGATATCTAACATGGAAAAAAAAGGAAAGCATACCCTAAATACACCTAATTCTGTACACGTGCCATTAAGTGCTGATAAACGAGAATCTTTTCTTTAACAATGAACCACCCATCGCAAGGTTAAAGCAAAGATCCGGTGTTAGTTGCTGCAATCTTTTTTAACAAACGAGTGACGACCTAAATGAGGTTGCTGTTGGGAGATTAGTGCATGAAGACCATCGAATCACAGATTCTGTCACCATAAGATCGAGAGGTTCAAATTCGCCAAGCCCAATTGTGTTGTTCCTCCTCCTTCGGATGCCTAATATTCTAGCCCCACCAGATCCATCCTTTCTATCCTCAACAATTTTCAACTCTGTGTCACCTGCTGTACAAAGTGGTTAAAATAAAAAATGAAATGGTGTTATGTTGTTGAAAAAAAGTACTGCACTAAGCTTTGTTATACTGCATTTGTCCCAAACCATAAGTTATTTCAGAAGGGTTATACTGCATTCAAAATGACTGGTTTCTGACTTAAGAGTTGCTGAGTGGGCAAACTAATGGCGTTAGCAAAAATATATGAAGAAATTAAATTTACCTCTTGAAATTATGTCAATTCTAGATGAAGAAATTGTTGGAAGATCTAAAGCACCATTCCCTTGTTCAACCACACAGCTCGAGTTGAAAAATGCGAAGCTTGGTAGTGCAATGACAGGAGTTGGAAATTCAAGGGTTGTTGATCCAGCGCTACTATGGAACGAGAACCCACCAACCTCCAACGAAGGTGCCAATGGATCCAAGCCAAAACAAGAAAATGATGATTTGCAAGCGAACCGTGGTGATTGAACCTCACAATCTATGGGTGATCCTATTCCAAAACTAATATCCTGACTCCTAGCCATGAAAGTGGGGAAGAAATGATCTTGCTCCATATCCAGTCCACAATTTTGGTCACCACGTTGAAATAGATCAGTTGAAAGTGGCATCATGTCCCCCACCCACGAGTGATCTGTAGAAGTTCTCATTAAGTACACAATCGCCATTTAGCAAGAGGAAAAAGAATATCAAACAAAAGTCATCCATAAAAAGAGAATATGTAACCTACCTAGAACCTGCTGGGCTGTAAGCCTTCTAGAAGTGTCAGTACAAAGCATTCCTTTTATCAAGTCCTTTGCTGAATCTGATATAGAATCCCAGGGATTAGACGGGAACCGCAAGTCTGCAGCCCTCACAGCATCGAAAATTCGTGACTTAGTTTTCCCCCAGAATGGTGCTATCCCACTCAGAAGGATGTAAAGGATCACACCAGCACTCCAAACATCAGCAGCTTTATCGTAGCCTCCTCCAAGAACCTCAGGAGCTATATAGAAAGGACTGCCAACCGTCCCATGTAAACTCTGCCCTGTTTGGGAAAAAAAAAATGTATGACGAAAGTCAAGCCCCAATGGTTCCATGTCAAAAATTAGCAAGGAATATCAGGGTAATTCTAGCCCATATCAGGTTCAGCCAACTAGTGCTAATGCTATGATGAGTAAATTACACTATTTATGTTATTGGTTTAGATTCTAGGGAGAATGACCAATCAAATACCAAGTGCAGTAACACGTCATGTGATTGATTTGATTTGGTGTGGCCAGACCTGATTTGGACTAAAATTTCCAGGTAGGTGACATGGCAGTATACCTGGCCTTATGTAGGTTGCAAGACCGAAATCCGCCAATTTTATTGGGGAAGAAGAGGATCTTGTGGATAATAATACATTTTCAGGTTTCAGATCTCTATGAACGACACCCTTGTCATGACAATACATCACCACTTGCATCAGCTGCCTGAAAAGTGCCCGGGCCTCACGCTCAGAGAACTTCCCGTGTTTCTCCAACTTGTGAAAAAGCTCACCTCCTGCACAAAGTTCCATCACAAGATGCACGTAATCTTCCTCCTCATAAACAGCTTTTAGATCCACCACATTAGGGTGCCCAGACAAACTAGTCATGATTTCAATCTCAAGCTTGATGCTACGCACATCTTCTTGAGTGACTAACCTATCCTTAGCAATAGATTTGCAAGCTAAAATTTCACCACTTGACTTATCAATGCATTCCCTTATAATCCCAAATTGTCCCCAGCCCAACTGTTTTCCAAGAACATATTTGTCGGTCAGATTTCCCGTCTTGTTTGCATCTAAAATACTTTCTCTCAAGGTGGGACCTCCATAACAACTGCACAAACGAAATGACGATCGATTACAGCTGTTGCTCTTGGCAACAGCCATACCAGAAGTTCAAGCCCGGAGATACCAGATAACACCTATCAAGAATCTAAGGTTTTTGCTTTCTATATTCAAGTCAAAATCTTTGATTTCTGCAGATGTATACATATATGAAACCATAGTCGAGGTCATAAGACTGTAGAAGCTTCTTGTGCTAGTAGTGGAGTCTGAAAATGATGGCTATGTGGAAACATTGACCATGTACCTGGACAAGTATTCATCAGATCAAACCTCGCAAAAGCATAAGAAGAAACTCATAGCTTCAATGTCTTCATTTCCTTGCAAATTAATCTAGATCTAAAAATTCAGCAAGAAATTTGATCTCAGACAAACCAAAAATAATCATATTTTTTTTTTTCCACATTGCATAAGAGATTTTGGACCGAGTAGAAGAAAAAAGACAGAGAAACACGGAAATAGTATTCATGAAAGAACAAAGGTAAAGAATCCAAACTGAGGTCATGAAACAAGTGGAAAAAAACCTACCATACAAAAGCCTACACGCAATGCACAAAGTTCAAAACTTTAAAGGACTAAAACACCAAATAAACCAAGCTCAAGAAAAACCCAAATTATGAAAATCGCCAAATTGAAAGCTTTCACAAAATGAACGGCACACCAAACAGAAAAGACAGCAAAATCCCAGAAGCAAGTCCGCCTAAAAAAGGTGAAATTCAAGAAAACCCACCAAAATTTGGACTCAAAGAAACAAACCCAGATCTATAATCCGTCAAAATATGCCACGAAAAGCAATTTTGTATTCATAATCGTGTGTCAAAATTGGAGGGACTTGAACAGATGTTCTAACCTTGAGAGAAAGCGAGACATAGAGAGCAACGGACGAATGTGGGAACTGTGATTCAATTTCTCCCCTCGACGAAGAAAGAGAGAATGGGAGAGAGACCTGAAGTGTGGCAGTTTGGTCTCCTCCTGAGTTTGCCAAGAGCACAGCACAGCTCCCACTTTGTGTGTTTCTTATTCTGTTTGTGCCTTGTGTTCTGATGCTTTCATCAATTCACCTGCTTCCTGTCATTTTTTTTTTTCTCTCTTTTTTCCTTTTTTCATTAGTCACCTTGTCTCCGTTGCCCTCTAAAGTGTGTGTGTGCGCGCGCGCGCGTGTGCGTGTGCGTGTGCGTGTATTTGGAGATCGCAATTCTTTTTTGCTTTCTTTTTCTTTTTCTTAGCTACTTGTATAGTAATTGGTCAATACATGATATATAACTAGGGCATGATTTTTGATACAAAATAACAAGGACTCACCAAATATGTGCTCTGGGTTTTGTGCTTTCTTTTAATTTTTTTTTAATGATTTTACCAATTTGTTCTTTTATTTTTTTTTTTAATGATTTTACCAATTTGCATACTCTTTGATTATTTTATTGTTTGGTAAATCTGAAACATTGTAATTATCAAAAAAATAAAATAAAATAAAATTGAAACATTGAAAAGAATCAACAAAATCATCTTTTTCTTTCCTTTTCTTTTTTTTTTTTTGCATGATATTGCGGATGATGTTCAGAATCTAAGAAATATTTACTTTGGTGAAGATTCTATTTGTGTTGTTAGTCCATCTCTAGCCTTTTGAGGATAAAATTGTGGATTTGGCTTGTGTATTGTGCCCTAATTTGAAGATTCAAGATTTTTCGAAAATACAACTCATTTCTCCTATATTTAAAATTTGCGCTTTTTAGTTCTCCAATCTTTTTTATGTTTTGGTTTTATATGTATTGTGTTTCCCAATGTTTAGTCTTATTTTAGCAGCGCATTTTTGGATGCTTAGTGATGAATATAACATCGTTTTATTTTTAATATATGAATTATCATTTAGTTATAATGAAAAACAAGTCATTTTATAACATATAGTCGTAATTTCACCACATGAATTAACTTTCATTGAATAAACTATAAAGTTGTCACTAGACATGACAAGTTTTTTATTTTTTATTTATGTTTACACCTCTTGCGATATAATGCAATTATAAATTAATCTTTATAATTTAAAAATTACAAATTCGTCTAAACTATGTATTCCTTTAACAAAATTCATCAACTTCATTAAGGTGGGATGTAATTGCAAATTGTATTCCAGGTGTTTTTGATGAAATTTTGAGACGAGATTCGCATGATTTTGACAAATTTAAGATGTAAAGATTGTATATGAAGTAAATTAAAAAAAAAAGAAAAAAATAATGGTGATGTAAGATTATATACGGTGATGCCTAGTGGCAGTATAAAATGAAATTACTTTATAAAGGTTGGTTGAATAATAAAATTGATTTATCAAGTTTGACGACTATTCTGTATGAAGATTATCTTTTAGACATTTTTATTAATATTTATAATAAAATTTTAAATTTTGAGGGGTGTTTATAATTTTTCAAATAAGATAGATTAATTTATAATTATAGGATACTTTTAGGCGTCTAGACACAAATTTTGTAGATTTTTTTTTTGGGCTCTTCCTTTGTTGAATTGACAGCCCCTGTCTAATGTCCAAACTAGACATTGCGGATTGCGCCAATCTTAGTAGGCACTGGGACTTTTATCTATACAAACACCTAGGGCTGTTTATAGTGTTTTTTTTTTTTTTTTGTTATTTTAAGGGCTTTATTTTGGCCCCTCAAAAAATAAACAAGGGGAGCATTCCCTACCAAAAATAACATAGTAATAATTGGGAAGTACTTGAAAGTGACATTTATAGATTCTTTTTTTTTTTTTTAAAAAAAAAAAAAGAAAAACACCTAGAGCTATGAACCTATGACAAATTAAATATGAGTTGTATTTAGTTATTGCTCTTTTCTAATTCGAAAAATGAAAAAAAATAAAAATTGCACACTCTTTAGCTATCTAAAATTAGAAGACATCAAACTTTAAATATTTGCAAAAACCCACATAATTCAAGTCATTTTTCACTACTTAAAAAAAAAATTGTGAAAAAAAGTAAATTTTATCCTAACAATAAAAGGATTAGGAAAAGATCATCACAGCTGACGTCAAATATTCATCACCGATGTAAATTCTACGCTTTTTATTAAAAAGGATAAATAAATAAATAGGGATAATTATATCTACACCCCTTGAGGTTTGGTAAAATTATCAATACACCCCCTCACATTTGACTATTTACCATTGGACCCCCTATAACATGAAAATTTTTGAAACCCTGACGGTTTTTGTAAAATTACTTTTTTACCCTCACATTTGAACCCTAAAAAATAGTCAAACTTAATACTTTTGTATTGTACCGAAAATACCCCTAAGTAAATATAAAAATTACAAAAACTATATATATATACACCAGCATAATATATACACTTTTTTTACTTTTTCCTTTATTTTTCCCCCTTTTTTTTCTTCTTCTCTTTTTTTCTCTTTTTTTCTTTCCTTTTTCCTCCTCTCTCTCTTCCAGTTCAGACATCTTCTCCCGTTTCTCTCTCCTCTCCACCCAGCCGCCACCGTCTCTCCCTTTCTCCTCCCTCTCTCTACCATTTTCTTAGTCTCTTCTCTCTCTCTCTCTCTCTCTCTCTCTCTCTCGCTCGCTCTCTATCTTTCTCACTCTCGATCTCTCTTCTCGTTTGGGCGGTATGGTGACGGCAACGGCGCCGGAAGTGAAGATAGCAGCGGCGACGAGAGACGAAGAAAATGTGGGCGGCGGCGATGGTTGGCGGCGGGAGGAGGAGGATGGAGAAGGTGGGTGGTTGGGTTGGGGAGGAGAGGGTTGGAGATCTAAAGTTTTGTACCAAAAATTGATAGAGATCTAAAAATTTGGATCATAAATTATTTATCTATTTAATTATACAAGATTCATGAATTTTTTGAGTTTCTTGCAAATGGGTAGTTGTTGTATCTGGCTGTGTGCGTGTGTGTGTGTGTTTGTGCGTATTTTGTATTTGGGATTTTTTTTTTTGAAGAGTTTGAACTTAGTGATTTGTTGAAAATTTGAAGTGAGTATAAAGAATGTATTTTTATTTTGAATTTGTGGGATTGAGTCAGCTTTTTTTTAGCTTCTTCAATGGGCAGTTAGGAATTTATTAGTGTAAAACTGGGTTTTCTGAATCTCATCCATCTGGGCTTTTTAAACATATTTTGATAAGGGTTTTTTCTTTTATTTTTTTCTTTATTTTATTTTGGTTTTATGTTTCTTTTTCGACTCTTTCTTGATTGAATTGCTACTTTTTATTGAATAAATTCAGAAGAAATAAGTGAGTATGAGATTTCTGCTTGGATTTCTCAATTTTGAAGACTAAGGATCAATATGGATAAATTAATTATTTCTGCTTGGATTTCTGCTTCGAAAGAAGGGAAAAATACACCCTTAGATATCTTTTATTTTGAAAAATTAATTATTTTGATATTTTTTGAAAAAAATAATTATTTTGATATTTTTTAATTTTTTTAAAAATTACAAATACCCCAGCAAATATTTCAAAGTCTAATTTATGGACCTACAAGGGTATTATGGTCATGCAAAAAAGTTCAAAAAATGTGCCAATTAATTTCCCCTGACTGAGGGGTATTTTTGAAAATTCACAAATGAAAACTAACGCCTCCAACCAAAAATCCTAACGGTTACTAATGGAAGGGGGTATTTGTTAACGGCACTAACGTGGAGGGGGTCTAACGGTAAATAGTTAAATGTGAGGGGGTGTATCGATAATTATACCAAATCTCAGGGGTGTAGACGTAATTATCCCAAATAAATATTTAATAAACCAGAAAACCAAAACTTAAAACAAAAAAAAAAAGAGAAGGAAGTATATTCCTTCTCTCTCTCTTGTCCAAACCCAGAACTCTGAACCAGGTCCCGCAAATCCCCAAAATTAGGGTTCAATTAAATCCCGTTCAAAACCCTAAATCAGAATTTCCGATCCTCGCATTCTCTTCTCTCTTCATCCAGATCAAACCATCTTCTAATTGGTGTATTACCAACATCACATGATCAAATCCCACCTCACCCTTAAACTAACCGAAGCCCAATAAAAGATTCACTCTTTTCACTTTTTGCCGTTGTCCGATATTGTGATTCATCATGGATATGGATGGGGGAAGACGAGTATTCAACAGGCTCGGGCCGTCTTCTTCGAGTGATAGCAGCAACAACACTAATAAGCAGCAGCAGAAGGTGTGTTTTCATTGGAGACAAGGGAAGTGCAATAGATATCCGTGTCCTTTTCTGCACAGCGAGCTGCCGGCGGGGGCGAATGGTAAGAGGGCACATCAGGGGTTTGGGGTGGAGGATAATTATCGTGGTGGCGGTGGCGGTGGCGGATTAAGAAGGACTGGCAATTATAATTTTAGTAATAATAATACGTGGGGTAGGGTGCAAACGCAGAAGCCCGTCAGTAGTAATAGGACCGTGGTGAAGAAGATTGAGAAATTGTGTAATCATTGGGTACAAGGGAGCTGTAAATTCGGGGATAATTGTAAATACTTGCATCAGTGGTCTATAGGGGATTGCTTTACTCTACTGACGCCGCTAGAGGGACACCAGCAGGTGCGTAGCTTATGCTTGTCGATGAAGATGAAGAGCTTGTCTGTTGATGTCGCTCCACCGTTTTCTTGCGTTACTGGTTTGAATTGTTATAACGGTTGTGCCGCTTTCAAATTTGTAATTTAGTTTAGTTGGTTTCTCTTTCACTGGCTTGTTGCTTTGCTATTTACCTAGTTGAAAATTTTATACTTGCTTTGGTTGCACGAAATTTGGAGTTTTTAGTCTTGGGTTTTTGGATATCTGGTTTGGAAAGCGCTTGTTGTATTCAATGTATCCATTAGTTTGTCGTGACTTTATTTGCTGTAACTGTTGGGAACTTAGAGTTAACTGACAAATATTATTGGTTTATCTAAAAATAAGTTCTTTTGGGTATGTATGGTTTGAATATCATGGTGCATTTGCAACCTAGAGTTTTATGGTTCTCATTGATCTGAATTTCTTTATTAATAGAATAATTTGTTTGTCAGGTTGTTACTGGAATTGCTTTGCCTTCGGCGTCTGATAAGCTTTACACCGGAAGTCAGGATGAGACTGTTAGAGTTTGGGACTGCCAATCTGGTCAGGTTGGTTACATATATTATATTTTCTTCTCTTCCTCGTTAGCTTTTGTGCTCACATTGCAAATATTAATTGAGAGATTTTCATTCTCGAATACATATATTTGAAATTTACAGGTTGTGTGTTACATTCTAAGCCAAAACACTCGGTTTGTTTAGTTCAATGCATACCATGCCCTGAGGTTTTTGATACTAAAGTCCAGAAAAATGATATAAATGTGGTTTGGTTTGCAAAGGAATAGAGCTTGACTTGAGATTTAGAAATTCTTAGCTCAAGATTAAGCTCTTAAGAAGTTTGATCCTGAGTTTAGTATGAACTTGTCAAGCTTCTACATTAAGGCTCAGTCTCAAGCTCAAGCTGAATATGGAACTTGAGCTTGGCTCATGTATCTTTGATCCTGTTCAACCTCGAACTGGAGCTCTCCTATACTCAAAGAATAATTTGATACTTGAATTGATTTGAATAATATTATTTACTCATTTTATCATAACCAAGAACATATTTATCATAATAAAGGTAATCTAAATTTCTCACTATTATCATTGTTGTTATTTTAGAATAATATTACTGTTTGTATTATTATGCTAACTGTTATTGATGGAAATATACTATATTGAAATTATAAAACTTCATAGATGAGATAAAAACTAGAGATTATGAGCTTTCAAGCACCTGTAGTAAATTTTGAGCCTGACAAGCCAAAGCTCGATCTTGAAAAGCTTGAGTCAGCCTCACTCAAGTTAACCCACTAGGCTCACAAATTGGTTTGACTTATCTTGCAGCCTCATGGGGTTATGTGTTTTGGCCTATGATCTTTTTTGAAAAACACTACTAATAAAAAAAAAAAAAAAAAAACCAGAAGCTTTGGCTTTTTTGGCGGAAACCGTTGGTTTACAAAGTGCTCTTACGCCCATGCATATTGTATATGGATTCATTTGTTTACCTTAGCAATTTTATTGCCCATTGTCATAATTTTAACTTCATCTTGGTTTTTGTTCTTTCTTAACAGCTGGCAGGTGTAGTGAATTTGGGAGGTGCGGTAGGCTGCATGCTAAGTGAAGGTCCATGGGTATTCGTGGGTTTGACAAATCTTGTCAAGGTAGAATAAAGAATCAAAGTATTTCAATTATCCTTTGCCTTGTATTTTAATTCACTCTTTATTGCTTCATTGATCCCTCTCCTTTTCTCTTTTGGTAAATGCAGAAAACCCTCTATGTATATCAAATTATGAAAACTCTACCCCGTTGAAAGACAGATAAAAACCCAATCCTTTTGTGTTAACCTCTACCTTGAAATGCATATTAAACTGATCGTTCTATAAAACTTAATTTGCAATTGTATTGTATCCTATCCTATGACCTACCAACCTTTGGATCTTATGCCACGTTTTTTGAGTGTGAGATTATCTCTCATTAGCAAAACTTAACTGTTCTTTTTATTCAAATCCGATGAAGTTCTGATTTCACTTCCCTACTTCACTTTTTCACCACTCTACTGCTCTTAAATCATTTTCTTAGTAATAATTGATTAACATATAAAATTCGGAAAATCTATACTAAATTAGAAATGCTATGGGGTGCCGTAGTTTGGAGCAGGCTGAGTGCTGGTCTGGGGTAGGGATGGTCTTACCGTGTCCAAGTGCGGTAGTGGGTGGCTTTTTGGGGCAAGGGATGGTCTGGTGGCTCCAAGGGATAGGCGTGGTGGTAATGACCTAGGGGAGGTATTTGGTAGTGCCAGTTTCTGGTGGCAGGGTATGGGTTGGTGGCAGTTTGAGGACAAGGAATTGGGTGGCTTATTTGAGCAGGGACATTGTGGGGACTTTGCTGGGGCATGGTAGAGAGTGACAGTGCTGGAACTCTAAAAAGAATAAGAAAGGCAAAATGGAATAGGTTTTACAGAATTAAGTGGGTGTGGATTTGATTCTGATCCCTATGGCCTGATTCAGATTGGGATTTAGATCCAAAAGCTACTACAATATATTTTACCAATAGTATTTTAATTATTTCAATGGGTCACTTATTGGAGAGGGAACAAAAGAAGAGATAATGTATGCTTGTTTTTAAATATTTTGCACATGAAAGGGAACTCTTCTTCGTTTTCATTTTTTTTCTTTTCTTAAGTCTTTGTCTTGTGAGAGATATTCTGAAATATCTTATTTACAAAATTGATTATGGTAGCTTTATGATATAAAACTTAAATGGGCTTGGGTTGTGCGATCTGAATCAAATCCACCAGAGACTACTCCTTTCTTCCATCTCTCCCATGTTCCTTTTTTTCTTTCTTCTTCTTAAGGTTCCTGCACCACCACTCTACCCACCTCCCGCAGCACCATCACCACCCTAATCTCAAAATCCACAACAGCATATCCTCTACCATATCAGTCTCAAGTACCATCACCTCCCTCCCCTGTGCAACCGAGCACTATCTGCGTCCCCTTCACATCAGCATCGGCACCATCTCTATCCCTGCACCACCAAGTCATCCTCTTCATAGAATGCGGCAGGCGCTGTATCCTCAACCAACCCTTCCACACCATTCCTTGCTGCAAATTGCTCGTCACCGTATTGCTGGAGTGCTGTTGCCACCAACCTAAATTTGGACCATGGCTGCCACCTGATTACCTGCTTCAGACTGCAGGCTCTCCATTGCGTTCCTATTCCTAATGTTTCCAAAGTCCATGAATAGAATATCTCTTTTAAGATCATTTGCAGCATTGAACTTCATGAAAATAGTTCCCGAATCGATATTTTGATGTTGGTTGCAATACGAGGAAATGGGTTGAACTGCAGTGGAGTGGTTGACTGAAGGAACTTTCTAGAAATTGAGTAAAAATATGAGCCACAGATTTTTTTCTAATAAGATCTAACAATCGGTCAGTTTCTGATACGATCTCACCCTAATTAAATGTTACTCAAGATCCTACAATTGGTAGGCTTTTAGGACTACACATATTAAACTAACATTGGGACCTTACAAATTTAGGGATATGGTGGGCATTTCCAAGTTAACTTGAGTTGAGGCAAGGGTGTTTTTGTCTATTTATTAGTAGATGATAGATTCTTGTTTTGATAGAACATATGGGATGTTATCCATTTTCGCCTGCCTAAATTGTAAAGGCAAGGGTTTATTATCAGATGGTTTCTTGTTTTGAGAAAACATGAGGGGTGTCATCCATTTCTCCCTTGTGTGGGAGTGGTAAATGAGTCAACTAAAAATGAATAATTGGTCAAAGGATGCTGGAGCAATATCTATTTAGCCGTCAAGCCCATGACCACACTTGTTGGGCTGGGGTTTTCAGTAGATTGGCTATTTTGTAAATGAAGGGGTATCTTCATGATTGCAGCAAAACATTGGGTCGGTGGGTTAGTTGGCTAGGTTATGCATTATACCTTTTGTGTTAGTGTTTCTATTCATTTATTTTTTTCCTACGGGCTTCAACTAAGTCAACTTTTTTTGTCACTATCTTGTTCTGAATTAGGCATGGAATATCCAAACATCTACAGACCTCAGTTTAAATGGACCTGTTGGACAAGTATATTCCCTTGTTGTCGGCAATGATTTGCTCTTAGCCGGTACACAGGTATTTACTCTACTCCATGGCTAACAAAATTATATGGCCTTCATTTTCTACACCTGTTATTTTGTTGTGCTTATGTCTTGTACGTTTCGTTTGATATGGCAATAAATAATTTGAAGCGGTTTATCTGGCCAGGTACAAATCTGACCTCAATTAAGTAATTTTTTCTTGGGACTCTTAACAATGACATCTAAAAGAAATATAATCTACTTGTATTTTTCAATAGGAAAAATTTGTGTCTCTTATTCTCGGTAGTAGATGTTATAGTTTCTGATTCATGCAGTTACACTTTTGCTTTTAAAATTTGTTCTGTGGAGGCACTGAAACTCATGCATGCACCACGGAGACAGATCGTTATGTTTTCCATTTTGTGTGATGATTATTGTTACTGCAGGAGGGGACTATTTTGGCTTGGAAATTCAATGTAACTACCAACTGCTTTGAACCAGCTGCATCACTCAAGGGTCACACTCTTGCTGTTGTGACACTAGTCGTCGGAGGTAGCAGACTGTACTCTGGTTCGATGGATCACTCTATTAGGGTAAGTTGGACACAAACAAAACACGTTCCTGACTCATCTGTGATTCTCTTTTAGAACAACATTCTTGCAATGGTCACCAAAATCTTGTCATGTTTATGTCTGTCCGTTCTGTCATATGTTGCAGGTATGGAGCCTGGAAACTTTGCAGTGCATACAAACTTTATCAGGGCATACAGATGTTGTGATGTCTGTTTTGTGTTGGGATCAGTTCCTTTTGACGGCTTCATTGGACAAAACTGTCAAGGTTTGTACTTCTTCACGCTTGACTCATTATAATTAAACGTGGTTTCGAAAAATTACCAACTCACTTATTTGTTATTTCCCCACTTTGTAAAGGTTTGGGCTGCAACGGAGACTGGTAACCTTGAAGTAACATATACCCACACTGAGGACCAAGTATGCGTTTATATTGATATTTTGCTTCTTTAGTTGCTTTCTTAAACTGGAGTGAGGAATATTTATAATGATGCCACATTTGCGATGCCAAGAGCAACATGTGAAAATAATAATATGTTACTGTTTATTATCCCTATGTAACTTCTGCATTCATTATATACGAACTGTGTATTTACATGTAGAAGTATACTGCAGGGTTTACTCACACTGTGTGGGATGCACGACTCGGAAGCCAAACCTGTATTGTTGTGCTCCTGCAATGACAATTCCATTCGAGCCTATGATTTGCCATCGTGAGTTTCATATTCTGCCATCTTTACCCCTACTAAAGATTCATGTTTCCAGTTTGGTTTCTCAAAATTCCATTATAGGATTTGGGCACTCATGAATATCTGGTTCGACATTTTATTTTATTTTTGTCTAGATTTTCCGAGAGAGGAAAGATCTTCTCTAAGAAAGAGGTCCGTGCCATACAAATTGGTCCGGGTGGTTTATTTTTCACCGGTGATGGATCGGGCCAAGTTAGAGTATGGAAATGGTCGGCTGAACCAACCACAGCCACCACATTATGAGAAGCAAGTTATAGTAAATCACATTGTAACGGGTTAATTGTTCCTCAACTTATGCGTTCGTTAATGTAAAAGTTGAGCGAATGAAACGTGAGAAAAATGCCAGTTTTGAGTTTTTCTCATTCTTCCTTTCTTTTTGTTTCCATTGGGTAGTCTTTGTTTGGTGTTTGAGTATGTGAAGATCATGTAAAATGATCATAAGGGATATCTAGTTAAGGATGTGTCTCATGCATTGCGTCCGTTGTGCCGTTCAGTAATAAAATCTAATCTTATGCTCTTGTCAAGAAATTTAATCTTAGTCAAATGTATCCACCTGTTCTGTTAGAAACCCTTTTCTTTCTCCTGTGAACTTCATCACAAGCATTCTTAATTGCTTCAGAATTGGGGTTCCCTAAGTTCTGAAAGTAAAATATTTAGAATTTATAGGCTATTACAAAAGAAATAAAATCCCCCATTTTTCTTTGGAACACATCTTAGAGGGTTTGGTAAAGTTCATTTTTAAGAGCTTATAAGCTTTTGAAACTTACAAGATATTTTTAGAACTTTTAAGAGAGTGTCTTGTTAAGTTTATTTAACATATTTTATAAGTTCCCATATTTTGTAATATGTTTTTTTGAGTTTCTATGATGTTGGATTTTATTTTAAAGGGTAACTTACAGCAAATTCCCTAACGATTGCATTTGAGCGGCATTATCTCATAACCTTTTAAAGTTGTGAGTAGATACTCTCTAAGTATGTTTCTACAGGAATATAAGTGAATATTCTGTTCATTTTTTAACATGTGATGTGCGCATGGCGTTTCTTAAGGGCATTTTTGGGTTTTGTTTGATTAGTTAAGGATATTATGGACATTTCCCTCCAATCTCACAAAAACTAACAATTTATGTCATCTTCTTCTTCCTTTCTAAAACCTAATATGCCATTTTGGGGAGAGAGAAATTGGGGGCTCCTTGAAAGTATGGAAGGCATGTACAACTGTTGGTTGTGCAAAAATTTTATGGACGGGCCATAATATTCAAAGAAACTACAATAATGGCCGGAATTTTCAAGTGAAAATATCATGCTTTCTCTCATTTTTTTTTTTTACATTTTAAAAAAAAATTAGTAGTAGGGAGATTTTAGTTTTTGTTTCTAAACAAAAACATAACAAGAAAAAATAAACAATCGAAGACAAAAATGGTTGAAAACCTTTCATGAAATATTGCACATACAATTACACAGAAATTAAAAGAATGAACTACAAATATATATATATATATATATATATATATATATAGATATATATATATCACAAAAAAGAAGAAGAAGAAGAAAACAACCCTAAACTCACTATAATTTGGTGCGTTTCTTCTTATAGGAATTTTGTCACCTTTGTCATCTTAATTTCATGGAATTTGGTCATGACCAATCGGTCAATAGAGGAGAGAATGTTGGAAGGTAAAGTGCTTGAAAAGCCCAACTTTTGGGGAGAGGTTTTCTGAGATTTTTTTAAAGTGGGAATAATTTTTTAATTAAGAAAAACCCGAAAATACCCTTAAGAAATGCACATGTACATCGCATGTGAAAATGGATGGAATATTTGCTTTGATTCTGCCGGAAACATGCTTAGAGGGTATCTGTGCACAATTTGAAAAGATTATGGAGTGGCGCTGCTCAAACGCAAATGTTAGGGGGTGAAGTGCAATCGACCCTAAATGTTGGAGGGTTTGTCGGAATTTACCCTATTTTAAAATCAATCTCTTAAAGCGTTTGGATGAATAAGATGTGTGTAACTTATAAGATATTAATAACAATAATTTTGTAATATTTAAAATTAGAGGAACTTGTCAAGATTTTAAACATAAGTTAACAACTCCTTAAAATTTTACCAAATATTTTGTCACGTCTTAAAGGTTCTTAAATTTTATTAGAGGAACTTAGCCAAATACCCTCTATTTCTCTAACCACCTAAAATTTAGGGAAAAATGCACTGTAGTACCATGTGGTTTGTGAAAGTAGCACGCTCAACCTTGAGGTTTTCTAATTGTCAAAATAAACCTTGTGGTTGTAAAAATCAAGTTTGGCAGACCTTCTTGGCATGGGGTGTTATACACGCGCGTTTGGTGCGAATTTTGTTCATTTTTTAGGTGTAAAATAACAATTTAACCCTTAAGATTCCAATTATTACCAAACCCTTTTTCCTTTTTTTTTTCCTGAAAATAATTACATCTTTTAAAAATTAAATCATATTTCCTTCAATTATCTACTTCAACTCTTTCATCTTCTACATAAAAAACCACCACCACCACTCTGCCGCCACCGCCCTCTGCCACCACCGTCTACTGCGGCCACCACAAAGAAGTTTTTTTTTTTTTTAGCAAAATAAAAGCCTAATTGTGGAATACATATATTGGAATGGAATTCATTGCCAAGATCTTTTTTCTAAAACAAAATCTCATCAAATTGCAAAATGAATAAAAGAGTATTTCTTGCACCCGAATATCTCATCAAAATTAAAAAGAGTATTTCTCATCAAATCTCATCAAACAAGATCTTCAATGTAGGGACTTCTTGCACCCAAATATCATCAAGAACATTCCCAACAACCACAGCAATGTTGTCCTCCTTTCCCTGCATCAGTGCAATGAGTTTAGAGAGCGAGAGTAGGGCTTTGTTGACCCTGCTCATGAACAGCCGCTCCCAACATCCACAGCAATGTTGTCCTCCTTTCCCTGCATCAGTGCAATGAGTTTAGAGAGCGAGAGCAGGGCTTTGTTGACCCAGCTCATGAACAACCGCTTCAAAATCACCGTATTGAACTTGCTCCCGGTCCTCCTCACCAGAAATCGGTACAACTTGACGAGGAGTTTGAGGTAGATATCATTAGATTTAGGGGCTGTGCACTTGGTCTTCTTGTTCTTACCTCCGGCGACCAAATCGATACCCATGGCTGTTGTGCCTCCTTCCGCTGCCGCGCCTGCGCGAAGTGGAGAGAATTGTCGATGGAGATGACTGGCCACCACAAAGAGGCAGAAATTGAGAGTGATAGCAAGAGCAAAACAGAGAAAGAAAATCCGACGGCAGCGGTGATGGCAGCGATGAGAAGATGGAGAGGAGAGAGGTGAACGGATCTGACGAGAGAAGTAGCAGCGGTGATGGCAGCGATGAGAAAAGGGGAAAAATTGAAAAAATAAAAATGGAATGAGAAAAAGAAAAAGAATAAAGGAAAAAATAGAAAAAGAAAAAAGGTAGTATTAAAATATATACAAGGGTAATTTTGTCAATTCAACCAAAAATATTGACAAATTTGGTCAAAGGGTCGGTGAGCAATTTTGATAAAGCACAAGGTTTTCTATAACAATTAGAAAACCTCAAGGTTGAGCGTGCTACTTTCACAAACCACAAGGTACTACAGTACATTTTTCCCTAAAATTTATTTTAAAGATAAGCAGTCAAAGTATTTGAAAAAATATGACTATAACAACTTTTTAAGATGTTTTGGGGTCTTATAGCCTATATGATCTCATTTTTACAATTTAACTTCATGTAAATAAATATTTTGAGAGGCTTTGAATGTGATATTAAATAATAGGGATAATTACGTCTATACCCCCTGAGGTTTGGTGTAATTACCGATACACTCCTCACATTTGACTATTTACAATTAGACCCCCAATAACATGATAATTTTTGAAACCCTGACGGTTTTTGTAAAATTACTTTTTTACCCTCATTTTTTAACCTCTAAAAATAGCCAAACTTAACATTTTTCTTGTTGTACTAAAAATACTCCAAATTGAATATAAATTTAGGGATAATTACGTCTACACATCCTGAGGTTTGGTATAATTACCTATACACACCCTCACATTTGACGAATGTGAAGGGTGTTGACGTAATTATTATGAGTCATTAGATCTTGATTAAAAGAATCAACGGTCCAATTAATTTCTGAATATAAAAGTATAATATTAAAATAAAAATTATAAATTAAATAACATATTACATAAATATATATATATATATTATAAACGTATACATATACATGCATATAATATATATATAGACGTAATAACACACAAAAGACACACTAATACTCACACACAAACGCACACATTTCATGCACTCACACACACAAAAGACACACAGACACACACATATAATCATACTCGCATACAGAGAGAGAGAGAGAGAAGGACAAACAAGAAGGTGTGAGGAGGCCAAATCTGATCGGGAATCGGGATCAACCATTGACGAGGAAAAAAAATTAAAAAACAAAATTTCGATCTTGACATCGTTGAGAAATTTGAGGTGAGATCTGAAGATGGGGGGAAGAAGAAGGTGGAGATGGCACTTAGAGTTGGTAGGGAAGGAGAGGATGAAGGAGGATAAAGATGATTACTAGGGGTGGGAAAAAAAAGTAAATTAATTATTTTAATATTTTTTAATTATTTGTAAGGAAGAAGGGAAAAAATGGAAAAAAAAAAAAAAGAAGTAGAAAGAACGAAAATTTAGAAAAATAAAAATTTTTATTATAAAAAAGTATAAAAATAATAACATAACTTATATGTATATTTTAATATGAGATAAAATTTATTTTATAAGAATTATTTGAATGTTTTGTTGATTTATTTTGAAACTTATATTTAGACCCCTCAAAGTTCTTGAAAATTACTTTTGCACCCATAAGGGCATTATGGTCATAAAAAAGTCAAAAAACGTGCCAATTAATTTCCCACTAACAGAGGGGTATTTTCGAAAGTTTGCAATAAAAACTGACGTCCTTAGCCGAAAACCCTAACGACCACTAACGGAAGGAGATATTTGTTAACAATGCTAATGTGAAGGTGAACTAATTGTAAATAGTCAAATGTGAGGGGGTGTATTGATAATTACACCAAACCTCAGAGAGTGTAGACGTAATTATCCCTCAATAATAATTAAGGATAGTTGTGTTTAAAACTAGATAACTTATAAGCGGTTTAAAAAATATGTTGGGGAAAATTTATTTTTATTATTGTTTTTGAAAGAGCTTATAAATTCCAAACTTTATTATTAGTATTATTTTTTCGGAGTTTATAAACTCTTTCACCCCACAAAGTTGCCAAACGCTTTTGAAAAGTTCACAAGCCCCAAAACATCTTATAAATTGTTTTGAAAAACTCGTATGTTTAAAAGAGCTCATATGCTCTAATTCATACCAAACACAAAGCAATAAATTATCAAAACTTCTTGCGAATTATTAAGTTTTATTTTATCCAAATACTTTTATTCAAAATATTACAAGCACTTCCAAAACAACATAGCCATCTGGCCCTCAACATGATATGCCATACGAGTCTTGCAGATGCACACATGGAACTCATGTCTAAAGACGAACGAATTCATCTTTTTAACATCTTGGCTTTTGCTCAAGCTTGTTTATTAGATCAATAGCCAAGAGAGAAAACAGGACAGAAAGAAAAACACACACACACACACGCGCGTAATCGTAGTCTAGTTGCTTTATTCTCTTGTTTTTCACCATTGTTTACAGATTAAACATGACCTTGATAGCAGTCCCGCCGCGTGCGCTCGTTTCAAATGCTTCTTCAACCTCCTTCTGAGAGAAACCGAACCTGTGGGTGATCAATGGCTTCACATCTATCTTTCCGCTCCTCAGAAACTCAATGCACAACGGCCATGTGTTCTTGTAACGGAATATGCCAACCACATCAACCTCCCTGAATTTCGAATAATTTTTTTTTTTGCATCCAAACATCAGAAATTATAATGTTCTGATTTCAGCCGAACAAAAGCGTGATAAGATAGTAGTACCTGACGGCAGCTGGGGTGAGAGGGAGGGTCATCTCAGTGTGACCCAACCCGACAAGGCAAACTTTACCACCAGATGAAGTGGCACCGAGAGCTGTGGACATGGTTTTACTAAAGCCCGCGCAGTCAAAACTTATGTCAATTGCACCCCCCATTGCGGTCTTAATTCGTTCGACTTCTGCAGGTACATCCTGTTTCGATTTTTGTTAGTATATTGCAATTGAAATGGTACATAAATATCATGGCGGCATCAGAATGTGGTGGAAATTGATACGTACACAAGATCACATGCACATAATTTTTTGTAATAGAAGTTAAGAGGATATATTTAATGAAGTTGGATATATAGATGCACAAGATACTTACATTAACAACAGTTGAAACTTTGATAGTCTCATCAGCTCCAAGCTTCTTTGCAACTGATAGGCGGTGATCATCTACATCCACAATGACAATTCTTGGTGATCCAAACGCACGAGCTGCAAGCAACGTCACAAGTCCTATGGGACCCGCTCCCATCACCAGCACATTAGTCTCAGGGCCCACATTGGCTCGGCGACATGCATGAACCGCAACACTCAAGGGCTCGCACATTGCCCCTTCCTCTAAACTCACATTCTCTGGGAGTTTGAAGCATAAGTCCGCAGGATGCACAATCTGTTATGGAGAAGGTCAATAGGACAAGGTTGTTATTATCAATGAAAGAATCATTCAGCTGACATCACATGATTCAAGCAAATAACCATTCCACTGCTCCCGAAGAATCAAAAATTCATAATCTTCAAAACAAGATTGCACTCATTGCAATAACTCCAGCGCCTCCCCTGTAACGATGTACAGTTACAGTGTCCCTTCTTGGTTTTAAAATTACACATACCTCCCCCCTCGTAGCTTATATCCACCTTAAGGTTACCTGTTCTTGTGATCACACATTGGTAAATGATGTTGAAATTCAAATTTTAGAAGATCTTTCAGATTGCTCTTGCATGTACGGGTGATGATGTCCAAATTTCTTCATAATTCTTTTTAGATTTTGATTAAACTATGAAAATCTAAACTGACTGAGAGGGGAATTTTGTGTAACTAGACATGGTTACAGTGCTATATGTATGAGAAACTTGCTCACATTCAAGGACTAAAGTTCGAGTGACAGGAAATTAGGGGACTAATACAACTTCATCAAACTAATAAAGATTATAACGAAAATAGTGAAATGACTTCTTTGCAACAGGACATTCTTCTTCACAAATAAAATGAAATTATGAAAATTTCAGTTTAAAAGTGCAGCTCTAAGTGAACCTGATTAGCAAGAGAACCATGAACAGGAGGGGTAGCAAAAAACTTCATCTCAGGGCAGAGATTGTATCGGCCTTCCTTGCAAATATGACACCTCGAACAGCCTATTCCGGGTTCTATGGCAACACGATCGCCTGGCACTAAATGCTTCACTTCACTCCCAACTTCCTCTATAATACCGGCACACTCATGCCCGATAACCATTGGTTCCTTCACAACAAAATCTGCTATTCTCATCTCCTGATACATGACAAAACCATGGTATTGAGAACAATCACTTTAAAAGGCAGGATTTGGGGGGGGCGGGGGGGGGGGGGGGGAGGGGAGGCCTTTCTTAGGCGGTAATTTCACCAAGCAAAGGATAATTTAGTAGTGATCAGGGTTTCAGGTCACATCATATAAACTCAAACCAAAAGGGATTGCTGAGCTAAAGAGATTGAATATAAAAACAAACACAGAAACACATCATACATACTCGAACACCCAACTCTAATCAAGATCATTGGTGATAATTATTGCCTAAAATAAGGGGGAAAAAAAAAAAGGGGTTCACCTTGAGGTAGTGAACATCACTTCCACAGATACCCACTGCTTTCATTCTGATTCTTGCATCGTGAGGGCCTAAAAATTAGCAAACGCATCAATCTAACAGAGCCCATATTGAAAACCATCAAAATAGATACACTATTTACTTACAAAGTTCTCAAAAAACTTTCGAACAAGATAAAGAAAAATAATAATGAAATACCGAGAGGAGGGAGCTTAAAAGGTTGAATCTTGAGATTGTTAACGCCAAGAAGCCAAGCTGCCATGTTCACTTCTTCTCCATCTTTACCATCCGCCGAGTTCCCATGAGACATCCCACCCTTCCCCATTCTTCACTCTGTGCGTGTGTGTGTGTGTAAAAGACTGAATCTTGCTGTACGATGATGATGAGTGAGAGAGCATCAGACTGAATAAATTGATTATTCTAGTGGGGTTGTGTTTAAATATTGAAATTTTGTGAAGAATCTCTTCAGAGAAGATTATGATATTGAATTGCAGCAGACAAGTGGTGGATAAACAATATCAAATTTTATTCACAAAAAATTCTGAAAAGAAATTGTATGCTTTTTTTTTTTTAAAAAAAAAAAAAGAGAAATTGTGTGCTTGCGTTTGGAGTTTAATGATTGGATTGAGACTGTGATGGGGGTTTTGTTTTTCTTGATAATATATTAATTTCCGTTTTGGTGGGGTTTATGATAATTGATGCCTATCCAAAAGTATTTAATTTTTTATAATAACTTTTTGAGATATTATCACTAATTGTTGTTAATATTTAAAGTTAGAATTAATTTAATCTTTAAAGTGTAAATCATCACGTTTTTTTATCCTCATTTTTATAAATAAATAGCGCTTTAGCTCTTTTAATAAAATTTTCAACCAAATTTTATAAAAAAAATATTTGTATGAAGTATATTTTTTTAATTACACCAATCATTTTTTTAAAAACAACTTTAAACAAAATTTGATAAAAATGCTATTTAAGTAAATATTTTTCAATAAAACTTGAAAGAAATTTCAAGTAAATATTTTTCAATTTACTAATTAATTATAAATCCTATATTTACAAGGGCAATCTGCAAACTCTTTTAAGACAAAATCGTCTTTTCATGATTAGGAGAGAATTTTGGAGCAATGTGCTTTTAAAAAAAAAAAAAGAAAAGAAAAAAACAAAAAGAAAATCAACGAGGTCTGCATAGTTGTGACATGTGGTTTCAGTGTAATAAATTATATCTAACATAAATTCATCATTGTTTCTTGTTCAAACTTTGTAGCCCTTATTATTTTAGCTGAGGCCGCTGATTCTTAATGAAAATTCTATTATTACCTTACAAAGCTACGATTTCCGTTTTTTTTTTCCCCTTTAATCTTCATGGCTTTGTTTATTTATTTATAGGTAGCGATTTACTATAAAACTGAAATAAATTAGTATTAAATTAAAAATATTATCCACATTCACAAAAAATTAAACCCATAACTTTTAAAGTTATAAGTCTTCACTTTCCTATAAAAGCAAGACCTTATTGACGGATTTGTTTATATTTAGTTTGAACTTTTTAAGAACTTACTACTTTGTATATTCCTTCTGTCTTACTAGCTCTCTTGCTTTCTTCACCTTTACCTTTCATTCCTTTCTTAGAAAGATTGCGTAAAGCTAGATCTTCATCTCACTCTCTTTCGGTCCGAAGCCGATAGGAAAAAAACATATCCTTTCCTTTGACATCCATTTCCTTTGCTCAAGTAAGTACCCCGACAAGAAAGATAGAGGTAGGCGCGGAAGGTCTTTCAAGCCTTTTAAGTCAAGCTTGTTGCGAGTCTTATGGTCCGAACAGAACCGGCACTCCCAGAAGCCTATGGGGAATTGGTCAGGAAGATCAGACTGAGCTTGAGCCTGAGAGAAGGAATGAATATCGCTAAAACCGAGACCCAATACCAAAATAGGGGACTCAGCTAAAGGAGATCAGATAGACGAAAAGTATTTTCCCTTGTATGAAGAACATATCCTATATCTCTAGTTCCGGATTATAAATTCTATATTTACAAGAGCAATCTCATGTAAGCTCTTTCAGACAAAATTGTCTTTTCATAATTAGGAGAAGATTTTGGAGCTATGTGCAGTGTATTGTTTTTTTCAAATCAATGAGCTATATATGTACAGTTCTGATTTATTGTTTTAATTTTGGTACAATAAATTATATGCAACTTAAAGTCATGGTTGCTTCTGTCGTCATTGAAAACTTACAAAGCTTCGATTTTCATCTCTCTCTCTCTCTCTCTCTCTCTCTCTCTCTCTCGTTTTTAATATGAAGATATATATATTTTTTTTTTCCGGATTTGAGTTCCGTGACGGACCAATTGGACCATACATTGTGTCTGATTGGGCCGCCCTAGCCTTTTTTATAAAACAATTCTAGCTGAGACCAAAATTATTGAGTGGACCATTGTTTGTAGCAAACAAAGGGGTTCTATTTTGGGCCTCTTCTTTATTGTATTTCCTCATGAGCGATATGTGGTCTATTAATCTTTAATTAAAAAAAAATTACAACTGAAATATTAGTTTTTGCTAAAATATATAAAACCAAACTATATATTTATATCCATTTGATTTGGGTTTAATTATATATAACTGGTGACTTTGCAAAGGCTGGATGTGGGGAAGCCTTAATTCCCTGCAATTTGCCTACACCACGTAATTCCTACAAAATGAGATTCCTTTTTTCTTTTTTTTTTTTTTTTAATTTGACCAAAATTAAGAGGTAACCACATCTCACATATATACACCTCATGGTGAAAAATTTATCTATTTTAAAAGGTTTATTGCGAACTTATCTAAGTATGGCTCTTTCTTGTAAGAGTTAGGGCAAGGTTTACTGCAAAATTGTTTTCTTTGTTCTAGTATTCTAGTATTCTTCGAAGGCATAATAGTACTCTTGATTGAGAGATGACCAGGTTGGTTAACCATAACTGTGACATAAGGATTTGGACTTTTTACAATTTTGACACCAAAAAGTGTTTGTGTTAATATTCTGACACAAAAATTGGATCCTTTGTAAAAATAATTTAAGTCGACAATGGTGATGTCGACTTCTATTAATAGAATCACCACCGTCGACTTTATTAAAATATTAATAAATTTAACTATTTTTTAATTAATTGAATAAATTAAAAAAAATATTTTTTTAATAGAAGTCGACAACGCTGACTTCTATATGTATATGTTGTTTTGTATTATATATATATATTATGTATATATAAATGGTTTTTGTGTATATATATATGATGTATATATGTATTTATAGATTTGAAATGATGTATTCGTTTTTTATATAAATTGAGTTAATATATTAAAATATAAAAGGAGGGGTAAAATTATCTTTTTTTATCTTTATTTCATTAATGTTATGTTTGGAACAAAGACTTTGGTGAGGAAAAGTGGGAGGAAAATTGAAAAGGTCAAAAATAAAAGTATAGAGTACTATCATTTGAAGCAAATAAAAATTTTCCATCCTATTTTCCTTACTAAAATTCTAAAACCAAACGAAGAGTAAAAGTCAATTCTAAGGGGCGGTGAGTTACTTTTGAAAACATTGCGTTTTTTTAAGTTAATTTTTTTTTCATTGGATTTTTTTTTGTTAGTTAGACATAACACATAGATATAAATTTTCTTTTACCCTAAATATTAATTAATTAATTAGTTGTTTTTTGGTGAGAATTAATTAATTAATTAGTTAATTAATACTTTTTATGTCATTACCTCATTATTTGTCACTAGAAAAGAACATACTGGAAATTGAATGAGATTTCTTATTCATAATTAATCCATTCGCTCGGAAGGGGTTGCATATTTCTAATAGGATTTAAAATATTAATAAACTTAACTATTTTTTAATTAATTGAATAAATTAAACAAAAATATATTTTTAATAGAAGTCAACAATGGCGTTGTTGGCTTCTATTAATTTTTTTGTCGTTTTGTATTTGCCTCTGAGAGAGAGAGAGAGAGAGAGAGAGAGAGGGAGAGGGAGAGAGATGTGTTTATCATATATGTATCATGTATGTAAATACAATTTACATATGCAAATACAATTTTTTATAGTCCTGATTGTGCAATACAATTTTATCCATATTAAATTTATTAAAGTTATGCAAATATATGCACATAGCATGCATATTTGACAAATTATTTTAAAAATCCATTAAATTTTCAATCGATGATAATTTATTAGTGTATGATAAACAACTATAATTATTCATAATATGCAAAAGTACACATCCTTGAATTCAAGCATTAATACTCACACATGCTAAGAATATCCAGTCTAGCAAAATTTTACAAAGTGGTAAGTACATCTCTCTCTCTCTCTCTGACAAATAAAAAATGAAAAAAAAATAATAGAAGCCGACAACGCTAAAAAAATTCATTTTTTTCCTTTTTTTTGGACAATAAATTAAAAATGGTTAAATTTATTAATATTTTAATAAATTCGGCAACAAGACATTCCCATTGTCGATTTAGGTTATTTTTCAAATAAATCCAAATTTTGTGTCAAAATATTAACTGAAACACATTTTTGTGTCAAAATAAAAAATGTATTCTCTCAAGGTTGAAAAAATGGTTGAAAACCTTTCATGAAACATTGTACATACAATTACACAAAAATTAAAAGAATGAACTACAAATATATATATATATATACACACATATATAAATATATATCACAAAAAAGAAGAGGAGGAAGAAGAAAACAACCCTAAACTCACTATAATTTGGTGTGTTTCTTCTTATAGGAATTTCGTCACCTTTGTCATCTTAATTTCATGGCATTTGGTCATGATCAATCGGTCAATAGAGGAGAGAAAGGTGGAAGGTAAAGTGCTATGAAAAGCCCTAACTTTTAGGGAGAGGTTTTCTGAGATTTTTTTAAAGTGGGAATAATTTTTTAATTAAGAAAAACCTGAAAATACCCTTAAGAAATGCACGTGTACATTGCATGTGAAAATGGACGGAATATTTGCTTTGATTTTGCCGGAAACATGCTTAGGGTATATCTGCACACAACTTGAAAAGATTATGGATTGGCGCCGCTTAAACACAAATTTTAGGGGGTGAAGTGCAATCAACCTTAAACATTGGAGGATTTGCCGTAATTTACCCTATTTTAAAATCAATCTCTTAAAGTGTTTGGATGAATAAGATAGGTGTAACAATAATTTTGTAATATTTAAAATTAGAGGAACTTGTCAAGATTTTAAACATAAGTTAACAACTCCTTAAAATTTTATCAAATATTTTGTCACGTCTTAAAGGTTCTTAAATTTTATTAGAGGAACTTAGCCAAATACCCTCTATTTCTCTAACTACCTAAAATTTATTTTAAAGATAAGCAGTCAAAGTATTTGAAAAAATATGACTATAACAACTTTTTAAGATGTTTTGGGGTCTTATAGCCTATAAGATCTCAATTTTACAATTTAACTTCATGCAAATAAATATTTTGAGAGGGTTTGCATGCAATATTAAATAATAATTAAGGATAGTTATGTTTAAAACTAGATAACTTATAAGCAGTTTAAAAAATATGTTGGGGAAAATTTATTATTATTATTATTTTTTAAAGAGCTTATAAGTTCCGAATTTTATTATTAGTATTATTTTTTCGGAGTTTATAAACTCTTTCACCCACAAAGTTGCCAAACGCTTTGAAAAGTTCACAAGCCCCCAAACATCTTATAAATTGTTTTGAAAAACTTGTACGTTTAAAAGAGCTCATATGCTCTAATTCATACCAAACACAAAGCAATAAATTATCAAAACTTCTTGTGAATTATTAAGTTCTATTTTATTCAAAATATTACAAGCACTTCCAAAACAACATAGCCATCTGGCCCTCAACATGATATGCCACACGAGTCCTGCAGATGCACACATGGAACTCATGTCTAAAGACGAACGAATTCATCTTTTTAACATCTTGGCTTTTGCTCAAGCTTGTTTATTAGATTAATAGCTAAGAGACAAAATAGGACAGAAAGAAAAACACACACACACACACACACACGTAATCGTAGTCTAGTTGCATTATTCTCTTGTTTTTCACCATTGTTTACAGATTAAACATGACCTTGATAGCAGTCCCGCCGCGTGCGCTCGTTTCAAATGCTTCTTCAACCTCCTTCTGAGAGAAACCGAACCTGTGGGTGATCAATGGCTTCACATCTATCTTTCCGCTCCTCAGAAACTCAATGCACAACGGCCATGTGTTCTTGTAACGGAATATGCCAACCACATCAACCTCCCTGAATTTCGAATATTTTTTTTTTTTTTTGCATCCAAACATCAGAAATTATGATGTTCTGATTCCAACCGAACAAAAGCGTCATAAGATAGAAGTATACCTGACGACAGCCGGGGTAAGAGGGAGGGTCATCTCGGTGTGACCCAACCCGACAAGGCAAACTTTACCACCAGATGAAGTGGCAACGAGAGCTGTGGACATGGTTTTACTAAAGCCCGCGCAGTCAAAACTTATGTCAATTGCACCCCCCATTGCTGTCTTAATTCGTTCGACTTCTGCAGGTACATCCTGTTTCGATTTTTGCCAGTATATTGCAATTGAAATGGTACATAAATATCATGGCGGCATCAGAATGTGGTGGAAATTGATACATACACAACATCACATGCACATAATTTTTTGTAATAGAAGTTAAGAGGATATATTTAATGAAGTTGGATATATAGATGCAAAAGATACTTACATTAACAACAGTTGAAACTTTGATAATCTCATCAGCTCCAAGCTTCTTTGCAACTGATAGGCGGTGATCATCTACATCCACAATGACAATTCTTGGTGATCCAAATGCACGAGCTGCAAGCAACGTCACAAGTCCTATGGGGCCTGCTCCCGTCACCAGCACATTAGTCTCAGGGCCCACATTGGCACGGCGACATGCATGAACCGCAACACTCAAGGGCTCGCACATTGCCCCTTCCTCTAAACTCACATTTTCTGGGAGTTTGAAACATAAGTCCGCAGGATGCACAATCTGTTACGGTGAAGGTCAATAGGACAAGGTTGTTATTATCAATGAAAGAATCATTCAGCTGGCATCACATGTTTCAAGGAAATAACCATTCCACTGCTCCAGAAGAATCAAAAATTCATAATCTTCAAAACAACATTTCACTCATTGCCATAACTCCAGAGTCTCCCCTGTAACTATGTACAGTTACACGGTGTCCCTTCTTGGTTTTAAAATTACACATGCCTTCCCCCTTGTAGCTTATATCCACCTTAAGGTTACCTGTTCTTGTGATCACACATTGGTAAATAATGTTGAAATTCAACTATTAGAAGATCTTTCAGATTGCTCTTGCATGTACAGGTGATGTTGTCCAAATTTCTTCATAATTCTTTTTAGATTTTGATTAAACTATGAAAATGTAAACGGACTGAGGGGGGAATTTTGTGTAACTAGACATGGTTACCGTGCTATATGTATGAGAAACTTGCTCACATTCAAGGACTAAAGTTCGAGTGACAGGAAATTAGGGGACTAATACAACTTCATCAAACTAATAAAGATTATTACGAAAATAGTTAAATGACTCCTTTGCAACAGGACATTCTTCTTCACAAATAAAACGAAATTATGAAAAGTTCAGTTTAAAAGTGCAGCTCTAAGTGAACCTGATTAGCAAGAGAACCATCAACAGGAGCGCTACCAAAAAACTTCATCTCAGGGCAGAGATTGTATCGGCCTTCCTTGCAAAGATGACACCTGGAACAGCCTATTCCGGGTTCTATGGCGACATGATCGCCGAGCACTAAATGCTTCACTTCACTCCCAACTTCCCCGATAATACCGGCACACTCATGCCCAATAACCATTGGTTCTTTCACAACAAAATTTGCTACTCTCATCTCCTGATACATGACAAAATCATGGTATTAAGAACAATCACTTTAAAAGGTTGGATTTCGGGAAAAAAAAAGGCCTTTTTTGGGCAGCAATTTCACCAAGAGGAGGAAAATTTAGTAGTGATCAGGGCTTCAGGTCACATCATATAAACTCAAACCAAGGATTGCTAAGCTAAAGAGATGGAATATAAAAACAAACATAGAAACACATCATACATACTCGAACACCCAACTCTAATCAAGATCATTGGTGATAATTATTGTCTAAAATAAGAAAGAAAACAAAAAGGTTCACCTTGAAGTAGTGAACATCACTTCCACAGATACCCACTGCTTTCATTCTAATTCTCGCATCGTGAGGGCCTTAAAATTAGCAAACGCATCAATCTAACAGAGCCCATATTGAAAACCATCAAAATAGATACACTATTTACGTACGAAGTTCTGAAAAAACTTTCAAACAAGATAAAGAAAAAGAATAATAATGAAATACCGAGAGGAGGGAGCTTAAAAGGTTGAATCTTGAGATTGTTAACGCCAAGAAGCCAAGCTGCCATGTTCACTTCTTCTCCCTCTTTACCATCCGCAGAGTTCCCATGAGACATCCCACCATTCTTCATTCTTCAGTGTGTGTGTGTGTGTGAAAGACTGAATCTTGCTGTACGATGTTGACGAGTGAGAGAGTATCAGACTGTATCGGTTGATTGTTCTAGCGGGGTTGCACTTAAATATTGAAATTTTGTGAAGAATCTTTTCAGGGAAGATTATGATACTGAATTGCAGCTGACAAGTGGTGGATAAGCCTTATCAAATTTTAGGTAAAATTGCGTAAATTCTCCCGTGTTATGTTTTAATCGTTAAAAATTCCCTATATTTAAAAGGCAAAATTGCATTTTTCGTCCTGTAACTATTGATGTTTGGCATTTTTGGTCCTGTCCAAAAAAAAAATTCACAATGTCGTCCTGTATCTTTTCAAAATCCGAAAATTTAGTCCAGAAAATCAAAAATGCCAAACATCAATAGTTACAGGACAAAAAATGCTACACATTTTGCCTATATTTTAATTACATTTTTTTTTACAATTAAAAAGAATGCTTAAAATCCCCATTTGTGCAGACCACAAGGTTTATCGAAATTCATCAAAAATAAATTAGCATAGTAAACCTTATGGGAATTAATAGTAAAGTGATTATAGTAAACCCTATACCCCTCCACCCTCCGGTGATTGACAGTTTTTGAAAATTAATAGGATTTTGGTTCTTAAATATCTAATTTGTCCAATTTTTATATAGCTTATTAAAAAAAAAGAAAAGAAAAGCTCATGTATATATATATAAATGTATATATCTATTAAAAATTTTAAAATTTGTTCCCTTGAAAATTAAAAAAAAAAAATTATCTTTTGAATTTTATAAATGAAAATGTGCAGTGTTTTTTGTCCTGTAACAATGGATGTTTGGCATTTTTGGTCTGGACTAAATTTTTGGATTTAGAAAAGATACAGGACGATATTGCGAATTTTTTTCTGGACAGGACCAAAAATGCCAAACATCCATAGTTACAGGACGAAAAATGCAATTTTACCTATTTAAAAATTAGGCATATTACCACTTATATTTTAAGTTCACTTGCACACTTATCCTATTTGACTAGAAGATTTAATGGTGTTAAATTTTTCTTATTTTTGACCGTTTTTGCCCCTTTAGGACGCATTTACTTCAAGTGATAATGTTGGTTTAGGGAGATTTGACTGTCATTAACTCGCATTTACTTCATAAGTCAACTAACTCGGGTAATCCTTTGTGACCCGGGACAACGGCTGTTTGGGGCCGTCAAATTTGACTCGCCCAATTGGCGTGTTTAATTAAACCGTTCTTTTGACATGAGTGGTAAAAGACCCTCTTGACCAAAACTTGTGTTTAATTACAATTTGTGCCACTGGGAGCCCTAGATTTTCATTTGCTCTCTCTCTCTCTCCTAATTTACTGTAATCCTTCCCCTGTTTTTCTTTACAAATTCTGAGTAAGAAAATACTTCAGATTTTTCAAACCAATTTTTCATTGATGGTAGTCTGATTTGGTATTTGCTAGCCACAATTTGCAAAAATGGCTACTTCATCCCTTTCTTCTCAGCCGAAGCCTCCATTTTCCACCCAACAACCCACCACAACATACCTCTTTTACATAATAACAAACGGGTCAATTTCAAGATTCAAGAAACAAAGCTTCCTGCCGGAGTAATCTCTCTCCCTCTACAATTTCTCGTGTTTGGGCATCATTTTGCTTGATTGGTTGTTTAATTTCTGGGTTTTTAATGACGATTTTGAGATGGAACTATCTAAAGAACATCCGAAATTCCAAGCCCCATTTCTTGGGTTCACAAGAACTGCTCAGATTTGGAATTTCAGGGCTTGTATGATCGGCATCATCAGATTTTCATTGTGCAACTGGTTTGAAATCCCCTCTCTCTCTCTTTCTCTTTCTCTCTCTCCTGATTTACTGTTATCCTGAGAGACTGTAATTAGAACAAAAATTGGAGAGAATTAACTTCAACCATTGACACCACCGTTTGCTTTCGTCAGAAGTATGGCAACAGTCATCTAGCAAAAAGATCTTAAATATTGGAGGGACACAAAGGTAAAGTGAGGTTTTTAACAAGCCAAATCAATCGAATAATGTAAATGATATGGAGATTTCTGTCTACAGACTACTAAATAAACATTCAATATAAACATCCAAAGTGGTCAGCTTAAACTACCAGATAAACTGACCTATATGCATATTGGCGAAAAAGGGGGTTAAACCTACCATCCAAAGTAAATGTGTCCTTAACTTTTAGGCTATATTGTAGAGATCTAGACGACATAGTTTTTTTGTAACGCTCATCGCACTACTTGTTTTTAACATGGAGATCATTTTTTTTTATTTCTGATTTGGGTTCCGTGACAGACCAATTGGGCCTACGTTTGGAAGTCGGCTAACTTTTTTGTACAAAACATTGTGTCTAATTCTGCGACAGTATCCTTTTTTATAAAACAATTCTAGCTGAGCCCAAAATTATTGAGGACACCATTTTTTTTGTAGCAAAGCCTTTCTATTTGGGCCTCTTCTTTATTGCATTTCTTCATGAGGAATATGTGGTTTATTAATCTTTAATTAAAAAAATTACAACTGAAATATTTGTTTTTGCTAAACTATATAAAACCAAGCTATATATTTATGTCCATTTGATTTGGGTTTAATTTATATATAACTGGCGACTTTGCAAAGGCTGGATTTGGGTTCCTTGCAAATTTGCCCACACCACATAATCCCTACAAAATGAGATTCCTTTTTTTCTTTTTTTTAATTTGACCAAAATTAAGAGGTAACCACATCTCACATATATACACCTCATGGTGAAAAATTTATCTATTTTAAAAGGTTTATTGCAAACTTATCTAAGTATGGCTCTTCCTTGTAAGCATGGTTTGCCGTATCGGTCATGGGGAATGAAACGAAGGCTACCATTTCAGTTCTATTGTAATGTCGCGGAATGGTCGCGACCGTTCTAAATATATATTTTTATATTATTATTACTTTAATAATTCAAAAATATATGATAATTTATAGATTAAAAAATATAAATATGTATTTTTTTATAAATATCATAATTTTTTTTTTGTAATAATATCTTGATAGAAAGATATACTTTGAAATTTTCATTTTATTTGGTTTGGGTCTTGAATTTTAATCAATAAAAAATTGAAAATTAATCATATAAAAAAAATTATTATTCTTCTATTTTAATTTACTTATTTTGAATTAAATAAAAATATTTAAATCTTTCAAAATTTCATATATTAAAAGATACACGATGTGTTATAATTTTTTTTTTATGACCAAAATGTATTACAATTTTAAATGTACATAAATAATTAAAATATTTATAAATTGAAATCAAGGGGTTCACATTTTAATTTAAAATAATGGGCTCAATCCACTTAATGAGAATAAATCCATTTTAACTGAATTGAACTAATATCAATTAGCCCGTCTTAACCCAAATGCCCAATAGGTTATTATTATTAACTAGAATTTGAGATGAATGTCTTCTTCTCCAAAATATCCCTGCGTCTTCTGCCCGCTACCATGACTCGCCAAGCATGGCTCATCGTCTCTGACGGCTAATTGACCTTTATTTCGAGCCACTGCCGATCCGTTCCTGTTCCGGTACAATAAAACAGTCGATAAATCAGCAGAATGACCACCAGAACACCGCATTAACCTATTGCCGTTATAGGCCGGAACAACGGAACGAAGGCCGTTATTCCGGTTCCGTTCCGGCCGTTATAATAGCGTTCCGATGAACCATGCTTGTAAGAGGTAGGACAAGGTTTACTGCAAAATTGTTTTCTTTGTTCTAATATTCTAGTATTCTTCGAAGGCATAATAGTATTCTTGATTGAGAGATGACCATGTTGGTGAACCATAACAGTGACATAAGGATTTGTTGGACGAAGCATTGAACGGGAGAGAGAGAGAGAGAGAGAGAGAGAGAGAGAGAGAGAGAGAGAGAGAGAAAAGCAGTCAAATATGTATGATTTTGGTCAAGAGAATAGAACCATATATTCTTTTCAACAACTAACTACGGTAGGAAGTAGGTGTGGTAGAAATTTTGCCTAATTTCAAGTAGGAATGGAGCCAAAATCTTTTATTTGGAACGGAATTGAATTTTTATTATTTACGAAAAAATATTTTATCATTCGAGGTCGGGGAGAGGGCAAAATTTTAAATTTTAATAAAAGTGTTTGTAAAATATAGTTAAATGTGATGTTGCCCGCAAGCTGTCCATTTCAATCTCTTGTGACCTCAAATATTATTGTTATTATCCTAGTATATATTTGAAAATTTAAATTTAAATTTTAATAAAAATATATATAAAATATAGTTAGGTATATAGTTGTTGCCCGATGGGGCGAGACTGCCCATTTCAGCCTCTCTTAACTCCGTTTGCCATGTCGAGTATTAATATTGCTACTATTATTTTAGTAAATACTTAAAGATTGACTACAAATTCGGCATAATCACAAAATATTATAATCGAATAATTTAGTACCATTACGATTATGCTCTAATTGCAATGAAGATCCCACAAGTCAGCTATAAACATCCTCTCAAGGCAGGAACGGAGCTAAGAATTTGATTAAGGGGGGGCGAAGTTTTTTCGAGCCATTAAGTATTAAAATGTATAAATATAAGGGTTATATATAATATTAACACATTATATAACAAAAATTATCATATTTATGCTTATATGACTAATTAAAAGTGCTATAATAAAAAAATGCTACAATCAAAATAATATAAAAAAATGATACTGAAAAAATAACAAGTTATTCTCTATTTCAAAATAAACAAATATAGTGGATAATGAATTATTTTTAAAAAATACTTAACAAAGAAATTTTTAACAATAATAAATAAAATTAACATAAATCCACATATTGATATATAATCAAAACTCAAAAAGTATTAAAATAGATTCTCTCTCTCTCTCTTTCTCTCTCTCTCTATATCTCTCTCTTTGTTCTCATAATAAAAAAATATATATTCAAAGCTCAAAAAATATCTTTAATTTTTTCTCCGACATCACATTCTCCAAATCACTCACAATTAAATACGAAGTGTCAAATTAGTAAGATTTATTCTAGTTCAATAACCCAATAAATTAACATCAAGACTCATTAAGTTTAATATTGAATAACTATCAAGATTCATACCAACAATTTGAAGATTCAAATCTCTATACAAAAATCAATTACACAAAAAAAGAATAATAAATACGTATATAAATTCCAAAATTAGTCTACAATATCTTCTTGTAAGTTGATTTCCGAAGAAAAAGTTGAATGTTGTAGGGTTTGTGAGAGAAGAAAAATTATAATAGGATTTTTTGTGTTTTAATTGGGATAGAATAGAGAAGTAAAATCTAATATAAATTTTAATATTTTAATTTGAAGAGAATAAGAAAAAAGAGAGGAAAAAGAAAGAGAGATAATTTAATTATTATGACAAATGAGATTAAATAAATAAATCACTAAAAATAAAATAGAATAGAAAAAATTAAAATTTTTATTATATAATTTATATAAAAATCAAAATTTTAGTTTAGGAGAAAATAAAATTTTAAAATTTTAATATATATATATATATACACACACACACATACATATATATTAAAAAATAATTTTTTTAAAAATTGAGGTGGGGGAGGGGGGCGGCCGCCGCCAACATCCCTCTTGGTTCCAGTCATTGTCTCAATGGATTTATCAGAGTAAAGCCAGCATATAAGTTAAAAACCACAAGAATCGTATTGTCAGTTGTAACAATGAGTGAACGTCCCAAAAAATCATCAAAAACCAATAATTTAATGTCGCGCTCTCATCTCAAGGAAGATCCCGCTAGCTTTCCTCTGTGGTGACACGTGTCCCTATAGAAAGGATTAGCTTAATTGAGCCAACCCTATAACAAAGAAATATTAAAATAATCAAACTTATGTAAGAATCAAATAAAGTTTTGATTAAAATATTAAAGATAAATGTTACACTCGACTTAAGTTCAACGTGACTTGAATCAAACTTATGTAATAATCAAATCAAGTTTTGATAAAAAAAATTTTAACAATTAACTTATTTGACTTGCTCAAATTCTATGAATTTGTGCTTGAATTTGCCTTACAAATACTATTTCGTAAAAAAATACCATCACTACCTTAATTACATATATATACAAAATATTACAACCATAGAAATTTGATTAGAGGAGTGATGAAATATTTAATACAAAACTTTATGCTTACGAAGCATCTAAAAGTATTAGCTAATACGAAAGTTTATGCTTATAAAGCTTCTGAAAGGATTAGCTTAATTGAATATTACTTAAAGGTGTCCCTCTTGAAAGGATGAATTGCTTAGCATATTACCTAAATTAAAGTTGAGTAACCAAATCCTACTCATCACTCAATAATACGAAATTGATCCACTTTTTGTATCCCCGATGTTAGTTAGAATTCTTGTTTTCATAGTTTGAAGTCACACCGTACGAATGTGGGTATTTATCTCACATATGTCACGAATTTCTTAGTAATAATTTTTACATAATATAACAGTATGATTGATGATTCTTGATAATTATATTGAATGATTGATAATAATTATCATAATGACATCAAAATCACTTCTCGTGAGAGCTTTGCATTGCCCCTGCATGATCGGTCGGAATGGGAATATCATTACTCATACTATAGCTAGAAATGCATTTTGATCTAGATGAGTACGGTCGATGTTGCACCTGTTGCATACTTTAAACAGTAAACTCCTAGTGGTTTAATATAAAAAAAGTGATATGTATCACTTTTTTTTTTTTAAATAAGAATTGTACTTAAACAGTAAAATTGGTTAAACCGTTAAGGATTTACCATTTAAAGTGCATCTGGTGCACTGCACTTATATTGTTTCCATCATTGCCCCAGTTAATTTGTGTCTATGGAATTAAAGTTAATCGTTTTTTCTTCAAAAAACAAAGTATCATTTTTTATAATATAATAATAATAATAATTTAATTTCTGAAAAACATGAAATTATTAACCTTTTCTTTAAAGGATCAAGACCAGCTCTTTTTTTTTTTTTTCATTTTAATGTCTGTATTATAATCTTATTGTGGGCTAATCAATTGATTGCATGAGGCTTAATGGATATACTTGTTTAGTATTCGAAGTAAATTATTGTTCATCTTAGGACAAAAAACCGTCACGAGGGACAGACACAATTTCTACGATGAAAATGAAAGAAACTGAGTACGGCACCTGAATGCGGACAAGCATGATACAATCAGTAACAATCTTCTCTGTGATAATTGAGGATATGAATAGAAAGAATGAATTACGCAATGATTCGTTGGAATGTTAGAAAATATATAGGAGTACAGTAGCAATTAAAAGATGAGGTGTATAGAACCAGAATACAACTAATCTGGATTGTTGTTGATGTCCTAACTTTGGTAAGGGTTGAAATTTGGAAAGATATAGGGGTCTTATATATCATTTTTTGCGCATTTTTAATTTTGATCTCATTCGATTAATTTGTACCACATTTAGACCTATATTTTGGAAGGGTCATTGTTATTTTGGGACAACTCCCTTCAAATGACAGAGATAATAGCCACTTGCCGCTCATCGTTAAAAATTGGATAAAGAGGTTCACGAATGACCAAAAGTGATATTTTTTCTAAAATGTGTAATTAAATGTGGTACAAATCAGTCGAATGAGACCAAATCCTGAAAGGTACACGTAAGAACATAAAATTATAAATTAACTTTGTAACAATAGGATGTAGTTAGGTTTTTAGCTGTCATTATTGAGCACAAATGAAAAATACACGGTATATAAAATGTTATGATTAAAGATTTGCAACCAATATATGGCAACAGACTAACGACGAGAAAAATTATTACTGTGATTTATGATAAAATTTATATTACCATTATACATGCGTTATTTAATAGTTATAATTGATTGATTGCGTCAATTTAAGTACAAACCTTGTCACTCATGTTATAGTCACAAATTTAATAATATGATGAAAAAAAAAATATCACTTAATACATAAAAATGATATGAGCGTTTGTGTTGTCATATATAATATTATTTTTATTTAGTGTACTCAAATTCGACTACGGTCCACTTGAAATTCAAATGAAGCTCGTTCGAACTCAATTTTTTTTTTTTTTTTAACATTAACTAGTTTTGATAAAACAAAATTAATAAAATTCCAGAACTCACATAACTGATTGGCAGATTAATACCCACATAATTGGGAGTCTGGGACAAGAACTCATGATCTCGTGGTCGTGAAGTTTCCTTTTGCCATTAGGCCAAGGGCTAATATGTTATTTTAAATCTTTTTACTGAATATAATTACCAGAAAATTCGAAACTATAATATAAAAACTTAAAGGAAGAGTTGGATAAAATATTTAAGAAGGAATTAATTCTTTGGGGAAGATATTATAGTAGTAAGGAGAGTACGACAAGTGTGAAATGTTGAAAAATTTGTTGATAACACGTCACATAAAGATACTTTTATATGGTAATATTTATCTTGTGAGGATTTTGGGAAATATTTGGAGAATCTGAATCTGATGGAAAAATGAAAGTGTTCCAATATCAGTTCGTGTCATCGTCCCTGCGGGCCACTGTTAATGCGTACCGTCCAACCATCTTTTGCCTCCCACTTCTAAACACGTGTGTTCAACATTACTTGTTAAATTATTTCATATATTACAAAAATTCAATAGTGCAATTTGTAAGTAAATGAATAAAATATGGAGACAATTAAATCAGGGGAAAGTCAACTTAATTTGAATTTTCTAATGCAGAAGGGAAGCTCGGTTTTGGCCCGTCAAATCATGCGGGATTATCAACACTTTTTCTCATCACATTTTTTTGGGCTAGCTAATTTACTTTATAATTCAAGTTTACAAATTATTTATAATTTAAATAATTTAATTATGTGTTCAAAAAAAAAATTTAGTTAAGGACGTAAATCAAAATTTTTAATTTGGGAGGAGAGATTTCAAAATTATCAAATATATATATATACATACATATTTTGGTTTAGTTTGATTTGATTTGGTTTGATTTGGTTTGGTGGGGTGGGGTGGGTGGGATGGGCTGGGGGGATCCCCTCCAACCCCTCTTCGCTCCATCTATGTTCTTAGTAACGATTTGTTTCAAAATCATTCAAATTTAATTATTATATTAGTATTTTAAATTAAAAATATGGATAAACACGTATATTTTTTAGTCAAATTTAATAAACTCAACAGAATTAGGACACGAAATTATTTTATTTTTTTATGAAAATTAAGTGATAGCCCATGCTACCAACCATCAATAAAATATATTACTCAAGACCTAACGTCCCACAAGACACGTTAACTAACTAATTTAAGTCCAGAGAAACGATAGGGAAAAAAAAAATGATTTTGGCTTCAAGAAGAACTAGTATTTTATTTCAAAATTACTTCCTCAAATAAATACTAGAAATCAACATATGGAATTCGGAACAAAATCATAAAATAAAGAAACCATTATAATTGGTACAATTGTTTGAAAATTTGAACGTTATTTGGCATTTAATCAACTTTCCTCCCCCATCAATACGACCAAATTAATGACTTTCCCAAACAACCAAAAAACACTCTCGAATAACCTTATATTAACACACACACACACACACACACACACACATCATCATCATCATCAACCTCCCTCTCTCTCTCTCTCTCTCTCTCTCTCTCTCTCTCTAAAACATGGCGTACTACTTCTCCAGCATACCCAAGTTCGTGAAGAAGTCTCTTCCCATAGCAGATGCGTCTTCTTGGTACTGCGCCGTCGTTTTGCTGGCCCTCATCCTCTTAGTCGGTTCGGTGAGCGAGAACCACAGTTACGATCACGACGCCGGCGCCGCCGATGATGAGGTGGTCGGGGGGAACCTGCGGCGGCAGCAGCCGCGGCCGTGCGACGAAATATATGTTGTCGGAGAAGGGGAGACTCTGCACACAATCAGCGACAAGTCCGGCGACCCCTTCATCGTCGAACGTAACCCTCATATTCATGATCCCGATGATGTTTTTCCAGGTCTTGTTATCAGGATTATTAGTCCAAAAAATCCCACTAAGGCTTAGAATTGTAATAAAATTATACAGTTTGTTTGATTCTGGGGATAGCTAGCCAGGTGCTCTTTTTGTTTTTATTATATATATATATATATATATATATAAGTTTGATTTTTTTATATTTATACGCAATTAGAAAAACTGCCTCATACATGTATGTAATTATAGTCTCTACCATAAAGAAGTCTTGCCTTTTAATTTCAGGTTATTGTTCTTTTTTTTTTTTTTCCGTTCTTGATTTATTTATTTTGTGTTGCCAAGTTATAAATACTTTCTTTATTATTTCTCGTCCTTTTTCTCTATTACATAGAAGTAATGAATAATGAATAATATGTCGTGTGAGCTATACATGTGGGATGATGTTCGAATACACCGGTGAACATAGAAGTTTAATTTTATAAGGTATTATCTTGAAAAAAACATCAAACATTTTCTTTGAATTTTGTTCTCATAACAAGGTACTTCTAGGAGACAAGGAAGTTGGGGTTCCGGGGGGTGGGGGGGGGGGGCGTGGGGTAGCTTATAAACTGAAATAAAATAATCTCTAAATAATTACTAAATTTTTATATAAGTGAGAAAATTAAAGACGCCATGACAGTATCATAAGTGCACCCTCCTTCAAAAAAATAATCTTTGTTTTTAACATTTATGAATATCTTCAATTGATCAAGTATTGTGAGTATATATATACATATATACTGATTGTATATATATCATTTAATTATATTAATAATTCTGTTAATAGAAGTCAAACTACTACATCATATTTCAAACTAATTATTTATAAATCAAAACATTCTATTATAAATAAACGAGCATATTACTATTAAAGATAAACAATAAGTTATTACTGAGATAAAAATAAAGACTCATATATTCATCTTAGAGAATCGTTCTCAAGACCTTGGAATTCTAAGATCTTAGTTTGGTTAATTAAATTAGTTTGGTCGATTGATCCAATATTGCGTATTGAATATTCATTTCTTTATACATTTGCCTTGACTTATCCAACAAACCTACTATTGTTTGAAGGATGCTTGTAAAAGATTGTACTTGTTGCAGATTAAAATTCCACGATGCTCATTAAAGTACTTAAATTGAATTAAACATCTTTAACTACCTAAGCAAAATCAGGACACCAGCTACAAAAATGTCCCATCAAGTTTTGGCAAATTAACACACCCTAGGAAACCTGAAATTTTGAGTAGGCTAAGGCAGTTTATGTAAGGAAATTTTCAATTTTAGGCTAATTAAATATTAATTAATTTTCTATTTAACCGATTAAGAATTTAGATAAATTGGTCATTCCAGATGAAGCACGCGTCATTAGTTTATAGCTATTTTGCGGTAAAACAACAAATTAATGGGATTCATCAATCAGGGTTTGGTGATGTAACTGTGCAAAATTATGGCAACATTTTGTCCTTCTGTGTTCGCTGATTCTAAGCCTACGTGTGCATTACATAATAATCGACACATGCATTTTGTAGGAGATTATTTATGTTGCATGGACACGAATATAGTAACGTGAAATTTTCAAAAAATTTACATGATACGTCTCCAAAACAACACTATTTATATAAATATGTTTTTAATATTTTAGTGATAATATGGCATGTTTTGTATATACTCAATTACACATTAATCTTCCCCTAAAAAAACATTAATATATATGTAAATATTTTGTATAAGATTCATATATACATATTGGTACAAGTACAAAAGGAAGAAATTCATATCGGTAATTGTATCGAAATTTTTTTGTGATCAGTGAACTATCTATTTTAAATATAAAATAAAATAAAATTTTGAGTTTTGGGTTTTGCAAAAAGTATAATCAAAAAAATAAATTCTTAGACTAAACCACAATACTTCTAGATTAATAGTTTTATAAATTTTTTCTTCTTAATTATTTTTTTATTGTTGGAATATTCACAAAAATATGTGAAAAAAATTCTACGTGTCCAAAAGTGTAGGACATGTTTTTGATAGTGTGTCGAACATGTTATCAAAAATGTGAAATTTATTTAATTTATAGACACGATATTCGATCACGTGCCGGGGGAGTGCCGTGTTTGACGATACGCGACTTTTATTTTAGGAGTAGGAAAAATTACACTGACCACCCCTGAGGTTTGGCTGATTTACGAAAAACCCCTACTTTTTCAAAAATTATCAAAAACCCCCTAAGGTTTCAAAAATATTACAAACTTATTCGAATTTTCGAAAATACCCCTTCCCCTTTTTTAGGTGATTTACATTGACCACCCTGAGATTAGGTTAATTTACGAGAAACCCCATGTGGTTTCAAAAATTACCAAAAATCCCCCTGAGGTTATACTAATATTACAACTAGCACCTACTTAGGTTGACTTATCAACTATATTAATTCTTTTTTTTCTCTCTCTGTAATATTGTTATCATAAAATTTTAATTTAATAGATTTGAAAAAAAATATATGATTACTTATTCAAATAAATATTTCGAATTTAATGTTATGAATTTATACTAAATATACGTAATATGTGCTAAATTTATATTTGAGAAAAATATAATTATATGCATCGTATATATCCATTATGTGAAATGAGAAATATAAACATTGATTGAAATAAAAAATTAAAATTAAATAATGCACTTGAAAACTTTATTTAGCTTGAGCACTCTAACTCATTTCTCTTAAAATTTACTCCGTATTAACGATAATATAACATACTTGATGTGTTGGTAGATACCTTTAATGCATTAAATTTATAATATTTATTTGAATAAATAATCACATTTTTTTTTCAAATCTATTACATGAAAATTTTATGATAACAATATTATAGAGGGGACAAAAAAGATTTAATATTGTTAATAAGTCAATCTAAATAGGTGCTAGTTGTAATATTGGTATAACTTCGGGGGGGGGGGGGTTTGGTAATTTTTGAAACCATAGGAGTTTCTCGTAAATTAATCAAATCTCAGGGTGGCCAGTGTAAATCACCCAAAAAGGGAAGGGGTATTTTTGAAAATTTGAATAAGTTTGTAATATTTTTGAAACCTTAGGGGGTTTTTGATAATTTTTGAAAAAGTAAAGAGTTTTTCGTAAATTAACCAAACCTCAGGGGTAGTCAGTGTAATTCGCCCTTAGGAGTATCCGTGTGTTATATGAGATTATTAATCCATGTATCATAATATTGACACATGGCAATTTTTTTTTTTTTTTGGGGCATTTCTCGCGCATAATGTTCGATGCAAAACGTATTTTTGAATGTATTTATGTCGATAGTTAAAATGACCTAATTAAACTGACTACGTACAACTTCCGTCGAGAAACCGAACACTTTATTATTACATTGACTGAGTTATTTCATTAATTTTGAATTAATGCTGAGGTCCTGCGGAAAACGAAAATACAGTCATACAAAGTTTGGTGGGATTTCATTAATGAAGCAGGCTAATAGTGTACGTAAAACCTAATCTTTTTCCGAAAATTTTAGTTCTCAAAAATAGAATTGTCTTTTACGAAATATCGACATATTTATCAGTTTTCAACTTTCGGACAGTAATACTAAAATATAAATAGAAACATAAATAAAATACAACAGTATATAAATTGATGGCTACAGCGCTTTTGCTATTTGAGCCGGGACGAAGCCAAAAATTTTTGTTTGAGGGGCGAGAGGCTAGCTTTTTATAAAATACTAAAAATATTTCTATGATTTGAGGGGGTGCCGAGCCTCCCTCGCTCCGTCTCCGTCCCTAAGTATAGGAGAGGATTGTGTTGACTAAATTTCTTTTCTTAACTTACACATTCCCTCCTGTATAACATAAATACATACATTAACATAATATTAAGGCTGTGGGTTCAATTTTTATAAATCTCGGTATTATCTAGCTAGTTTGATAGTAGTTTTCTTTTATACATACTAACAACACCGCACACTCTATGTGTGTGCAAAATATAAAAAATATATATTTTAATTTGATAGTTAATTTTTTTTTAGGATGAAAATATAAATATATTATTAAATTTCTTTAATAAGAATACCTTTTTAAGAATTATTTGAAATAATTTATTAAATTATAATAATGTAAAAATAAAATAATTATATGAAATAAAATTGCATGATAAAGAATAAACACAAAAAGAAAAAAATACCAAATAATTGTAGTTAGAGACAGTGGTTTGTTGGTTGAGAAGATAGGTTTTTTAAATTGAATATAATATCACAATATTAATCTTTTTATTTACTTATTTATTGCATGTGTTTACTAATTAAAAGGGTAAAATTGAAACATCAAAATTTGGTATCCGAATTGAATTGATTTTATGTGAATTTTTAATTTTAGCCATAATTTTACATATCTCTATTTATTTCACATAAAATTGAAGGGCAAATTTTGTAAAATTACATAAATAACCGCCATTTGTGAGATAAAAGTGGCTTTCTTTTCATAACAATATATATATATAGTAATTTATATTTTATTTGGTGATGATTTGATCGATTGCAATAGAACATTTTTTATAAAAATAAACAAATAAATAAATACTTAAAAATCATGAGATATGAAAATGTTCACTTAAATTAGTCAATTTTCTGATTTTTATCCATATATAATTGTACTTGTAGTTGGGGTAGGTCGATATGCAAGATTTTATGATCTATTTAATTAGTGTTCATTTAGTGACACACTAAGAAAACATAATAGTGGTTGTCATTGAAATTGGAGGACAGTGGCTCACGCTAAATCAATGGTGTGATCAATACAATATCCCACTTTGAACATTTTTGTGGTGAAGAATGAGACGCATAATTAATCACTATTGTTCTTTTAATTTCATTTATATTTTGTACCCTCTTTCGGTAAGATAGATAAATTTGTTTCCGCTTATTTTAATTTGGTTATATGTTTATGCGATGACTTAATTCAGTAATTTGAGAATGAAATTAATAGGGTATCAACTTCAAAAATCATCATCCTTCATATTTTCTTTTTTCTTTTTTTTTTTGTTTCTAATTATGAAAAATTTCCAATTATAAAAGTAGACTTTTGTTTCTTAGTAGAGATTTCAGATTGTGGACCTGTTTGGATTAGCTTTTATCGCAAAAAAAAAAAAAAATGGGTATTTTGGTGGAAAAACGGTTGGACTTTTGATAAAAGTAGATAAAAAATACCCAAATATGACTTTTTTAAAGCTATTTAAAGTAAATTGCAACCGAAAAAACTTGTAAAAGACTTTTAAATTTTTGCATCCAAACGCAAAATAATTGAATTTAAAAAAAATCATATCTAAATGGGCCCTTTGCTTTACGTTAATTGCCGTAGAGGGTGTTGGATTTTTATATAATTTGGGAACCACTTATATAGGAGAATGGACCATGAAAGCTCTGAAAAGATTTAATTGGGCCAAAAGAATAAAGTCCAGTAAATCCTGACGTCGTTAGGCCCATGAATATGGGTCTTGCAAGGCAAAAATATTGTTGCAACCTGACTAGGAAGAAACTCAACATGACTTAGAGGGTGTTTGGCTAAGCTTATTTAAAACATCTTATAAGCTCTTACATTTTATAAGATATTTTAGGAGCTTATAAGATATTGGATTTTATTTTAAAAATAAGTTATTAAAGTGTTTGGATAAATAAGAAGGGGTATAACTTATAAGATGTTAGTAATGGCAATATTGTAATTAATTTGATTGAAAATAAAAGAGTTTAGTAGATCTTAAAAAATAAGTTGCTACCTCCTTACTTTTTAAAAAGAGCTTATAAGCTCTTAAACATCTTATTTGAGGAGCTTATAAGCTCCACCTCCAAAATTTTTACCAAACACCTTGCACCATCTTATAAGCTCTCAAACATCTTATAAGATATTTTGAGGAGCTTATAAGCTTAGCCAAACACCCTCTTAATTGAGGGGACAAAAGGTCTGGCTGATTTTAGGGCTATCAATGGGTCGGGTTTGGAGTGAATCTGAAAATTTGAATCCCGGCTACGATCAAGCTGCAACTCGATAATTACTTAGTAAATTTAATCATTTATCTTAGAATATGAATGGAATCCCGGCTACGATTTTCTTAGTCATTCACATCGAGAGGTGCATCAAACCAAATGTTGCAGCGTTGAGATAATGTGTTAATTAATGTCCGAACGAAGCTTTTTTTCGGAAAATTCGGACCCAAATTCAATTTGGTCGAATCAATATTAATTCCGTGATTCGTGATTTATACTTACCGTATAATTACTGTAAAGTTCAGAAATACTGACCAATCACATAACAAATATTAATAAACTTGTTTATATCATGATTAGTTGGATGATGCTAGATTTGGACTAGTTCGGATCATCTATTGCATAATCGTGTTACATCTTCTATTACACTAATCAATACACGCTACGTTTATTGGTGAGCGGTTGAGATAAGGAAAGAGAAAACAATGATAATATGGAAAAAAAAATATATATAAAAAGAATCTTACACATGGCGTGTATTAATTAGTGTAATAGCACGATTATGCAATAGAAAATCCGAACTGAGATTTGGACTAGATTTTATAGCTTTCTCTCGGACATACCTTTCTCCTGGAAAAGCTCCAATCTCGTATTAATGATTACACGAGAGGCATTCCTATGTATATAACTTTTAGGACAACCTTTTGCTCACTCTTAATTATTGGAACAGGTTAGAAGAATACGCCCCCTGCATTTCACCAAACTCTTAATGAAGCCCTGCAATCTTTATATGAAATGCACCAAATCCGATTTCTTTCAACTAATAATTTTAATTTTTCTCATTCATTCATTCTTCGAAAAATATTGCCAAAATCTTTGTGCCCAAAGAGAATGTCTTCCAGGGCTGAGTTATCTTCTCATTTTTTTTTTCTTATAAAAAGAATGGTTGTTCACTGATCTTTTTATCTGCTTAAACAATCTGTGGGTTATGAATTGGTTTGTTCGTCGTGACATTCATCTTGTTATTCTTGAAAAGTTATGGCTTTTCCCTTGCTTGCAGCTTTTCTTGGGATATTCTTCTCCATTATTGCTCCATGTTTTGCAGAGAAAGGTCTCTCTCTCTCTCTCTCTCTCTCATGTTTGCCGCAAACACACAAACACACAGCGTACGTGTTTGTGAGCATTTTCTTGGAAACAGAGTAATTTAATTAAGATAAAAATATCGAAGAAAAAAAAATTACAATCAACATGTATGAATTCGCTGATTACTTCTTTCGTTTTTGTGTTAATATTTATCAGCACCATACACCTCTTTTGCAAACGACGCAACATCAGCCCCGGCATCTGGAAACTACGACTACATAATCGTCGGCGGCGGCACCGCCGGCTGCGCCCTGGCTGCAACGCTCTCCGCCTCCGCCAGAGTCCTCCTCCTCGAGCGGGGCGGCCTGCCCTACGGCAACCCAAACATCACCCACATATCCGGCTTCCCAGCAACGCTCGCCGACACGTCCCCGACCTCCGCGTCGCAGCCGTTCGTGTCCACCGACGGCGTGTTCAACCACCGTGCGAGGGTCTTGGGCGGCGGCTCCGCCATCAACGCGGGGTTCTACACGCGGGCGAGCGGCGATCACGTTCGGGAATCGGGTTGGGAGCCGCGGCTGGTGAACGAGTCGTACGAGTGGGTGGAGCGGAAGGTAGCGTTCCCGCCGCCGGTGCGGGAGTGGCAGGCGGCGGTGAGGGACGGGCTGCTGGAGGCCGGGGTGACGCCCGACAGGGGATTCACGTACGAGCATATGCGTGGGACAAAATCGGGGGCTCCATTTTCGATGAGAATGGGGAGAGGCACTCGGCGGCTGATTTGTTGGAGTACGCCGATCCCCGGCAATATTACGGTGTATTTGCGTGCCACGGCGCAACAAATCCTAATCAAGGATTCATCGGGTTAGAATTTTCATTGGCGTTGTCATAAATTCGTTAGTAACAGGCTTGTCTCTATTTAATATTTAAATTTCATTTTAATATAATTTCATCATAAGTTTTTATAAATGTCTTATATCTCTAAATATAATCTACTCATCATAATCTTTTCGTTGGGGAATAGAGTATTTTGTTACATGGATATGTTTATAGAATTGAAAAAGTACCTAATGTCGGCACATGATATGCATTTGAAGAGTGAAGTATAAAAATGGAACATTCAAGTAATGATGGTGATGCAGGGCAAAAAGCCAAGGCTTACGGGGTTTTCTTTAGAGACTCCGACGGGGGCAGACACATGGCATACTTGAACTGGCGAGCCCAATAATGAGGTCATTTTGTCAGCAGGTGCACTGGGCAGCCCACAATCTCTTGATGTTGAGTGGTATTGGGCCGGCCCAACACCTTGAGGCCCATGGAATTAGAGTAATATTGGATCAGCCAATTGGTGGGTCAGGCCATGTCTGATAATCCCATGAATGCAATCATAATCCCTTCACCGAGGCCCGTCGAAATATCCCTTATTGAGACTGTGGGAATAACTGAGGTTGGCAGCTATATTGAAGCAGCCAGTGGATACTTGGAGCTGGCTTTGGCCCATCGCATGGCCCGAGACTTTGAAAAGATAGCAAACCAGGTTAGCCCATCAATCTACGCTTATGCATATACGAATGAGGTCAAATATATTAATTTGTGAGAGTAATTGAATTTTTATAAAGTGTGAATTATTGTTTTATCATTCATATTATTGTGGGGTGAAATTTTGAATTTTGATCGACATATGTATAGCATCTCCTTATATAAATTCAAGAGCGATAGTCTCTATTAATTTCTCCTTACTTTGTCCCGTTCAATATATGTCATGTAAAACCTTACATCCGGGGAATCATAACATAAATCGAGTCTGAGCATTTCAGTGTTAATCTACATGATTAGTGAATTATATTTATGATAAGATTATTGTATATTATATAGAGAACTGCATAACATGATAAACAGTAATAAAGCACTTACTACATGATTGGTTACACTTGTTGCCTAATAAATTAGGCCTGCAAGACTTGATTAATTCGGGATAAATTTCCTTTTGATATAGCATGAATAAGATTATATTTTGCTCGTACAAGATTCTTTAACCCTGAACAATTTAAAATATTAGTAAATTACCGTATATGTTTTATAAAAATTTTAATCCTCTCGGGGAATTCTCGTGACGATTGTTTTACACTTGTTATGTGAAAGGTATACAGTTTAGAGGGAATTATCAATTACATAACACTTGCTATATAATTGGTTGGGTTATATTAAACTGAATCTAGCTAAGAATTTTCCAATATACATTTTAAAATGACATGGTACACAATTTGCAGACAACATTCCAGCCTCTAAAACCCCTCACCAACCGGACCATCCTCGGATACAAACCGTATCAGAACCCGAACATCCAAGCCGGAGTCATCCTGGAAAAGGTGATGGGCCCCTTCTCCACAGGGTACATGGGGCTCCAAAGCCGGGACCCGAACGACAACCCAAGAGTCACATTCAACTATTTCCAGGACCCCAGGGACCTGGAGAGGTGCGTCCAGGGCCTGGAAATCGTCAAAAGAGTCATTGAATCGCACCCTGTCTCGGCTTTCAGATACCCCTTCTCCTCATTCCAGTCCCTCATGAACTTAATGCTCGCAGTCCCCGTCAACTTGAGGCGAAAACATCTCACAGCGACCTATTCGTTGGAGCAGTTTTGCAAGGACACTGTGATGACGATATGGCATTATCACGGAGGCTGTCAGGTTGATAAAGTTGTGGATCGTGATTATAAAGTTGTTGGCGTCGATGCCTTGCGGGTCATCGATGGATCCACATTTTATAACTCTCCAGGGACTAATCCTCAGGCCACAGTTATGATGCTTGGAAGGTGATTTTATTTATTTATTTATTTATTTATTTTTCTTTTTAATAATATGCGTGCACACGTACCACCTTGTTAGGATTTAAACCTCTAACGATACTCTCCACAGCTCTAAAACTGGGATTCACATCTATTAGGCCATTTATAATTATGCGTTGAAATGTTTTGATTGTGAAAATGTTTTGTTAAGTTTGTTGTGGTTGTTTAATTTGTGATGCAGGTATATGGGGCGGAGAATTTTGCAGGAGCGAATTGTTGGTTGATCAGGGAAAATAGATATATAGTTGTTTAGTAATTATTCATGTCCGTTATTGGAACTAGTTCATTGCCACACATTTTATGTGTGCGCGTAAAATTTTAATGCATTTAAATTTGCAAGGTATATATGATCTGTATGTACTATATATTTTGTCAATTATCTAAATATATTAGCTTGGATTTATTATATGGTTGTTGGAGAGAGAGAGAGAGAGAGAGAGAGAGAGAGAGAACAATTTATTTACAAAAAAACAGACAGGAGTAAAATAATTAATGTTGGTGAGAAAATTAGGAAAAAATTAAATACTTAGGGTAGTTACTTTATTTCTATATTTTTGAAACGTGTAACACCTTAATAAATGTAGTTTAGAAAAATTACATAAAAAGAACACGTTAGGTCAAAGAAGATACCATAACTCGCGATGATATAACTATAAATTATTCATTTAAAATTTCAATATTTTTTATATTTCTTTTTTAATAAAATAAATCAAAAGTTTGTAATGTTTAATTCACAATGAAAGGTCTAAACTAAAAAATTAATATTATTAAAAATCAAATCAAATTTCAAAAAAAAAAAAAAACAAAAAAAGACCACCATCAAATCCACTTCGTGATTTTTAAATTTTCTTAAACCTGATTTCAAAGAGATCAAATGATCAGTCCAAATAGCAGTGTTAAAATTTTCTGAAATCTTTATTCTTCAAGAAAAGAATTAGGGGATCAAATATAGAGATTATACTCTTATTTTGTATCTAAATTTAATTTGTACGATTTCTCTTCACTTGAAAAACTAAAAGGGATAATTACTCCCACTACCCCTGAGTTTAGGCGAAATTATAAATAACACCTTCTTGAATCGATGATTACCAATAACCCCCTAAATTTTGTCGACTTATTGGTAAAATAAACTGAAACAAGACAATGTCCATTTTGCCCCTTGAATATTTAAAAAAAATTAAAAATAAAAAAATAGATATATATTTGAATTGGCTAAAATATTCTTCTCAAAACCCTAATTAACCCCCACCTCCCACCCCCCAACACACCCCCACCAGCCAACCCCTAACTCACCCCCACCTCCCTTCACTCAGCCGCCGCCTCACTCCACCACCACCGCCGCCGCCGTTGCCCTCAATCCATCACCCCCAACCCTCAACTCACCCACACCACCCAACCCCCTAACTCATCCCCACCTCATGACCTCACTTCACTGTCATGGCCGCCGCCTCACACACTGCCCCCCGCCACCACCGCTGCCTTCACCACCGCCGCCTTCACCGCCGTCGCCGCCGATTCACAGAAGTGACAAGAGTTAGAAAGACATAATAATCAATTTTGCAATTCTCGTTATTTACCTTTATTGACAATGTTCATGTATGACCAATGAAGCGCAGCTCAACCGACGAAATTAAGGTCCCCAAGACTTTATGATTTTGGATTTGATATTCTATCGATGCATGTATATGGATATTATTTCTATTTTAATGATAGTTTCTTGTTCTATTTTAATAATAGTTTACTCGTTTATTTATAATAGAATTATTTGATTTACAAATGATAAAGTTTAAAATATAATGTAATAATTTAATTTGTACTACGTACATGAATTATCAATATACTCAAATGATATATATTCTCTCAAAAAGACAATGTTCGTGCATGATCATCAATGACTCATTTTCTAATATTGGTAAGAACAGACACCTAAGTTGGGTTGCACATCAAGATTTCCTGGGTAGGTTGAAACGGGCTGGGTCACTTGGGCTGTGATAGATTTTAAAATATCGAGTTTTAGAATTTAGACGACTTCAACCGAGCTATAGATAAGTTTATATGGATTGCAAATACGGGTGGCAAATGGGTGGATAGGTTTGGGTCCCCATGAGTTGGATATGAAATGGATTTGGTTCAAAATAGGTTTAAGATGGGTTGAATTTGGGTTGGGTAGGTTGGGTGAGATTGAACCCAAAAAGCAAAAAAAATAAATATATATATATATATATACATATATACACCACTGTACTTAACATTTGCCAATGAATGAATAATGAAGAATTTCATTTCACAAATTTTACTCTCTCTCTAATAAAAAGTAAATGCAGAGACTCTTCGTGCAAGATCTTGTGAAAAAACTTATGTCCAAGTCAGAAAAATCAATATTTTAAACATATTGATTAAATAAATCATATAACCAATTACGAACTAATATTTAATAACAAAGAATGATTTAAAATTAATGGAGAATTATTAAATGTAGAAAAAAAGAAACCCACTTAATCCACCAGGCACCAGTCACCTATTTTTTCTTTAAGCTTTATTTCCACAATAATAATAATAATAATAATAATAATAATAATAATAATAATAATAAGCTTTCATTCCAATTAATGTACTATCAATAACGTCAATTTTGGGTGACTTTAACTTGTACATTTAAATTAAACCCATTTTAATTGGTGGACTGTGACCGACGAAGTGGTTGTTTGCGAGGTTTTGACTTTTTAATATTTAAGAAGTGTACAAAATTTTTAATATATTAATTCAACAAACTATATTAATTCATTATATATATTATCAAATGCACCCAATCTCATTTCGTTCAGATTCATATAACTTCCTCTCATTTTCACTTGTATTGAAAATAAATAAATAAAAACACCATTGGTTGTTCATTCATCTGTTCATCTTGTAATTGTTGAAAAACATATGGATTTTCCCATAGTTGCAGCTATTCTTTTCTCCATTGCTATTGCTTCTTCTTCTGCGGAGAAAGGTCTCTCTCTCTCTCTCTCTCTCTCTCTCTCTCCACACACACACACACACACATACAGACACACGCACAACTCAGAATCTACGTGTGCGCGCTTGTGCGTGTTTTCTTGAAAGAAATGTAATTAAGATAATCCGTGAGAGAACTCGATTATGATCAATATACATTTGCTGATCGATAACTTCTTCTTTTTTTTTTTTTTTTCTTTCTTTAATATTTATCAGCTCCATACGCCTCTTTCGCGAGAGATGCAACATCAGCTTCGCCGGAAGAGTACTACGACTACATAATCGTCGGCGGCGGAACCGCCGGCTGCGCGCTGGCTGCGACGCTCTCCACCGCGGCAAAGGTCCTCGTCCTCGAGAGGGGCGGCCTTCCGTACGACAACCCAAACGTAATGAACAAAACCGGCGTTCTCAAGACGCTGCTGGACACGTCGCCCACCTCCGCCGCGCAGCCGTTCGTCTCCACCGACGGCGTCTTCAACCACCGGGCGCGCATCTTGGGCGGCGGGTCCGCCATTAACGCCGGGTTCTACTCGCGGGCGAGCAGCGAGGAAGTGGCGGAGGCGGGGTGGGAGCCGCGGTTGGTGGAGGAGTCGTACGAGTGGGTGGAGAGGAAGTTAGTGTTCCGGCCGCCGGTGAGGGCTTGGCAGGCGGCGGTGAGAGACGGGTTGCTGGAGGGCGGGGTGGTGCCGTTCAGGGGATTCACGTACGAGCATTTGATCGGGACTAAAATCGGGGGCACCATTTTTGATGAGAATGGAGGGAGGCACACGGCGGCTGATTTGTTGGAGTATGCTGATCCGGCCGGTATTATTGTTTATTTGCATGCGACGGTGCACCAAATCTTGATCAACACTTCATCAGGTTAGAACAATCTCTCTGTCTCTCTCTCGATATGCTTATATATACACTTTTTTTCTATTAATTAGGTCATATTTATGAAAAATTCTAACCCGGACCTGGTTAGGTTGAACCTAACAAATCATATGGCAAGTGTATTGTACTTTCCAAGTGATTGGTCACTCTCTCTAAATTATCGACCATTCATAAGGTAAGTGTAAAATATTCGCCACATGATTAACACTGGTTCGGCCGAGCTGGGTCTGGGTTAGAATTTCACCATATTTATATAGAAATTTTTTTCCAAGCATCACATTTGAATACCTCCCTTGGCAGAGCCAAGTGAAGGTAATAGGGTGCAATTGACCAGTTCGAATCCTCTATTACAAAACGGTGCTATATTTCCTCCTACGCTTATCAAAACACGCCACGTGTTGGTAAGCGGTTGAGATAAATAAATTTTTTTTTGAAAATTCTCTTTCCTTATCTCAATCGATCACCAATACACGTGGCGTGTATTGATGAGTGTAGGAGGAGATGTAGCACCGTTTTGTAATAGATGATTTGGACTAGCAATTAGCCCCCCTCAACTTTTGCAAACTATATTATATATATATATGTATATATACATATGTATATATAAATATGTAAAAAATTAAAAGAATAATGACAATAATTGACCCCACTCACAAAAGTATGAATTGAAATAAAAGGGGGTCATAAGGGGAAAAAATTAGATAAATTTGAGAATTTTTTTGAAATCTAAAATAGTCAAAAAGATGCGAGTCACTTTTTATAATGAAAACAAAAACAAAATCATATATATATATATATATGTATAAATTTATATCCCACTAATATTATAATAATAATTAAAAAGAATAAATTATCTTCTTGTTTACAAATACATATATGCTACATGAGTGATGACTTTATTAATTTATTAAGCTTGTTCCAATTAAGAGCCCTAGAAAATTTGTTGAACCCTACATAATTAAAAATATATATATAATATACAAAATATTTTATTTTAGTTAAATTTTATTGATTTGTTGAAGTGTAAACAACACCAATATACTAAAAAAATATCAAATTCCAGTAGATTTTTCAATTGAAAGTAAAATTGTCAGTAACACTTTTGACACTTTTTCCAAAGATTGTTAGTCAAAAGCTTGTAGTGGTTTGGTCTACCGGAAAGAAATGGTACCGATGCTTGGTTAGCCCAAGAACATCGACCCCGCAAAGTAAAAGTCCTGACTTTGCCATTGAATACCACGTACGTATGCACAAATAGTTCAAATTGCATAACATTATTAATTTATTTATAAAAAAAAACAACATATAAAACATAATCCTATCTATCATTTGGTTGCACTAAAGATCTAGTTTATATATATTAAAAAAAAAAATTCTTCATATAAACGACATGTGTTCATTTTATACTCCGTATTGTATAGTTTTAAACCTTCTACTTTGTTTTTAATTCTTTTTATCTATTTAGTTTTTATATATTTTGTTAACCATATTCATGCGCCTTTCTCCAAGATGAAAGATTATTTGAATTACAAAAGGTTATGGACACATATTATGTATTTTTTTTTATAAAAAAAAGTTGATAATTATATCATATGTTATTACATTAATGGAAAAGTTATAATTTTAGGACTGTATATTGTGCTTTCTAACAATTTTAGAACAATAATTTTTGCATTTTCAATTTCAGGACATGAATTTAAGATTTTATGGCATATTTAGAACTTTTCACCTCGATATTTGCAAATTTATCAAAAAATTAACAAAATTGGTCAAAAATTTTGAAGTAAATATCCTAAATTATGTCCTAAAATTACAAATAAAAAAATTAATATCTTAAAATTATTAGAGGGTACAACATACAGTTATAAAATTATAATTTTTCCTACAATTAATTTCAAGAGGCAATCAATACATATTATAGATTTGAAAAGCGCTGAATATAAGAATGGAATGGAAAATTGAAGATCTAAATTGACTTTGTGTTTATGTCATAAAGGATAAGTCCAAATCATATTTAATGCTATGCAGGTCACTCAAGAAAATAGAGAGAATATTACTTTTCACACTTTAAGTAACTGCACTCCATATTTTATATTTTAATGCTTTTTATTTTTCTTCGACTTTTTTGTTTTTTTAATACAAGATCCGAACACTGAATAAAAATCCCAAAATATATAGCAACTTCGTATACGCTAGCTCATTCATGCTTGTATCGTCAAATAGGAGAAAGAGGTGGGATTAGACCAGTTGGGCTAAGACTACTAATCAAATTAATAAAGACCCTGAGGTTACCCCTAATCAGTTCTTAACTTCAATAGGAGAAAGAGGTGGGGTTAGACCAATAGGGCTAAGACTACTAATCAAATTAGTAAAGGCCCTGAGGTTACCCCTAATCAGTTCTCTAGTATCGAGATATCAAATCTTGTGATGCGTCTCTTTATTTAGACGTATTATAGAATGTTGTTCAAGAGATGATGGCTCGATCATAGCAAAATTCCATGAATATACTGATCATTACACATTAAAATTAAATGAATTTTATATTTATTCATCTCTCTCGTTAGATATAAATACTTATTCATATTATAAAACCTTTTTTTACCATTAAACAATATCGACTAATTTAATACATTGCAATGCTATAATTTTCATCACCCAAATTTCTTTAAAAAATTTAAAAACAGCTAATATATATTTCCTTGATAACTCGAATGAATTTCAAGCAATTAAATGATACTAACCGTGGTTATGATTTCAGGGGAAAGACCAAAAGCTTATGGGGTGTCCTATACAGATTCGAGGGGTGCCAGGCACATGGCCTATTTGAAGACTGGGCCCAAAAGTGAGGTCATCTTGTCAACTGGGGCACTGGGCAGCCCACAACTATTGATGTTGAGTGGCATTGGGCCCGCCCAACAACTAAAGTCCCACGGAGTAGGAGTTATATTGGATCAGCCAATGGTGGGTCAGGGCATATCTGATAACCCAATGAATATGATAATGATTCCTTCTAGAAGGCCCGTTGAGATCTCCCAAGTTGAGGTGGTGGGCATAGCTGATGTGGGCAGCTATATTGAATCAGTGAGTGGACTCGTGGACTTCTCCGCCCTCCGTCGCGTGGCTCAAGTCTATGCAAAGTTAGCAAACAAGGTTAGTCCGCAAATTCCATTTGAATTTTAAGAAATATATGTTTGATGTCACCTTACATATAAAGTTAAGAACAATTGCTTCAGTCCAACCATACAAAGTTAAGAACAATTGCTTCATTATTGATGGTTTATCTTTCTAAATCGTCATTTATTTGAAAAGTAGACATAATCTTACCAATTTAAAATGGCTATGTCGACCATCTCTTTCAAATCTGCATTAGATAATATTATATATATATATATATATATATGTATATTAGACTCTAAAATACTTATACATTAGTAGTAAAAGTCTAATCTAATTTCACCCTCTAAAATTAAAATTTCTAACTCCATCTTAATATTAATTAGTACATACGAAAAAAAATAACATGTTACACAATGTGCAGACTATCCCAACCTTAAAAACACTCATCAACATAACCATCCCGACGAACATCCAAGCGGGTCTCATTGGCGAAAAGGCCAAAGGACCCTACTCCACAGGTCACATGGAGCTCAAAAGCAAGGACCCAAATGACAATCCGAGAGTCACATTCAACTACTTCCAGGACCCCAGGGACCTGGAGAGATGCATCCAGGGCCTGGAGATCATCAAAAAAGTAGTCGAATCACGGGCCATCTCTGCTTTCATGTATCCCTTAACCACATTCCAATCCTTGAAGAGCTTAATTCTAGCAATGCCACTGAACCTGAGGCCCAGACATTTGACAGCAATTGATTCCATGGAGCAGTTTTGCAAGGACACTGTGATGACGATATGGCATTATCATGGAGGCTGTCAGGTCGATAGAGTTGTGGATCGGGATTATAAAATTCTCGGCGTCGATGCCTTACGGGTCGTTGATGGACCCACGTTTAATAACTCTCCGGGGACTAATCCTCAGGCCACTCTTATGATGCTTGGAAGGTGATTAATTTGTTAAATAAATTGGAAATAATTATAACTATATATAATATGATTTATGTGATCATTTAATTAAAATGTTGAATATTCTAAGTATTTTACTGGTTCATTGCTGTATTTTTGTGATGCAGGTATATGGGGCAGAAAATTCTACTGGAGCGAATTTAACGTGAATGCTTAATTGGAGATCAAAAAATTGATTTTTGGAGGCAAAATTAATGAAATCGAAAGTTTTTGTATCAAGATTATCTTAATTAATGCAAAAATTTATTCATTATTAAGAAGTTTTCGATCCGAATTCTTCATAAATGTCTAAATTTCATTCAACTTTTCATGGAGAACATTCATGATGATGTTGATGATACATTATACGCACCTTGTAATCTCTAATGAATAAAATTGAATTTTCCATTTCGTTTTTATGGCATACGCTATATTATTCATGAGTAATCTATTCAATCTATATTTTATGATTAATTATTGAGTAACAATAAATAAGTTTGCTAAAGAAAATACTATTACTCATAAGAAATAATACTACACCTAAGTACGATAAATGCTCTAATAAAGAATGACTGCATCAACAAGAAAATGCGTACGTAAGGCAACTCTGGCACGAGGAGTTAACCTACTGGAATATAATTTTTTTTTTTTGGTTTTAACTACCCGATTTCGACTCATTGGTCAACTAATCCGAATCGGGTACTGCAGAGGCCATTATGGAGGCGACCCTCTCAACCCAGTTGCTCCATTCATAACACAAGAATTAGAATTTTGGACGTTGTTGCATGCTGGTAGCGAAGCTCTCCGCCTCCGCGAAAGTCCTCCTCATTGAGTGGGGCGGCCAGCCCTACGGCAATCTCGAATCCAGCCATAGAATCAGCCATCTCGCAGCGCTGTTCAACACGTCCCTGGACTCTGCGTCTCCACCGATAACGTCTTCAACCACTGGGCTACAGCCCCAGTGGACCAAATGGATTGGTTGTATATGTCTAAAAGCCAAATGGCCACTAGTTTCATGGTGCTGGAATTATTTTTTCTTTTTTTTGTCCTACAAATTAAGTTTATGACAAAGTTTTTGTCTAAAAATATTGCATGGGGTATAAATTGTATGCATATATAAAAATTTGAAAAATAAGACAGAGATTGATTAATACAAACAATTGAATAACGTATTAAAGAATATAAAATCAAAGTGATAATATAAATAACTTGTTATTCTATTGATTGTCACCATTAGCACTACTAAAAAAAATTAGTTTTAGAGGCATATTAATTGGAGGTATGCATATATTGGTTTCTGAAAAATGAGTTAAGAAAGCTTTTAATGTTTTATGGCTCTCATAGAGATTGATATTTTTTTACAGGCAAACTTCGATAAACCTCTACATTTTATAGTTTGTTTGGTAAGATGGAAAATGGGAAGAACTGGATGGGAAGGAAGAAAAATGAGAGGAAAGAAATCATTTTCTTTCGTTTAGTTGCGAGTGGAAAAGTGGAAGAAAAGATAAAAATTGTGTGGGGTTCACCAATTTTTTTTCCCTCCCAAAAACTGGGCGGAAATGAAAGGAAAAGATTACAACTATTTTTCCATTGTCTTTCCATTCATTTTCCTCTCATCCAAACCACCATGTAGAAAATTAAAATACATCCATTTGCTTTCCTTCCCTTTTCTTTCCTCGCATTTGCTTTCCTTTCTATTTTTTTTTTCTTTTGTCAAACACATTGTTAAAGTTTGCCTCCAAAATGTTGTAAATGAAATCAATTTTCTTAACAAAAAAAGCCTCTATTTTTTTCATAACTGGGCCTGCGAGGGGTATTGTTTGAAAAGTCTCTATATGTAATAATGGAGACATTTTTATGATTTTAAAAGACAGATAAAAAAACCACCTTATATCGTAGCTTGTGTGCGATTTTATGGCTTGAGGTCATAAGTCCCAAACCCAGGACTCAATTCAGCAATGTCACCAAGTCCCCATTACAAAAGGGCGCATTTTTCGTTGATGGTAAAATTCATCACATGTTTGATAAAAATTCATCAGGAAACATGCATAAATTTTAAATTGAATTTATCCGTCAAACATATGTTTCGTTATTAACTAATTGTATTTTTAGTTTTACTTTTAATCGCTTATATTCTTGTTTGCATAAAAATTGATAGCCAGGCTGATATTTTTACTCAAAATTCAAAATCACTAAATTCCATTTGAAAATAGTAACTTCGAAGTAAGTTTGTGTTTAGTTCAGACGTGCTAATGTGCAATGTATACACAAAATGAAGTCTTTTCAATTGGAATTCGACTGATTGCGCCTTGACTTCTAATTCGAAAAACGGATGCGTTGGAGTGGGCAAAAATACTTTCCCTAAAGTTCTATTTGCCTACAATTAAATGAAAGACTTAAAATTCAGTGCTCAAATGATCGAAAAGGGTCTAAAAACATGTGAGAAACTGCATTGAAAAATGATGGCTACTCGTCATGAATGTTACAAACTTTATCTACGAACACATGTATTGCAGACACCGACTATATCTACGACTCTAATACATTGAAAAATTGTCGGGAACTTTGACAAGATTGTTGGTTTTTTTAAGAGGGGAAAATTGTACGCTTAATGCAATCTGAAAGATTTTAGAAATTTAGGGATCTTTTTCCTGATTTGTTCGGGGATAATTGAGTTTTGGGTAGTTGGAAAATATACTAAAGCTGACTCACATGCTCAATTTTTGAAAAGATCATATTAACGTCCACGTGTGCCCCACATGCTTTCTCCATTAAATTCTTGACAAAAATTAAGGATGAGGTTGATAATTCAATTAAAAGTTGCCATACCAACATTTTAAAACATAATACCAAAATTAGAAAGATCCAAATTTATGAAACGAAAAATGATATTTTTCTATAGTATTTAACGAATGCAAATGAGTGAAATGGTCTCAAACCCAAGCTCAAATTAAATGAATCAAGTTTAAGCTATTTTTTCCCAAATTCAGGCCCAAAGCCGGAGAGGAGGTGGGCACATGGCATACTTGAACAGGGAGCCCACAAGTGATATCATTTGTCAGGTCACAACTCTTGATGCTGAGTGGTATTGTCTGATAACCCCATGAATGAAGTCATATTTCCTTCCCCAAGGCCCATCGAAATTTCCATTATTGACGGGTGGGCAGAACCGATCTTGGTAGATACATTGAAACAGTCAGTGGATCCTTGGGCCTCCATTTGGCCCATAAAATTGCTGAACTCAGTAAACCAGGTTTGTCTACCCACTTGACTTTTGACATTTTGAATGGAAATCAAGAATTTTCACTTTTAAAGATGATATTATTTTTTTCACAAAATATTAAACAAAGTATTAGAAAAAAAAATTGTGAATATTGCAAAAACTTATGTATATGATGATGTATCAATTGACTGTCGAATATGGAGACTCAAACCCATGAAGTATTGTTTTTCAAATACACACTAATAGGGGCTTTTCAGGAACCTCGCGCTGCAAGAGAAGATTGGACTTTGCTAACTTGATATAAAGGGTGAACAACTGCTCTACTAAGCTCCCTTGTCTTTGACTCTATCTTTATCAATTTTGAAAAATAGGAGATTCACTTAATAGGTTAAAAGGATAATTTTGCATGTCTGAAACACAATTCTAGATGTAGAAATAGCGCGTATATTACAAACTGACGGTACAAGATTTTAATTGATGGATTTCACAATACACAAGATCTTTTGTATTAATTTTTATTTCACATGATTTTTTGCTTAAGTTAGACCTAATACAAGGGTGTTCGATGCAAAAAAACCCCTGAGTACATAGTGTGCAGACTATCGAGCCCCTAAAATCTCTCATCAACCAAGCCATCCCAGAAGCCGTGCCAGGAAACAACCCGAAAATCAACATCAGAATCATCTTTGAAAATACCTGTGGACCTTTCTCCAGAGGCTACATGGAGCTCAATAGCAAGGACCCAAATCACAATCCAAGAGTGACATTCAACTACGTCAAGGACCCGAGGGACCTGGAAATGATCAGGAGAGTAGTCCAATCAGGGCCTGTCTCTGCTTTTACATACCCTTCCACACCATTTGAGTTCTTGATGAACTTAATGCAAGCACTTCCACTGAACCTGAGGACGAGAAATCTGACAGCAACTCAGTCCCTGGAGCAGTTCTGCGTGGACACTCTGATGACACTACGGCATTATCATGGAGGTTGCCAAGTGGATAAATAATTATGTATATGTATATACAATCATTTAAAATGTTGAATATGGAGTATATTTTACCCGGTTTATGGTGCTATTTTTTCGATGCAGGCATATGGGGCATAAAATTCTGCGGGAACGAACTTCTGGCGATGAGGGAAGTAGATATAGTTCTTGATAAACTCCTGTCTATTGGAGCTGTCAAGAAATGCTTTCCTACTGTTTTATTAAGCACACGTAAATATTCAACAAAAGCTAGCCCTTTTTTGTTTTGCTGATCAAACCTATTTCTTGATTCCTGTTCCTATTTTACAATATACATCTGCAAATAAGGTCATCACTTGGGAAGAGACAGAGAGAGAGAGAGAGGACCTGATAGCTTGATAGTCTTGTAAAGGCAGGATGTAATTCCAATCTCCGAAAAGGCAACAAAGTAAAAATCCAAGGATGGAATATGGCGCTCGATGGATATATCTAAGAATTAGGGAACTTCATCTTTAAGACAGCATCTACTGCATTCTCCACATTTTAACAACAAATATTTCATGGTCCAGGGGAGGGAGGAATCTGGTATGCTTTTCAAGAAAGATAAGAAATTGCATGTTAAATTATGACCAAGAAAAAGAACCCCCTTTGAGAGGATATCCAAAGCATAACCCTCCAAGCATATGCCATCTCTATACTGGTTTATTCCATCTGTGCAAGCCAAGCTTAACCCTATATAACCAAAACTAACTCTATAAGTTTCACTCAAGAATACCAAACAGAAGTAAATTAACAGGGAATTAAGTCGAGAAGAAGGAATAATGGTTCTGTACAAGCAAAACCATTCATAGGGCTACTCTTACTTGGCATGCAACGGCGATCATGAGTTCATCCAACATGTATGTTTGCCTTTACATGCCAAAGGAGAGTTGCCCTGTGAAGGGTTCGGCTCAATATGTGCGGTGTTGAGAAATAATCATGTCTCTGAAATGCAGAAGGTACAGTCTGTGTTGCTAGTGGAGATGGATGATATTTGATGCAGTTTCATGAGTCGCTACTTGGGATCGCATTAGATCATGCTGCATTGCCGCTGAAGAGTCACTTTAGGTGCCAAATTTGCCAAGAAATCACTTTAGATTCCTTGTACAGTGTTGCTCAAAATGTGCATGTTAATCAAGAGTTATATGAACTTGTTTTCTGAGTTTTCTGGCCTTGTTCTGAGGTATATATATACGCTCCTCTTCAAGTCTTAAAAATACTTGTTTGGTACTGATTTATCAGCAAACTTTATGCATTGTGTGCAAATACCAAAGATTATATTAGTAGAATTTAGTTAGTGCAACATTATAACATTATCGGAATGCCAAAATACTGACACTTTCGGAACCCTAAGCAGTAAACAACCATCATTTCCCTACAAAGTTTCAGTAGTTCCTGAACGAGACTAAATACAGGGGCGGAGCCGGAAATTTTTACTTAGGCGACGAGTTTGAACTTTTGTAAAATATAGATGATACTTCTGTTATTTTGGTGAACGGTATTTCAAATTGTACATAAAATATGATTTTATATAGACTTAACAGGGGGCGATTATACTTTCTAGCCCCCTCTGCCTCTGTGTCTAACTAAATAACACCACGACACATCACGCGCGCACACACAGACACAGAGAAGCAACTATTTGAATCACTCAAACAATTGCATCTTCTTTAATTTGACCAACTCTTATATCAAGAATTAATAATTCCAAGGAGTATATATCACAGCAAGGTGGAAACATTCTTCAATGTCAAGTTATGCTGCAAGGGAGACCTATTATTTCTTTAACTAATATGATTGTATTTGTCTCCATTGAGTGTATTTATAAAAGGACTAGTGACTAAACTAACGAAATAACTTTTCAACCCCAGAAGACACCAACAGGTTAGTTTTTTTTTTTTTTTTGGTTTGACCAACAGGTTAGTTGTGTTAATTAAACAAATGCAATTTGACTGGTTAATTAATCTCAAAGATAGTAAACTGTGACAAAATATTGTTTTTTGAACACGACATCTTATTTCATCTCCAGCTCTTGGAGGGGCCTTTTTGTAAGTTTGTGAATGAAGACAATCTAGAACTGTCGTATATTTTGTTTGGTGTGTTTTTTCATATAATCATGAAAAGGTAAGAGATGGCTGAGTTGAAAGTGCCTGCTCCCATTGCTAATACTGTGTCAAAACCCACAAATTGATATAAAGGAAACATAATATATATATATATATATGTATATGTATATGTATATATAATATAGAAAAGATTATAAAATTCTTCTTTTTTTTTTAATTCAGACTAGTTGGTCAATAATTTACTCCAACCACCTGGAAATACAAATTGACAAGATGGAATAACATTATTAAAAAGTTTCAAATTAACTACAATATAAGTGGAAAAAAAATTATATAATGACGACAAGATGCCTGCTAAGAGTTAGGCCGTAAATGGGTAGGGTTTTACTTTTATCTTACTTATATCCATTCATTCTCTGCTCATACCTTGTTCATATCTTAAAATTTTAAAATATAATCATACCCTACCCTAACTCATACTACTACAAATGAATAAGTTAGGATAGGATCTTACTAATTCCTACCCATTGGGTAATGATACCCAATAAGTATTCACACACCATACATATTTTTCAAACACACACACCCTACACACAGTTTTCACACACACACACTGCATACACACACGCACATATTTTTCACAGACACACACACACACACACACTGCACATAGTTTTCACAGACACACACACACACACACACACTGCATATAGTTTTCACACACACACACACATTGCACTGCACACACAGTGTGTGAAAACACACACACACACACACTGCATGCACAGTGTGTGAAAACACACACACACACACTGCACGCACAGTGTGTGAAAACACACACAGTGTAAGAGTATTTAAATTGGTAATTCAGTGACAAGAATCGTTTCGTCACATTCATAAATTCCGCGAATTAGTACTGATAATTATAACTATACTTAGATTATCTTTCTTAAAAATTAGTGACGAAAGTACTATGTACTATAAATTGTCATTACTTATAATTGGTGGGCATATTCATATTGACAATTCAATGATAGCAAAAGCTATCATTATGATGCAATTCAAGTAAAGATCATATTCTATTTTCTTTTTCTTATTTCATTATTTGAATTCAGATACACGCAGAAAGTGGAATACAAAATGGACATTTATAATAAATCTAAAACATTGAATTATCACTATACGTGTTTATAATTATCAATAATAACAATCTATGCATGATTATTATCACAGTTAAATTTGTGAAAATCATTATGCGCCAAATAAAATCTATTATCACTTAGTATGCATCATTAATAGCAATAATGATGCTACTTAGCACTTTCTTATTGGATGGAATTTTTTTTTTTCTTATACACACATTCTCTATTCAAGGACGGAACCAGAGGGGGGTTGGAGCTCCCTCCTAAGTTTATATCAAACTAAAATTTATATGTATTTGTTTGAAATTTTTAAATTTTGTCTCTTATAAATTATATAAAAACCTTTAATATTTTATATAAATTCAATCTCGTCCCCTCAAACAAAAATTCTTGACTCCGTTCCTATCTTTATGACCCAAATGTATGTATCTTCCGCCTAATTATACACAGAAATTATGAAAGGGGAGGCTCAAGCAAGAAAATTTAAATGGATGGTGGATTTACGACTAATTTTGCTCCAATGAAAATGTGAAAAGTAGGTGTAAATTAAAATGTGGATGGTGGATTTAAATGTGAAAAGTAGGTGTGAACTAAAATGGTCCCACTTTTGTTTGAATTAGACGTCTTAACTGTTGGTCCCAATTGAAATAATTGATAACACCCCTCCCCAGCCCCACGCCAAAGAGTAAAGCCGCTCTTTAAACTAATCAACTAAAACAGAGTGCAACAATCTGTTCAACAATGGCTTTATAAAAGCAAGGAAATTCATTGTGCCAGCTTCAACTTCCTCATGCCGGCCACCATACAAAATCTCTTTCTTGTTACTTTTACTTTTGTCTTTATTTTCGCTTTCATTTACTTCTTCATGTAAGCTAACTAATTTCGTCAAGTTGTTGTAGAAAAAAAGGATTTTTCTTATTGATGAAAAACTTAATTGGATGTTCGAGCACCATCCATGCGTCAAATTTATATGTATTTCTTAAAAAAAATCAATATATAATATATGAGTGAATTTGAAATGCTAAGTGTGTACATCCGACCCATTCAAAAATTTATCTGTTACGATTCAATATAATAGTAAATTTAAATATATTCACTTGCTACGTACATTAATGAGATAAGATTGGTAAGTATAATATACTTGTAATATAATTTATCGAGTTCGGCCAAATTTGGTTCGGATTAAAATTTTTTGTATAATTCATCGGATCAAACCAAATGCAAATTAATTTTTTTCGAAATATTTTTAAGAAAGTGATTACGTTGATTTAGGCTGGTTTCGCGTATAAAAAGATGAGAGTAGGATACGCGTTTTAGGGTGGGAAAAGCATTAAAGTTTAAACAATGCCACCCCTTTTTATAATGTTATCATCATCGTGCCAAGTCAACTTTGGCAAACAGGCCCCAAAAAAAGATGAAAAAACAGACGGGAAAAAGAAAATGAAATCTTCACATATTTAGAGGAAAAGGTCAATAACAAACAAATTCTAAATAATCATTTCCCCGTCCCTCTCCACTCAAACCACTATCAGTGAGTGTTGACGACAGGCTTTATAAAAAAGCTTTGTTTCACACTCATGGCAACCAACAAGGCTGATGAGGACAATCGGCCCCATCTGCTATTATATTGTAAATATTTTTTTTTTAAAAAAAAAGCAATTTTTTCATTATAAGTGCCTTTTATATTTGATAAAAATTCAATCTTGCCATCCTCAACAGAAACTGAATGAAGAGAAATAGAGAACATACCATCAAAACATGGATTCACCTGGTTTGAAGGAGGCAACTCAAGTGTGCTTCCCAGGTTGTTGTCCAAATCCCATCCTCAAGCAATCCGAGCCGGAGCAGCCAATTGCGAAGACCATAAGCACGTCCTCGGCTTGTCGCCACGACTTCACGGCAACAACAACAACCTCATTTTTCCCAAACACAAACTTCACCAACCATGAATCCATCCCCACTTTGCAAGAATCATTTGTTCAGCTCATCAAAGCTTACCCGAAGTACTCAGATACAGCTCCAGTTGACAAAATTCGAGCCCGCGAGTACCCCCAGCTCTCAGAATCCAACCATATTTGTCTTGATTACATCGGTGTCGGTTTATTTTCACAATCACAGGTTAAGTCCCACAACAACTCTGATCAGCCTGAATTTCCATTGTTTTGTGTGAGTTTTAAGTCTGTGAGTCTCGAGCAGCAGCTGCTTCACGGTGGAGAAGGGTCGGAACTGGAATCTGCAATCAAGAAAAGGATAATGGATTTTCTCAACATTTCTCAGAATGATTATTGTATGGTTTTCACAGCAAACAGGTCAGCTGCTTTCAAACTAGTAGCAGAGTCTTACCCTTTTCAGTCTAGCAACAAACTACTGACAGTTTATGACCACGAGAGCGAGGCTTTGAATGCCATGATCAACACGTCGGGGAAGAGAGGAGCACGCGTGATGGCGGCCGAGTTCAAGTGGCCAAGGCTGAGGGTTCACGCTGCAAAGCTGAGGAAGATGATAATGAGAAAAAAGAAGAAGAAGAAACATAGAGGGCTGTTTGTGTTCCCACTTCAATCAAGAATGAGTGGAGCGAGCTATTCGTATCAATGGATGACATTGGCACATGAACATGGATGGCATGTCTTGCTCGATGCATGTGCGTTAAGCCCGAAAGACATGGGCAGTTTCGGGCTTTCACTTTTCCGCCCTGATTTCCTCATTTGTTCTTTCTATAAAGTTTTCGGGGAGAACCCAACAGGATTTGGATGCCTATTTGTCAAGAAATCCATGGTTTCAATTCTAGAAGCTTCCACAGGTGCAGGGATTGTATCCATCACACCACCAAAGATGTCGCTTAATTTCCCTGGAGATTCTTCGGGTACAGACACAGAACTTGAACAAATAACTGGAAAATGTGAGGAGTATGACAAACAAATTATTTCAGTCCAAGAAAGCCAGATATTGAAAGAAAAAGAAAGCTCAAATATCGAATGCAGATGCTTGGATCATGTGGATTCATTGGGCTTAAGGCTCATAAACAGCAGAGGAAGGTACTTGATCAATTGGCTGGTTAGTGCAATGATGAAGCTTCAGCATCCCAACAGGTTGGACAATTTTCCTTGTGACAATATACGGGCCGAAGGTGAAATTCGACCGCGGTCCTGCATTGGTGTTCAATATATACGATTGGAAAAGAGAGAAGGTTGAGCCTGCTCTGGTGCAGAAACTTGCGGACCGGAGTAACATTTCTCTCAGCCATGGAATTTTGCACCATATTTGGTTCCCCGAGAAGTATGTAGAGGAGAAGCAGAGAGTGTTGGAGAGAAATGTAAAAGATAAAGAAACCGTGAATAGCAAGAGGAGTAAAGGCGATGAGGGGATGACAGCAGTCACTGTTGCACTTACGTTCTTAGCCAATTTTGAAGATGTTTACAGGCTTTGGGCTTTTGTAGCGCAATTCTTGGATGCAGATTTTGTGGAGAAGGAGAGGTGGAGATACACGGCCCTGAATCAGAAGACCATAGAAGTGTAATCAAACAGATGGATTGTTGTAAGATCAAAACTGTAATATTTCGTGAAAGTTATTGGAAAGGAAATGTATTTGTTCAATTCAAGTTCATGAGAGTGATAAATGATAATCAATCACATTGTTTTGAGTTCTGCATCTGTTTGTCGCGAAATTCTGACCAACGTATTTACGCAACTATAGAATTACATGAAAAAGATCTAACTTTTAATCATCAATGAGGGGAAAAGTACTTTCTTGGTATTAAGGCAACCCTTCATCTTTCACAAGCATATCATCAAATACTTCATCAGCGTAAGAAAAATTTCAAGAATCGAACTCATAAGTGCACCAACCCACAATATTCCCAAAGACATATCAAGAATCACCTACAACTTTCATAGGGAACCAAAAACTTCAAACAACTGATCAAAGACAAAGATGAAAAACTTCAAATCTATGAACTTTCATGAAAGGGGCAAATTTGTCAAAACGCCGTTGCTTGATACCAAGAATTTCAGTAAAATGGTAAAGCAATTATAAAAGCAACCTTTTTTTGGTGTATACACAATTTCCCTGGCAGTCACCAAAGAAAAACCCTTCAAGGTCAACGACCCTCCTCCAGTTCGCTTCGTTTTGCTTCATTTTTCGAACTACTGTTGAGCTTTTCTTGTGGGAATCTTCAAAAACCATTAAAGGCGCTCACTTTCAGGTAATTCTCTGGGCTTCTACCTGTGTAGAAAACTTAAATTGCTGGAGACAAATTGTTTAGATCTAATAAGCGTTGCAGAAGCCATATGCCTAATTGCCCTAGAGAGCGTTCAATCTCTAAAGCCCTAATGTTTTTATGCTTTCTTGTTTCATCCAGTAGCTTGAATGCCAAAATCTGGTCTACTGTTACTACCATAGTTAAAGTTGACATGATAAATTGGGATAAAATGTCTTCAACACTAGATAGAATAGGCCATTCAAAGCGCTTAAATCTGTTTTTTCTTGATATTTTTGGCATAATGTCTGGATAACTTTGACATCAACACTACTTAAAATTGGCAAAAATTCATCTTTGGCAAGACTGTCATTTTGTTTCTGAGCCATCTGAAGCAACTTGAAACGAATTTATTACACGACATAAAGCAACTTAACTAGTTTGGTTTAACATATACTAGTTGAATTCTGTGACATTCTAATCTTTTTGTATGTACTAGGTTGGTTGCAAATTGTGCATTAATATGGAGTGTAATGGGGAGGCAAATGAAAACAAAGACAAATCTTCATCATCATCTTCTCTCCAACTATGGAGTCAGTGGCAGCTATTGGACTCTATACTCCCAACCGGTGGCTTTGCTCATTCCTTTGGTCTCGAGGCAGCCATGCAAGCCCACTTAGTCCTTTCACCGGAACATTTACAAACATATATAGTCCAAGTATTGGAAAATACAGCAACTCTACTTCTTCCTTTCGTGTACAGCATGACGACATCTCCCGATGCACAAACATGGCACAAACTTGATAGACTACTGAATGCAACACTAACAAATGAAGTCAGCCGTAAGGCGTCAATGGCTCAAGGATCAGCCCTCATGAGAGTGGCTGCTGCTGTTTTCTCCGAAGTCCCTTTAATAAAAACAATGAGAACTGAAGCTTTGAGCAACGGGGGTGCAGTTTGTTTCCACCATGCTCCCATTTTTGGGCTCGTCTGTGGACTTCTTGGTTTTGATCCCGAAACTACTCAGAGAGCTTACATGTTTGTGACAATGAGAGACGTTGTGTCTGCTGCCACCAGGCTGAATCTAGTGGGACCTCTAGGTGCAGCCGTGTTGCAACATCGGGTTGCTCCAGTTCTTGAGGATTTGTCAATGAAGTGGATGAACCGGGATGTTGAGCAGGCTTGCCAGACATGCCCTTTGCTTGATACCGTGCAGGGCTGTCATGGATACTTGTTTTCTAGACTGTTTTGTTCTTGAAAATGGTCGAAATGAAGATCTTCCGTATTTATCTTACCTTGTGTTGGGATGGATGAATTTGAACTTTTTCATGTGAAATAGATTTCAAATCCTCTGATTCATATTTTGAACTATTTTTAAAGTAAATGTGATGGAGGCATACTAAATCCTTTCTCCAAGTCCAAATCATCATACTCTTTACAGGGTTGGAGCGCAGATAGCAACCAGATTTTTTTTTTTCTCTCTAGTCACTAATGCTTGTTCTGTTGAAACGGGATGCAGGAAATTTGGTTTGCAATAAAATTATTTTGGTTATTTAATTTATTAAATTTAATTCCAAACTGCATACCTCGATAAAAATACCACGAAGCAGCCCAAAATATGATTGGGCTACGTATAGCACAAACTTTACACTAAATCAATCCATCTACCGTTTTTATAATCGAAGCATCACAAGTTTAGTCTCCAGATTGCTCCACATTAGGACGGGAAGCCCAAGAAAAAGGGCTCAATTCATTTCACATAGAGCGGGCTTAGGTTTGTCATGAGCCCATAACAAGTTTTCACCTGCTATTATCGGGCCCAGTGATGGAACCCATTAATTCGCAAGCCAGATCCATGTTTCTAATTTCCACTGCATAACTTCCAAAGAAAACTTTTAAGATATTATATATACTTTAATATTTTTAAGGGATAATTACATTGGGATACCATGAAGTTTGCCTAAATTATAAATAAAATTTTCGATTTTAAAAAATTACCTAACAAATCCTGATATTTGTAAATGTTTTACAATGTCAACCTTCAATTTACAAATGTTAGGGTTTGCAACGGAAACCGTCAAATTTTTATTTTTTGTCTTTCTATTGTACCCTTCTGGTCAAAGTTTGAACATATTTGACTAATTTTTTAGAATTAAAATGCCCTCTAGGCTTGATATATGTAGAAATGTTTGATAGTAATAAGGGTTATAGCAAAATCAAATTTGACCCATAGCGCATTTTAGTCATAAAAAATTAGTCAAATATGTTCAAACTTTGACTAAAAGAGTAAAATAGGAAGAACGGAAAAAAAATTGACGGTTTCCATTACAAACCCTAACGTTTGTAGATAGAAGGTTGACATTATAAAATATTTACAAATCATAGAGTTTGTTAGATAATTTTTCAAAATCGAGGGTTTTATATGTACTTTAAGCAAACCTCAGGATACCTCAGTATAATTATCTCTATTTTTAATTATTCTCAACTTAGATTTTGATACGAGTTGGTTATTGAGTACACAGTATTGGAATCTATAACAGACTCATATGTAAGAAAAAAATATTCAAATCGCACATCTATAAGTGTCAACTCCCAAAGGAAACGGTTATCTTACAACCATATACCTTAGTTAAAACGAAGATGTTTTGATTTAAACTGATGGATCACTACAAATACTATATATTAATCGTAAAAAAGAATTTAGAAAAGATGAACTTAACCTGAACTATATCTATTACCGATCGGGCCTAGTTCTAGTTTTTGATAGGGAACGGTGTATTATATATATATTAATCAATTATATTAATCTTTTAAATAAAATTCAAACTATTATATCAGTCATTAATAACCACCAAACGCAATATATCTATACACACACACATATATATATATATATATATATTATAATAGATTATACATGACCATTTGATATACTACTATCCATATTGCTAAAACTCAAGCTCATGGTCTCGTGATCATCAGACCTTCTTTTGTCGTTAGGCCAAGGGCTTCTCTGCCCAATAGTTTGATTGGCAAAATTGACTAATTAAAGTCCCAAAACTATAATGTACTGAGTTGGATTTTTCACTAGATTATATAGGCTTTTATTGTACTGAGCAGATATACTGTTTTGTTATAGTGAATTTAGAGTGTGTTTGGCTAAGCTTATAAGCTCCTCAAAACATCTTATAAGATTGTGCAAAGTGTTTGGCAAAAATTTTAAAGGAGGAACTTATAAGCTCATCAAATAAGATGTTTAAGAACTTATAAGCTCTTTTTAAAAAAGTAAAGAGGTAGCAACTTATTTTTTAAGATCTACCAAGCTCTTTTATTTTCAACCAAATTAATTACAATATTGTCATTACTAATATTTTATAAGCTATACTCCTTCTTATTTATCCAAATACTTTAATAATTTATTTTTAAAATAAAATTTAATATCTTATAAGCTCTTAAAATATCTTATAAGATGTAGGAGCTTAAAAGATATTTTATAAGATGTAAAAACTTAGAAGATGTTTAAATAAACTTAGTCAAACACCCTCTTAATCCGCTAAAATGTAACATTGATTTTATTTTATTTTTTTATTCACTCCCCTCTCCTAATCGCATTATCTTATTCATTTTTTCTAGAGAGAGAAAACAAGGAGAGAGAGAGTGTGCAAAAAAGAGTAAAAACACCGACCCACTCACCGACCCCAGAGCAACAAATATGCCAACTGCCAATTCAATTCAACACAAATAGTACTACTAACTTTTATCTTTTTTTAATGGTACAAAACTTTACTGTTTTTTCTGAAACGTGCAATGAATGAAACTATGAAAATAAAGTTTTGTGTCACAGATCACATGCAAGATATATTTATATCATCATTTTGCACCTACATAAATTACAAACAATTCATTAATTTACAGCGTAAGAATTTAAAATATTGCAAAAGCTGCCCAACTGTCAACGGTTTGTACGACTAAATAAAATACATTTACACCTTTACCAACTCTTGTTGAAATTTCGGCCCTAGTCCCTAATAATAATATTCTACAGTAACGTTTCAACTCCACCATCGTCCTCTCATCGCAAAACTTTGTTTACTTTTTCTTTCATTCAATCTGGATAAAAATATTTTTATACCTTTATAATAGACATAAATACATTAAAATAGTTATCAAAATTAATTTTAGAAGCTGAGAAACCTTTGATCCAATGATCACTAGTCCACGAGTTCAACTTAGTTCCACTAATATGAATATTTATGAGAAAAGCATTTACATAACAATACTCACAATAAATTTGTGAATATAAAAATGTAGTATTAGATGTAACCCCATTTGCAATAAAAGAAAATCCAAAAAGGTCGATCTTACATTTGTTCACCCTTCATTCGCCAAACCACTAAGAAATATATTTTCCTAAATTATTTATTTAAAAAAGAAAAGAAGAGAAAAGAAAAATAACAAAACACATTCACAAACTAAAACTAAAACTAAACCTAGTCTAGTTTTCCTTTCGTGTTACACCTGCACCTTCTTGTCTTTCTCCGTGAAATATGAGCCCATAACCAAACCCTACAACTCCATTAATCATCACAGAGGCATAAAAGGCAATTAGCCATTGCTCTCTCTCTCTCTCTCTCTCTCACACACACACACACTATTCAGGCATGAACCCAAAGAAACCAAGTTCCTCCAAATCCACTCCATCTCTCAAACTCATGGTATCCGGCATGCTACTCACATTCCTCCTCCTCACATGCCTCGCCATGTTCAAGCTCAAGTTCTCCTCATCATCAACCAAACCAAACCTCACCCTCAACACGCATTTACGCAAACAGGTGGAGTGCAACGTCTCCGATCACAGGCGCCAGCTCATCCGCAACCTCGAGCCCCTCATATCCCAAGAGCCCCTCGACATCTGGGAAGGACTCGGCAAGGAAGAAAAAAACATCAAGTATCTCTCCTCCATGATCGACCTCACCCCCAAGACCCGATTCATCTACGTCGACCTCGGTGCCCGCGACTACGACTCCAGCATCGGCAGCTGGTTCCAGAAACAATACCCCAAACAGAACCAAACATTCGAAATCTATGCCGTCGAGGCGGACAAAGCGTTCCACCATCAGTACGAGTCGAAAAAGGGGGTGACCCTTTTGCCGTACGCCGCCTGGATCAGGAACGAGAGCGTGGTGTTCGGCAGCAAGCCCATCATCGTGAAGAACAGAGTGTGGCGGATGCGGCCGTTCGGGAGGATCGAGGGGCAGGGAGCGGCTGAAGACGGGATGTCGGCTGTGGTGAGGGTTCCGGCGTTCGATTTCGTGGATTGGCTGAAGAAGACGGTGCGACCGGCGACGGATTTCGTTGTGGTGAAGATGGATGTTGAAGGGACTGAGATTGCGCTTATCAGGGAATTGGTGGAGAGAGGAGCGATTTGCTTGATCGATGAGCTGTTTATGGAGTGCCATTTTGATCGGTTTGTGAAGTGCTGTTCTGGGCCGAGGATTAACAGGTTTAACTATAGTTATGCGCAGTGTTATGATATGTTTTCGCAGCTTAGGAGTATGGGTGTAGTTGTTCATCAGTGGTGGTAGGATGAGGGTGGCACTTCGATCGTCTAATAAATAAATCGTGTTATATCTTCTACTAAGTTCGTCGACTTTTTTAGAGATTTTTTTTTCTTCATCTATCACATAACGTGTACTGATGTGTTTAATAATAAATATAGAACAATTATACAGAAGAAGATCCGAGTTGGGAAGGTGGTGGATTTGGTGATGAGAATTTTTTTTTCTTACTTTATTATTATTTTCGTTAATTACATGAATAAAATGTTTTATTTCTCTTTTTTTTTTTGGTGATTTTTGCATAGTTGCATGGTCTAAAGGCGTTGCCTACTCCAATTCACAAATTACATTGTGGGGGAAAGAATTCTTTTTTGGGGGATAAATTTGTGATTTTATGGGACAAAATATCTAATTTTGATAAATATATATAAATGAAACTTTGCTTGTAAATATTTGAGGGTGCAGCTGTCCCCTCAAACACTCATTCCACCGCCCTAATGTTCTATGCGATTGTAAAAAAATTTATAGTGACAACTAATAAATTATTATTATTACTTCCTTCGTCCTATAATATATGCTGTTTTAAAAATATTTTTTTATCCCATATTATATGTTTTTTTGACATCTCAAAAGAGAATCCATTTATTTATTTATTTTTCTTATATCCCCTGATACTTTAATGAATATCTTTTTAAAATTCTTAAAAGAAATCTCTCAATAATTCATTAATTATGAGAGTATTTTAATCTAATTAATTTATAATTAATATTATTAATCCATTTACTTAGTCCTTACAAAATAATCTTAAACGACATCTATCATGAAATGAGGGAGTAGTAGTTAATGATATAAGCACAATAATAATTTTTTTTTTGAAAAAAAAAGGGTTGTTGTATTGTTTGCAAGATAAATATAGAACACTAATAACAACTAATCATATCTAAATACAAATAATGTTGTTATGAAAATTTGCAAAAGTGAACATGGCGAGAAACAAAATTTAAAACCCATCCAAAAAAAAAAAAAAAAAAGAACCCAAATTTATCATCACCATATTATGTATAATTATTACATTGTGTCACAACATTTTATCTTTAAATTCTTTTAGTGCGCAGTGCTTGGTACAGTTTAAAGAATCGTTCAAATTTTTACATTACATAATCTTGAAATTGTCTAAATAATATTTGTACAAAGGGAAAAGAAAGAGGAAAATTGTGGTCGCAAACATTTTCAGGTGTTCATACAAGAAAAAGTCAAAAGGTCAAGATTTTGAAAAGTCATAGCCCACCCCCTATCGATTACTTGTCTCACTAAACTTTCAAAATCCAGTGACACTTGTAATGTTTTTAGCGATTGTAATAAGTACACAAGATCTGCTAAAACTAACCTTTAGGCCGCGTTTACTTTGGGATATGTGGGTAAGCACCATTATGTTTGTAAGTCGGTTTACACCGGTTAAGCTAGTGGGCCCAAAATCCAATCTTCCATTTACTTTCACCATTTTCTCATTAGGATTTATGGCCCAAATTGAATGTTATTTACTTTTTGTTGACTATGTGGCCAGGTTAATGGGTTGATTTACCCAATATACCCCTCCCTATTAGTAAACGGCATCACCTGAAGTCCTGAACTTTCTTTTCCTTCTTCCTGTGTCCCTTTTTTGTATGTAACTGTGGAGGTCTGTTTTCCTTCAGGAGGAAGCGCAAGATGAGATAGAGCTTGACGTCGTTATTGCTTCAAGCGCACGCGGTCAGAAATTTTTTTTGTGATTCGTTAAATTTTTGTAGCAATTCTTCATTCTTGTAATTATTCGTACCAGCCATCGGATTGGGGAAAATTTTTGTGGTGTTTTGTAGTGATTCTTCATTCCTATAGCCATTTTCGTAGCGATTCTTCATTCTTGATTCGTTAAAAAAGAAGCCAAGAACAACACCAACCAAAAAAGGCCAGCAAGCATCGGATTGGGGAAATCAGATTTGTGCGGATCGAACCTAGAGTGAGAAAATTTCTTTGCACCAGTCCGTGCAAAAGTTAATCCAAGTTTCTCTGCCTCAAGGGCAAGAAGTAGCGTTGATTTTGCTCACCTGATTGAAACCCTATGCTGCGCATCGAAAGATGAAGAAAGGGAAGAATATCTTTGGTTTGGAACGAAGGTGAATTTTATGGTTCACAATGGCAATCTGTGGTAATTTTTATCAACTTTTGTCCCTAGATGTATTTTCAATGAACCAGTTAAACAAGCAGTCAAATTAAACTCTTTCCCCCCCCCCCCACGAGTTAAAAATGACCATCACAAGCATACGTTATCCCGGGTCACTCCGGATAACTCGGGTTTACAAACTAGCGAAGTAAACGCAGGTTTATATCAGTTAATTAAGTAAAAACTAGAGTTATCTGGTGAAGTATAGCTTTTTTGAAACTAAAGTTATTACACGACAACCTTAAAGTGACTTCACCCTGAAACAAGTAATATTGGCTTTTAACCAAGACAATACTTCTCACAATTCAAGCCCACTTTTCTTTTTCCTTTTTTTTTGTTTTTGGTTTTTTGATAATTGAAAAGGTCAGATCGATAAATTCAATGTGACTTTCTTAATTAAGAAAATTTAACCACTATAAAATGTTTATGTCACCAAAACTTTTTGGGACTTAGCTCAAATTATTCGCTACAACTCAACCGACACGTTAGTGAATAAGGTCATACCTCTTGTTGGACCAAGCATTATAGACGGCCATTGTTGGTCCATAATAATACCCCCAAATAACTAGCAAATTATATGTTCTCAGTGAGATTCGAATTTGAATTTCCAAAATGTGGGTAATAGAGCTTAAAACTTAATCACTAAACTACTATGTTGCGAATAGTTTATGCATATCAAATGATTGCATATTTAAAATGAGAGTGACAATCATATAATAAATATAATTTGTGATTTGTTAGGCATGATTAAACTAAGTTTGAATAAAAATGTTATGGTGAAAACCTATTAACAAACTTCTGAAGCTATTTAAAGACGAGTCCATTTGTTTATATAATTCATAATTTATGTTTTTTAGTATTTTTAAGGTTCAAACAAGTAAACTTAATATTTGTTTGAAAATGAAACTATACTTGATAGTTCGTGAATATCTACTTTATATCATTATATGTGTGGAAAGGAGATAGTTTGATTTTTCTTTGTAAATAAAAATAAATATAAATGATTGATAGTATGTTATTTTTACCTAATTTTAGGCCCTAATTATGCTTATTTCGATTAATTTTGAATCTTAAATGGATTAAAATTTCACAAAAGTTAATTGTTACTTGCTATAGGTAAAACTTGATGAAAAGGAGCTAAAAACGGGCCAAAAGATGATAAAAAGTGCAGAGGAATGTCATACAAGGAAACTGGAAGGTTAAATTTGGAAATAATCATGTTTATCGCGCAAGGCGTGATCACGCCTTAGGAGCTGAAAATCCTACGCGGGATTGGAAAATGAAGAGGTTGATATGGCAAGAGTTCGACTTGGAAGCAAATTCTCAACTTGCCTACAACTATTAGGGTTTGCCAAATAATTATCCTAGCTCTATTAGGATTTGGATTTAGGGTTTGAGCCCTATATATACCCGTTGTTATTTTATTATTTAGACATCTCAGATTTTACTCTTTGTTCTAGTTCTTAGTTTTTCCCTTGAGAATTTTCAGCTTTTATATTTTTATCTTAGTTGTTATTATGGCCATGCGTGGCTAAACTACTTCATTCAGTCAAGGAGTAATTCAAGCCAACGTTTTCTTCAAGGATTGTGAGATCTAATTGATTTGTTTGTCTTTTAATTTTATGCAGTATTTGCGTATTTTCTTGTGCTTTTTGGGAAAACTCCATCTCTTATTGTTGTTTTGTTAGTTGTTCAATTTCGGCCGGTTGTTCAATTAATTTAACTTCAAAGTTCAAGTTGGTAAGATCAAATCCGTAATTGTTTGATTGAATCAACACAAGTGGAAAGTAGTATAATTCGTTGTACTATAGAAAATACACAATCTAGTTTCGAGCAACCACGTTTGTAGGTTTGTTGGCTAGGATTTGGGTCTTTCTGGTTTTTAATGTTGTTAACGGGTTAAATCCTATCGTTCGACTAGGGTTACTCGTTAATTAGGGATTATTCATAGCGTTTGCATGTCTAGTCTATTATTAAGGAAAGATTAGGTTGGACGAGTTCTCTGAAGGCTATAACCAATCTATTGCATGAATTAAAAACTATTTTTGAATCAATGATCAATCCATAAAAACGTTGTGCGAAGATTACCCTTGACTGAGTATTCATTCTTATAGATTTATTTGTGTTTTCTTTCTTGCTTTTGTTAACTTATCACTCAAAAATCCCCTCTCTTTAATTTATTTTGCACTTTTGGTTAACTTGAAATTTATCAATAGTTATTCCCTGTGGGATCGACCCTTCTCACCCTATCTACAAATTAATTTTGTAGTTAGAGGAGTAGGATTTATTTTTGGTGGATTCGACTTCCATTAAATTTTGGCGCCGTTGCCGGGGAATTTACTAATTTGATTTATTTTCTTTGATGACCAGGAATACTAATACGAGCGAACTTCAATACGATTCAGAAATTGAAAAAACAGCTCGTAGATTGAGGAAGGAAACCAAGTTGAAAAAGCTAACCTCAGGCGAGTCTTCCTCTACCACTCCCCCCGTTTCAGATTCTTCTTCAGAGTCCGATTTGGAAATCGAAGAGATGGCACAACCACGACAAACCCTACGCCAATTAGCTGCACCACCTATAGATCAACAACCCCTTTGCATAACCTACCCTAACTTGGAGGCATCACTTGAACTAAAGTCGGGATTGATTCATCTTCTACCCAAGTTTAGAGGTTTGGAAAACGAAGATCCCCACAAGCATCTCAAGGAGTTCCATGTGGTTTGCTCTTCCATGAAACCACAAGATGTAGACGAGGATCATATTAAGTTGAGGGCATTCCCTTTCTCCTTAATCGACTATGCAAAAGATTGGTTATTTTACCTTCCATCGGGATCTATAGACTCATGGGGTGACATGCAACAAGCGTTCTTGAACAAATTTTTTCCCGCATCTCGGGTTGCAGCCATTCAAAGGGATATTAGTGGAATCTGCCAAAGAAACGCTGAGACACTTCATGAATATTGGGAGCGTTTCAAGAGGTTGTGCTCTAGTTGTCCTCAACATGGGATATCGGAACAAGCACTCATTCAATACTTTTATGAAGGTTTGATACCCATGGAGCGACGTATGATTGACGCAGCAAGTGGAGGAGCACTAGTGAACAAAACCCCCGAGGAAGCCAGAGATATAATTTCTACTATGGCCGATAATTCTCAACAATTCGGAATGCGACAAGAGCCATCCCGACGAGTCAACGAGGTAAGTTCTTATTCCATTGAGGATAAAATAAATCATTTGACCTCGTTGGTTCAAAACTTTGTAGGAAGTGCGTCGCAAGCAAAAGCCTGTGGAATCTGCGCCGCCACTGGGCACCCCACTGAGATGTGCCCAACACTTCAAGAGGACAACCAAGAACAAGCCAATGCTATGGGAGGATTTCTGGGAGCTCCACAAAGGAAATATGATCCATACTCTAATACCTACAATCCCGGATGGAGGGATCACCCTAATTTTAGTTATGGCGGACGTCCTCAAAATTCTCAACAATTCCAAGCAAGACCTCCAATTGCTCCACCCCAACCAACAAAATCAGGTATGTCTCTTGAGGATATGGTCAAATCTTTAGCCACTAACCAACTACAATTTCAACAGGAGACAAGAGCTAGCATGCAGAAAATGGAGGAACAAATCAGACATCTAACCTCATCTTATAGTAAGTCTGAGTCCCAAAGAAAGTTGCCTTCTCAAACCGTGATTAATCCAAAAGATGAGGCCAACGCAATTACCTTGAGAAGTGGAAAGGAATTGAGCATGTCCAACCAATCAATCAAAGGAGCAAAGACCAAGAACATGAAAAGGAAGTTGCCAAGGAGCAAGACGAGAAGCCCACCCCTTTGGTCATTCCACCACCTTTTCCCGAAAGGTTTGCTAAATCCAAGAAGGACTCGGAGGAAAAAGAGATTCTTGAGACATTCCGCAAAGTTGAGGTAAATATTCCCTTACTTGATGCTATCAAACAAATACCTCGCTATGCCAAATTTCTCAAGGAGTTGTGCACAAATAAGACCAAGTTCAGTGGCTATCACAAGGTAAATGTTAATGAGAATATTTCTGCGGTGCTTCAAAGGAAAATTCCACCTAAATGCAAGGATCGAGGTATGTTTGCTATTTCTTGTAAAATAGGTAATATTGGTATTAAAAGAGCCATGTGTGATTTGGGAGCATCTATAAACGTAATGCCGATGTCCATCTATTCTACTTTGAATGCGGGTCCTTTAAAAGAAACGAGTGTAGTCATTCAACTTGCGGATAGGTCTATGGTCTACCCAGAAGGTGTACTCGAGGATGTCTTAGTGCAAGTGGATGAATTGATTTTTCCTGCCGATTTTTTTGTTTTGGACATGGAAGATGATAAATCTTCTAACTCATCGGATATTCTTCTAGGAAGACCTTTTCTAAGCACTGCTAGAACTAAAATTGATGTTCACGATGGCACACTCACAATGGAATTTGATGGTGAAGTGATCAAATTCAATGTTTATGATGCTATGAAATATCCTGACGATGTGTCTTCTGTTTGTAAACTAGATTTGATCACATCTTTGACCCAGGATGTCATGGAGTTTGCTAAAGAGGACAAACTGGAGATTGCTTTGGTTCAAAGCCTTGAGCCAAAAGCACTACAAAAGTTTGAAGAAGAAGTTGTTGTGAGCGAGGAACTCCAAGACGCAGTTTACGAATTGGAATCTCTTCAAAGCATAAGGTACAATACTTCTACAATTGATTTACCCGCGTCTCACACAAAGCTCCTTCCTTCAATTTTGCAGCCCCCTCTATTGGAGCTCAAACCCTTGCCTTCCTATCTGAAATATGCCTTCTTGGGAGATGAAGAGACACTTCCTGTTATCATCTCAACCAAGCTTGGGATCTCAGAGGAGAAACAATTGATCAAGGTACTCAAAAAGTACAAGGAGGCCATTGGCTGGACTATAGCTGACATCAAGGGGATAAGCCCTGTGGTATGCATGCATCGTATCTTACTTGAGGAGGATTGCAAACCTCGTCGACAAGCACAACGCCGCTTGAACCCGCCTATGATGGAAGTGGTAAAGAAAGAGATCCTCAAACTCCTTGACGCCGGTATAATCTATCCAATTTCGGATAGTAATTGGGTAAGCCCTGTCCAAGTAGTCCCTAAGAAAACAGGTATTACAGTGATATAAAACACCCAAGGTGAGTTAGTGCCCACCCGCGTTCAAAACGGGTGGAGGGTTTGTATGGATTATCACGTTTTAAATTCTTTTACTAGAAAGGACCACTTCCCTCTCCCTTTTATTGATCAAATGCTTGAACGCCTTGCTGGCAAAACTCATTATTGTTGTCTTGATGGATATTCAGGTTTTCATCAAATACCAGTTGCACCCGAGGACCAAGAGAAATTGACCTTCACTTGCCCTTTTGGTACTTTCACTTTTAGGAGGATGCCTTTTGGCCTTTGCAATGCTCCCGCCACTTTTCAACGGTGCATGGTACGTATATTTTTTGATTATGTGGAAAACATCATAGAAGTCTTTATGGATGATTTTACTTTTTATGGAGACTCTTTTGATTCCTGTTTAACTAATTTGGAAAAAGTGCTTAAAAGATGCTTAGAAACAAACCTGGTTCTAAATTATGAAAAATGTCACTTTATGGTTGATCAAGGTCTCATCTTAGGACATATTGTATCATCTAAGGGGATTGAAGTAGATAAGGCCAAAATCGATATTATTCAATCCTTGCCTTACCCCGCGAGTGTGCGGGAGATTCGTTCTTTCCTTGGTCATGCAGGTTTCTATAGAAGGTTCATCAAGGACTTCGCTAAAATCACCCAACCCCTTTGTAAACTCCTGCAAAAAGATGTTGCGTTTGAGTTCGGCGAGGAGTGCAAGAATGCCTTCGACACACTCAAGGAAATGCTAGTGTCAGCACCTATTATTCAGCCCCCCGATTGGAACCACCCTTTCGAGATCATGTGTGATGCTAGTAACTTCGCGGTGGGCGCGGTATTAGGACAGAGACTGGACAAAAATCCTCATGTCATCTATTACGCCTCCAAAACACTCGATAGTGCCCAGTGCAACTACTCCACGACGGAAAAAGAACTTTTGTCTATTGTTTTTGCTTTAGATAAATTTCGTTCTTACTTGCTTGGCACTAAAGTGATTGTATTTTCTGATCATGCAGCTCTCAAGTTCCTACTCAAAAAGAAGGAGGCAAAACCCAGGCTAATTCGGTGGATCTTACTCTTACAAGAGTTTGACCTTGAAATTCGAGACAAGAAGGGATCGGAAAATCTAGTTGCTGACCACCTAAGTCGCCTCCCCTTAATCCCGGATTCGCATCCCATTAAAGACGAATTTCCAGATGAGCATCTTTTTTCTATTGGGGACAAAACTCCTTGGTACGCTGATATCGTTAATTTTTTGGCCACAGGAACTCTGCCAAAGGATTTATCTCGACATGAGAAGGATAAGATCAAAAAAGAGTCAAAACACTACGCATGGGACGACCCATATCTATGGAGGTATTGCGCCGATCAAATCATTCGACGTTGCATCCCCGAAGGTGATATCCATTCGATTCTTAACTTTTGTCATTCTCATGCATGTGGCGGTCATTTTGGACCCAAGCGAACAGCTCATAAAGTGTTGGAATGTGGTTTTTACTGGCCCACCCTATTTCGTGATGCATATTTGTGTTGCAAATCATGCGAGAATTGCCAAAAAACAGGGAATCTAGGGCGTAGGGATCAAATGCCCCTAAACCCTATTCTTATTTGCGAAATTTTTGATGTTTGGGGGATTGATTTCATGGGCCCGTTTCCTTCGTCTTTTGGTCATTCTTATATTTTGCTAGCAGTGGATTATGTGTCTAAATGGGTGGAGGCCAAGGCCTCCCGTACTAACGATTCTAAAGTTGTGGTGCATTTTGTGAAGTCTCATATATTTTCTAGGTTTGGGGTACCTCGCGCAATTATTAGTGATCGTGGTACACACTTTTGCAACCGCGTTGTGGAATCTCTCTTTAAGAAGTATGGTGTCACGCACAAGATTTCTACAGCTTACCACCCCCAAACGAGCGGGCAAGCCGAGGTATCCAATAGGGAAATCAAGTCAATTCTTGAATAGGTAGTAAATCCCAGCCGAAAAGATTGGAGTGTTAAGTTGGAGGATGCACTTTGGGCCTATAGGACAGCTTACAAGACCCCCATAGGTATGTCTCCTTACCGACTAGTGTATGGTAAACCATGCCATCTACCAGTTGAGTTGGAGCATAGAGCTTTTTGGGCTGTCAAGCAATGCAATATGAAGTTTGAAGAAGCAGGAGAGCAAAGGAAGTTACAATTGCAAGAGTTGGAGGAGCTTCGGAATGAGGCATATGAGAGCGCACGAGTTTACAAAGAAAAGACGAAGGCCTTCCATGACAACATGATCACTCGGAAAACTTTCGAGATTGGGCAAAAAGTTTTACTTTTCTACTCTCGTTTGAAGCTCTTTCCCGGTAAATTACGGTCACGATGGGTGGGCCCTTTTGTCGTTATTAATATCTTTCCCCATGGTGCAGTTGAAATTCAAAGCATGGAGACTGGAAAAATCCTTAAAGTTAACGGTCACAGGTTAAAACCATTCTTTGAAGGGTTCCAAGCTCAGAAAACGGAGGATATACACCTGGAAGCACCCAATTAAGACCCTTGAGCTCTCATTAAGTCGGGCCTAAGACGTTAAACAAGGGTGCTCTTGGGAGGCAACCCAATTTCTTCTCTCTCTCTCTCTCTATTTTTATATTTTTATATATTAGCTATTTATATTTTTATTTATTGATTTGGTTAAGTATTTATTATTTTAATTGGTGTTATTTTCTTATTTTTTTAAAAAAAAAAAAAAAAACAGATGTGCTCTTCAAATAGAGCGTGATCACGCCTTATTAATTAGATGCAATTCCCCAAACTGAACAGATGTGCTCTTCAAGTAGAGCGTGATCACGCCTAACAAAAAAAGCACATCTGTCCTAATCCTTTTCTCCCTTTCTTTTCTCCTATTTTCGTGTAAAAAAAAAAAAAAAAAAGTCAAAATTGAATTTTTTGGTCAAAATCCTTCTCTTCTCTCTCTCACACCCGTTCTCTTCGTCTTTCTCTCTCCCAAGCACCCCGTTGCTCCTGCTCTCTCCAGCAACGCCGCCGCGGCTCAGTTTCTCTCCAACCGCAGACCACCTCCGGACCACACCTTCCAGCACCGGCCCACACTTTCCAGCACAACCACCGGCGCCGTTACTCTTTTCTCCATTGTTCCAGACCGCCGCTGCTGCCCAGCTTTCTCTCTCTCTCGCTCCGCAATCACCGCCGCTGCACCTCTCCGCCTGCTATAGCCGCCTCTCTCTCTCTTTCCACCAGCTCGCCCCTTCCGTCGTCTCTCTTCCTACGCTACCACTGTTTTCCCACAGCCCAGATCCGCTGCTGCTCTGCGCCACCGCTGCTGTGCTCTGTTTTCTTCACTGCTCCAGCCGCCGCCGCTGCTCAGTCTCTCTCCATCTCACTCCCCAGTAGCTGCCGTAGCTCAGCACCGCCGGAATCCGCCCGCGCTCAGCCCTTGCTCTGTTTTGCTTACCTGTTCCCGTCGCCCCAAGCACCAAACAGCATCAACTTTTATTCCTTTGTCTTCATGTTTCAGTTTCTTTATTGTCAAATTTCAGCATTTAATCCTTAATTAAGGCACTAATTGATTATTTTTACAGATTGAATATGACGAGAGCTAGGAAAAAGGAACAACAAGTGCCCAAGCCCAAATCATCCGGCAAACGGTCTCGCATGGTATTCGAAACCTCTACTTCCTCACCACCTCAAGATGAAGCTCCGGAGCCTATTTCGGCGACCGCCGTGCTACTATCTTTACCATCTCCCGAGCCGGCGTCGGAACCGGTACCACCAAAGCGCTCTCGCAATCGTATGCCTACAACACGAGGCACCCCAACGCCATCGGAAGCCGACCTTGGTGGTAACTTGAATTTCCCTACACAAAAGCTCAAAAAATGGTATAAAACGGTTTCTTCACTTGCTATTGTGCCTTGTCGTTTTGTGGACATTCCTACGCTTGATAAATTGCACATGCATGATGAATTTTTTGATTTGATTGATGGTGTGGGTTGGCGCCCATTGGTTGAGATTAATTGTCCAGGTTATATTGAACTAATTAGAGAGTTTTTCACAACATTCGAATTTAATCCATCGGTTAATTTCACACTCCACACCAAAGGAGTTGTTAAATTTCGATTGTTAGGACATGCATTTAATCTTTCTATCACCGATTTCAACTTGGCATTGGGATTTATCACACAAGAGGAAGCCACTACCCGTGCTTATTTGGAGAGTTTTTGTAATTTCCCAACCGATTTTAATCCAATTTTAGCTTTTAAAGCACTCTCCTCCACTAGCACCGCATTTCACCCTAGTCACACTCATGCTAATCTTATCACTAGCCCCACGCTCCGTTACATTCATAGGTTCCTTGCATTTTCATTTTCTGGCCGGTTACGCACTTCTAATGTTCTTACTAAAGCCGAGTTGTTCTTTTTGACTTGTTTAGTGCGTAAGCAACGTGTCAACTTGGGATGGTGGTTTGCCTCCCAACTCGACACTGTGAGGACCTCCTCGCGTTCTTTGCTTATGGGCTCATTTATCACCTATCTTGCACATCGAGCTAATCTCTTGGCACCCGCCTTACATACTTTACACATTGCTTTTAACATGTTACCTTTGGATTTACTTTGTCTTGATTCAATGGGTTTGCTAACTCGGGATGTAGCGGGCGAGATTATGTTTATCTCAGCAGGTGATATTATGACTCGAGATCGACGAGTTTTTGGTCGCCCCACGGAGCATACCGGAGACACGAAGACCAATGCACCCTCCACGTCTGAACTCTCTGAGGTTATTAATCGCCTCACATCACTTGAGGCTATGGTCCAGGAAGTCAAGAGAACCCAGCTCCTCATACTCCACCACTTGGGCATTTCGGGCACTACCGATACATACTAGTAGCCGTTTTTCAGGGGAGTCCTCTTTTCTTCTTTTATTTCCCTTTCTTCCATTTTACATTGAGGACAATGCATGGTTTAAGTGTGGGGGAGGAATATTTGAATTGTGATAGCATGAAGTTGGTTTAGAAGGCATATCATGTTGGCTTTTCCGTATTTTATTTGCCTCTCTGCATTTTGACTTGATCCTTAGTCTTACCCCTACTTAGACATGCTCGACTTAGTCAAACTTGAATCAGGAGTTATCGATTTTTCTTGAATGTTACTTGGTTTTATTTTTGAAATAATGTCGAATAGGGAGTCAAGGAGCCTATGGGGGTTACACTTGGGAAGTGACGATTTATAGGAAAGTTCATGAATTCTTTCACCTTAACGCATTGGTTTAAAACATGGGGCTTGGGTGTGAAATATGAGGGAAAGATGCTTGATACAACGTGAATTGGTGAATAGGTTTGGCTAGTGGTCACCTTTTGTAGGAATTTGCTGTAATTATGCTTGATGTTATGTTGAACTCAAAAGAGGAGGCATAATTGTGGGGAGATTATATTATTATTTAAAAAAAAAAAGAGCATATATAAAAAAAAATAAAAAAAAAATGGCCAATTTACTCCGCTAATCACGCAAAAAGGTGATTATGAGTAGAGCTAATGTTCATCTAGAGGTTGTTACCAATTGAGTAACTAGGCACATTCATCACCAATGTTTTTGTTCGCGTAAAAAGGTTGGTTAACACTCTAGACAAGTTAATTACACCAACTGAGTAATCGGGTACATTCATCACCAATGTTTTTGTTCGCGTAAAAAGGTTGGTTGTGGTTGCGATTGGCAAAAAAAAAAAAAAAGCGAAAAAAAAAGAGAAAAAGAAAAAGAAAAAAAAAAGAAAGAAAGAAAAAATCAATAAAACTCCCCACTTTGTTATTCTTCTAACGAAAGATATGTGAGGTCTTGTATGATTATGGTGATTTCCTCCTTGGAGTTGATTGCGAAATCGAACTTATTTGTTAAGAATCGGGGTAAAGAGTGTTAATTCATCATATTAAATGCCTAAAGACCTTTGTTTGAACCAATGTTAAGTGTGGGGGGTTTTGTGGATGTATCTTGTCTGTTGCCCTCTTTTTAAGTGTGCCTACATTTGCTCTTTGACTTCATCAATTTGACATTGTCTTAAGGGTTTGCTTTTCTTGAGAAAAATTGATGACTTGGATTTATTGCATGTTTGAGGACAAGCATGATTTAAGTGTGGGGGAATTTGATAGTATGTTAATTTTACCTAATTTTAGGCCCTAATTATGCTTATTTCGATTAATTTTGAATCTTAAATGGATTAAAATTTCACAAAAGTTAATTGTTACTTGCTATAGGTAAAACTTGATGAAAATGAGCTAAAAACGGGCCAAAAGATGATAAAAAGTGCAGAGGAATGTCATACAAGGAAACTGGAAGGTTAAATTTGGAAATAATCATGTTTATCGCGCAAGGCGTGATCACGCCTTAGGAGCTGAAAATCCTACGCGGGATTGGAAAATGAAGAGGTTGATATGGCAAGAGTTCGACTTGGAAGCAAATTCTCAACTTGCCTACAACTATTAGGGTTTGCCAAATAATTATCCTAGCTCTATTAGGATTTGGATTTAGGGTTTGAGCCCTATATATACCCGTTGTTATTTTATTATTTAGACATCTCAGATTTTACTCTTTGTTCTAGTTCTTAGTTTTTCCCTTGAGAATTTTCAGCTTTTATATTTTTATCTTAGTTGTTATTATGGCCATGCGTGGCTAAACTACTTCATTCAGTCAAGGAGTAATTCAAGCCAACGTTTTCTTCAAGGATTGTGAGATCTAATTGATTTGTTTGTCTTTTAATTTTATGCAGTATTTGCGTATTTTCTTGTGCTTTTTGGGAAAACTCCATCTCTTATTGTTGTTTTGTTAGTTGTTCAATTTCGGCCGGTTGTTCAATTAATTTAACTTCAAAGTTCAAGTTGGTAAGATCAAATCCGTAATTGTTTGATTGAATCAACACAAGTGGAAAGTAGTATAATTCGTTGTACTATAGAAAATACACAATCTAGTTTCGAGCAACCACGTTTGTAGGTTTGTTGGCTAGGATTTGGGTCTTTCTGGTTTTTAATGCTGTTAACGGGTTAAATCCTATCGTTCGACTAGGGTTACTCGTTAATTAGGGATTATTCATAGCGTTTGCATGTCTAGTCTATTATTAAGGAAAGATTAGGTTGGACGAGTTCTCTGAAGGCTATAACCAATCCATTGCATTAATTAAAAACTATTTTTGAATCAATGATCAATCCATAAAAACGTTGTGCGAAGAATTACCCTTGACTGAGTATTCATTCTTATAGATTTATTTGTGTTTTCTTTCTTGCTTTTGTTAACTTATCACTCAAAAACCCCCTCTCTTTAATTTATTTTGCACTCTTGGTTAACTTGAAATTTATCAATAGTTATTCCCTGTGGGATCGACCCTTCTCACCCTATCTACAAATTAATTTTGTAGTTAGAGGAGTAGGATTTATTTTTGGTGGATTCGACTTCCATTAAATTTTGGCGCCGTTGCCGGGGAATTTACTAATTTGATTTATTTTCTTTGATGACCAGGAATACTAATACGAGCGAACTTCAATACGATTCAGAAATTGAAAAAACAGCTCGTAGATTGAGGAAGGAAACCAAGTTGAAAAAGCTAACCTCAGGCGAGTCTTCCTCTACCACTCCCCCCGTTTCAGATTCTTCTTCAGAGTCCGACTTGGAAATCGAAGAGATGGCACAACCACGACAAACCCTACGCCAATTAGCTGCACCACCTATAGATCAACAACCCCTTTGCATAACCTACCCTAACTTGGAGGCATCACTTGAACTAAAGTCGGGATTGATTCATCTTCTACCCAAGTTTAGAGGTTTGGAAAACGAAGATCCCCACAAGCATCTCAAGGAGTTCCATGTGGTTTGCTCTTCCATGAAACCACAAGATGTAGACGAGGATCATATTAAGTTGAGGGCATTCCCTTTCTCCTTAATCGACTATGCAAAAGATTGGTTATTTTACCTTGCATCGGGATCTATAGACTCATGGGGTGACATGCAACAAGCTTTCTTGAACAAATTTTTTCCCGCATCTCGGGTTGCAGCCATTCGAAGGGATATTAGTAGAATCTGCCAAAGAAACGCTGAGACACTTCATGAATATTGGGAGCGTTTCAAGAGGTTGTGCTCTAGTTGTCCTCAACATCATTCCAAATCCATCGAGCCAAGAGGGTTGTGAGGAGGTGAACAGCTCTGTAAAATATTCAGTTGCTAGCCGTTCCATATCTTGTTGCTTTGTTGCTGCTAAATTCTTCCTTGAGTCTTTTAGTGTGGTGCTCAAATTCTGCCGCCGTCAGCTGGAGGCCGAGTGGTGGAAAAAGGTAGTGTTTCGATCACCACACTTCATCCAATTCAAACGTGCCCGCTGATGCCAAATCTGAGCCTCATCATCTTGGAGTGATAGGATTTTCTGCTCGACATCCTTAATGATTTGATCTCGTCGTGAAGACAGCGTTTCTAAAACCAGTCTCTCAAGTTCACCTTGGGCTATCTTGATTTTCCGAGAGATGTTTCATACTGTGTTTTTATTCCACTGATCAAGTTCCTTAGTGCACCATCTTATGTTATGACACAAAGTGGACCAAGAACTCAGCCCTTGGGGGTTCAGTTCTCTCCATGCATTCTGGATGATGTGGTTAACATTCGTCCTCTTTGTCCAAAATTGTTCAAACGGAAAGATTTACCGATTCGTAAACATCATGAATGCATCTACACCCATAATGCCATATGGTCTGTAACGATCATCGAATGGTGACGGAGACTGACCTGAGGGAATAGATTAAGCCAACCGATGTTCGCCAACACTCTGTCAAGTCGTGCTTCTTTCCTCATATCATCCCATCGCTTGTTACGCCACGTGAACCTGCTGCCTGCAAATTCCAAATCATAATCCGCAATGGTCTAGGACGCCACTGAATGCAGTGATTTATCTCATTGATCTGTTCGGCATGTTAAAAGTTTCCTCCCAACTAAGAACTTCATTGAAGTCTCCAAATAGCATCCACGGTCCTTGAGAACGATCCCGTAATTGCTTAATAGTGGCCCATGTTTCATGTCTTGTGTGAGCTTTCGGATTGCCATACACGCCAGTGCAGTACCATTCCTTTGCCCTTGGTTTCAATCAGACTCGCACGTCTATGTGGCATTTCAATTTTGAAAGAAGTTAGACTTCAAATGGTTCCTTTGAGGGTAGTGCTAACCCCCCTCGTCCTCTCCTATTTGTTCGTAGCTCACAGTCAACTGAAATAACTTCTGAAAATCCGAGTTCAATGCTTAGGTTCTCCATCGCCGAGGAAGTTAAACGTGCCTCCGAGATCAATAGTAGGCCGGCCCTTTTTTCCCGGATCAGAGTCCGAAGATGACGAATAGTCCGAGGGTTCCCAAGCCTCCGCCTATTCCAAGCGATAGTGACATTAATCCATGCAGAGCTGGGGTAGTCCCCCAGTCTCCGCTCTACTGCCGGTCTTCTCACCTCTGGTTCTTTTCTTCTTTAGGTATTCCATGCCATCACCCTCCTCCCTGGGACGGGTATGTCCCTTAGTTGTTGTGTTTGTCTCATGGAGTGTGGCGTCAAATTTCTATCGTGGGAGTTTTTTGTACGTCCCAGTCTTCCTGCCTTCTTTGCCTTTTACTGACCTAACTCCAATTTGCTGACTTGGATTCATTAGAGGTTCACTAGTATTTGATGATGTGGTCCACCTAGATCCGAGTCAGATTCACTCTAACGAATTTTGTCAGGATATGAATCAATTAGCGTCTGATTGGTAACATCCCGCAGGATTTGGCTTGGCATATATAGTAATTTACCTAATTCGTTTCCTTGCAATCGGATATCATCCGGATTTGTTGGTATGATAGTGGAGAGGTTGGGATTCTTACTATCTTTGTGTATCGTCCCTTCCTCATCGGGCTCCACCTTTTCGATTGCCAATGTCTCTAGGACCACTTCGCCGGTGGGGTTCAACATGTGATCTGAGTCCATCTCTATATAAGTTGTGTAGCGTGGGGAGTTTGGTTGTATTCTACTCCTCCCCATGTGGCTCTGCTTCACCTTCATATAGTTGAACCCCGTTCCAATCTGATTTGCCGCAAGAATTTCTTCCGGAACATATCCTCTCCCCGAACCCGCGTGCAGCCAGCCACCAAAAGGGAGGCTATTATCATTCACGTTGGATTTCAGTGGATACTTCTCCTTGCAATCTTTCAATAGGTGTCCGATGCAGCCACATCCAAAGCAGAATCCCGGTAACCTTTCGTATTGGAACCACACCCATTGCGCTCCTAATTTATCAGTGTCGATTAGCCTGCCTCTCGACAATGGCTCCAGGAGATTGATCAATACTTTTATTCTTACTCCTGTATTGGTTATCTCATGGGCGAGCAGTCCCTCGTATGCCTCCCCCAACTTCTCCGCTAAGTCTTGTTTGTCACATATTGCTGGAATATTTCCCACTCTGATCCAAAAGGGTGAAGTTGGTTTTTTATATGTAGGAAAACACGTGATTTGCAAAATAGTACATATGTGATAGTTTTAAATAATTAATTACACCTCGTGTTGCATTCAATTTGATTTATGTAAAATTTAATTGATTTTCTGAATGTGTGGTGGGTTAGGCATAGAACGAAATTTAAAAAGGGTTAATTACATCTACTACCCCTCTAAAGATACGAAACTACAATTGTTTCCCTAAAAATTTTCAATATTATCAACTTATACCCTGAGAAATTTCAAAAATTACAAATATGTACCCCCTGTGGTAAGCCAGTTGCCGGCTAAAAACAACTGATATCAGCAAAATTCTTACTGAAAACTCAAATATACTCTTGCTCTAATTTTTATAAATTTTTTTCCATGCGTGCCATTTGTAATATAACTAAATTGTAGGGGTGGTATTAGTAATTTTTAAATTCCTTAAGATATGTCTTGGTAATATTGAAAAATTTTGGGGGACCAATTGTAGTTTTTAATCTTCGGAGGGGTAGTAAATGTAATTATCCCTAGATATAAATACTTCAATTAAAATATACATACTTAAATATTTAAAATTTTCAAATATATAAATAAATATACAGTATACAAATAAGGTACAATCTCTTCTTTTCACAAATACAGTGTACCCTGCACATGCAATAGATTGATGGTGCTTGAAGGTAATTTTGATGGCGGTGGAAGTATGGTTCGTGGTGGTGAGAAAATCGGTTATCGGCCAGAGTGTGGCCATCGGGGAGAAGAAACGGGAAGAGAAAAGAAAAGGGGGTCATATGCAATTTTGGGGGAAGAAAGGGTTGGGTCTTTTAATAGGGCTCCAACATCAGCAATAGATGTAGAAATCAGAGTGAGTATTGTGAGGCAAGTCCATTGGTGTAAGTGCAGGTTGGTTGGTCATCGGTGATGGGTTGATCGGCGGAGACAGCAACCATGGAAAGGAGGTTGACTGGCATCTAAACGATAGCAAAACGAGTTGACTTTAGTAAATATGGAAAGCTCAAGGCAGACCAACCACGATGCTATGAAATTTGCCAGATTCCAGCAAGTTTCGCCAGAAACATGAAATTTGACTCTCTTTGACTGCCGATCAAACGGACTTTGATGGTGTTTATTGGGGCGCCATCGAAAAGATGAGATCGTGACGGTTCAATTGCCGCAGGTTTTGTTGGTCTTTATAAGCATTTATTTTTCATTTTATTTTTTCAAAGTTAAAAATTAGGGGTAAGACCGAAAGTTCATGCAAAAAGACCAAAAATCGGCTGTTCATGGGGATATTTGTAATTTTTAAATTCCTTAGGGTATGTCTTGATAATATTAAAAGTTTTTGGGGATCAATTGTAGTTTTCAATCTTCCGAGGGGTAATAGATGTAATTATCCCAAGTTAAAAATTAAGGGTAAAACCTGAAGTTCATGAAAAAATGACCGACAACCGGCTGGCCAGGGGGATATTTGTAATTTTGGAATCCTCAGGATATGAGTTGGTAATATTAAAATTTTTTGAAGGATCAATTATAGTTTCGTATCTTTAGAGGGATTATAGATGTAATTAACCCATTTAAAAACTAAGATACACATGCAAATCAAGATGTTCCTAGATCCATCTCTATAGGCTTACAACTTGTTGATCTGTTAGGCCCAAATTTCGATATGTGACATGATTGATTTGTGACATGAGTTTTCTGAGTGGCTCATTGGTTTTTTTGGCCTAAATCTGGGCCTGTAACATGATGGGCTTGTTGGTCTTCAAATCTTATTTCACCAAAATCAGAAACACATGCAGTAAAAGATGACATTACCGCCACTGGTAACATATGTCTTTTTTGAGATAGCAGCACCACAAATTTCAAAACTAAATAATGCAAAATATTCTTGAACCCCTGACTACAGGAGAGAAGATAGAATGGAGATAAGTGAATAATTTTGACGATCTCGTGGCATGGGTGATACCATGACCCTTTTAAGAGGCACATCATCATAATAATTATTATTATTATTTTTGTTGTTGTTATTATTACTACAATTGTCATTGCTATTATTATTATTATTATTATTATTATTATTAGTTGTAGTAGTAGTAGTAGTAGTATTAGTAGGGTTATTATTATTATGATTATTATTTCCATTATTATTATCATTATAATTATTGCTATTACTAACATTATTATTAGGAAAATCCTATTGGGTTTAGGATTATTGGGCTAATCCTTTTAGGCTTAGAACTATTGGGTAAATTCTATTAGGCCTAAAACCATTTCATGACTTATAACTCTTATAGCGTATCAAATTAGGATTAATCATTATATTTAATTGGAGATTTATGATTAAATAAACCTAATTGAAAATAGTGATCGGCGTTCATCATCATTACATACAGGAGTCACTGCCAAGATATTGAAATATGTACCATAAGACCTTTAATTTCATCTTTTTCATTGTTCCATTATCCAATAGGATTATGCAATGGGAAAAAAACAAGAGCACTATGACTTTGACATGGTTACACACACCACTATCGAGAACAAAAGTTTGTCCCTAGATTCTTGATGATGTTAATTTAGGGATCATAATTGTTATTAGTGTTACTCCGTGCCTAATATGTGTGTATATATATATACATATGCATACACATGTAAATATATATATATATTATATACGGGTACACCTTCATATATACTTTAACTTATGATACAAGTGGGATGTAGGAATTCTAGAGCAATTTCAAAGTATAATTACTGACACATATTTGACAATTAGGATCAAGTTAGTTTAATAATAGTTAGAGATTTTATGAGTACTATTCTCAATTTGGATTTTAGTACTATTTCAATAAAAGTATAATAAGATATGCTCTACATATTTTTTGGGGGATTATTTATGTTTGTGCAGGTATAATAAGTCATTATTTGAGGGGTTAGATATAGATTAGTTAAGTATGAGACCCTAGGACAAATAATAAGAATTAGGGTTCTAAATTCATAGATGTCCTGCTCTGATACCAACGGTAAGAAAAATTTGTGGTCGCAGGATCCATACACCATGAATTTAGAATACTCTATACATAAATTTATATTAGCGTGCTTTACACCAATGATTGATAGTCGATCAATATGGATATTTAGACAAAGATCATTGGCTAGTTCTTCCTCTCCATCTCTCACCGATATTGACAACTTTCAATGTGAAAAGCGATTATCAGAGTGTGGAGTGGAGAGGGTACCTAGTCAAATATATAATGTAACCCTAGGGCCCTTCCATCATGGGCTTTCTAGGATTGGGCTACACCAACTGTCAGACCATGTCTGTTAAAATCAAGACCTTAACAATAGTGGGTCAAACAAATCAGGCCTTATAAGTCAAGTCTCATTAACCGTATTAATTTAGCCGGTTTTATTTTATGAAAACAAAATATCCAATTAATAGAAGTCCAAATTAGAATAAAATTCTAACAAAGCAAACAACAAAAGAAAGAAATATAATAATTCTATGACGATAATTAAAAAATAAAATAAAAATTAAATCATCAAAAAAAGATAATTTCAGGCCCTAGCCAAATAAGAAAACAGTGTGTTATTGCAAATATGGAACGAGATGTTAGTGTTTTGTCACTTTGGGGGCTAAAACCAACAATTAAGTCCACATCCAGCTCTAAGTCTATATAATGACAAAAGCATTATAAACCAACTATTTTATACAATACACGCGGGCGTACACACACACACACACATATATATATATACTATTATAAAAAGAAAGTCATTTTTATCTCACAAATGGCAGTTATTTATGTGATTTTACAAAATTTGCCCTTCAATTTTATGTGGAATAAATAGAGATATGTAAAATTGTGGTTAAAATTGAAAATTCACATAAAATTGATTCAATTCGAATACCAAAATTTGATGTTTCAATTTTACCCTTTTAATTAGTAAACATATACAATAAATAAGTAAATAAAAAGGTCAATGGTATAATATTACATCCAATTTAAAAAATTCATATTCTCAACCCACAGACCACTTTCTCTAATTACAATTACTTGATTTTTTTTTTGTGTTTATTCTTTATCATGTAATTTTATTGTATTTCTCAACCCACAATTGCAGAGAACGGCCTCCATTGTGGCGAAATTGGGAAAAAAATTTCTTTGTTTCCCCTAATTTTTCATAACTAGGGCACAAATGAAGGATTTTGGGTTTCTTATAAAGAAGATGAGCAACGCTTCTTCCCCCGGGTATTTTTTCAATTGTAGAATAACACGTATGTTTCATTGTTGAAAGGACGAATTTGTCCTCCACCAACTCACGTGCTATGCACGATTTCAAATCTTAGATGGAATATTCCCAAAAATTGCCTGAAAATTAGATTATGGATTGATTTCGTGAAATTTAAAACGGTTAGGGGGTGACTCTGCTAGCCCGAAAAGGTTAGAGGGCAAAGTGCTAAGTGACCCAAACGTTGGGTGGTTTTCTGCTTTTAACCCTCCAAATACTTTTATTCAAAATATTACAAGCACTTCCAAAATAACAAAGCCATCTGGCCCTCAACATGATATGCCACACGAGTCTTGCAGCTGCACATATGGAACTCACGTCTAAAGGCGACCGAATTCATCTTTTAACAACTCGGCTTTTGCTCAAGCTTGTTTATTAGATCCATAGCCAGGAGACAAAACAGGAAAGAAAGAAAAACACATACATACACACAAACGTAATCGTAGTCTAGTTGCTTTATTCTCTTGTTTTGCACCATTGTTTACAGATTAAACATGACCTTGATAGCAGTCCCGCCGCGTGCGCTCGTTTCAAATGCTTCTTCAGCCTCCTTCTGAGAGAAACCGAACCTGTGGGTGATCAATGGCTTCACATCTATCTTTTCGCTCCTCAGAAACTCAATGCACAACGGCCATGTGTTCTTGTAACGGAATATGCCAACCACATCAACCTCCCTGAATTTCGAATAATTTTGTTTTTGCATCCAAACATCAGAAATTATAATGTTCTGATTTCAGCAGAACAAAAGCGTGATAAGATAGTAGTACCTGACGGCAGCTGGGGTGAGAGGGAGGGTCATCTCAGTGTGACCCAACCCGACAAGGCAAACTTTACCACCAGATGAAGTGGCACCGAGAGCTGTGGACATGGTTTTACTAAAGCCCGCGCAGTCAAAACTTATGTCAATTGCACCCCCCATTGCGGTCTTAATTCGTTCGACTTCTGCAGGTACATCCTGTTTCGATTTTTGTTAGTATATTGCAATTGAAATGGTACATAAATATCATGGTGGCATCAGAATGTGGTGGAAATTGACAAGTACACAAGATCAAATGCTGATAAATTTTTGTAGTAGAAGTTAAGAGGATATATTTAATGAAGTTGGATATATAGATGCAAAAGACACTTACATTAACATCAGTTGAAACTTTGATAGTCTCGTCAGCTCCAAGCTTCTTTGCAACTGATAAGCGATGATCATCTACATCCACAATGACAATTCTTGGTGATCCAAACGTGCGAGCTGCAAGCAACGTCACAAGTCCTATGGGACCTGCTCCCATTACCAACACATTCGTCTCAGGGCCCACATTGGCACGGCGACATGCATGAACCGCAACACTCAAGGGCTCGCACATTGCCCCTTCCTCTAAACTCACATTTTCTGGGAGTTTGAAACACAAGTCCGCAGGGTGCACAATCTGTTACGGAGAAGGTCAATAGGACAAGGTTGTTATTATCAATGAAAGAATCATTCAGCTGACATCACATGATTCAAGCAAATAACCATTCTACTGCTCCAGAAGAATCAAAAATTCATAATCTTCAAAACAAGATTTCACTCATTGCAACAACTCCAGCGCCCCCCCTGTAACTATGTACAGTTGCACAGTGACCCTTCTTGGTTTTAAAAGTAGACATCCCTCCCCCCCTGGAGCTTATATCCACCTTAAGGTTACCTGTTCTTGTGATCACACATTGATAAAAGATGTTGAAATTCAAATTTTAGAAGATTTTTCAGATTGCTCTTACATGTATGGGTGATGTTGTCCAAATTTCTTCATAATTCTTTTTAGATTTTGATTAAACTATGAAAATCTAAATGGACTGAGGGGGGAATTTTGTGTAACTAGACGTGGTTACAGTGCTATATGCATGAGAAAACTTGCTCACATTCAAGGACTAAGGTTTGAGTGACAGGATATCAGCAGACTAATACAACTTCATCAAACTAATAAAGATTATAACGAAAATAGTTAAATGACTTCTTTGTAACAGGACATTCTTCTTCACAAATAAAACGAAATTATGAAAAGTTCAGTTTAAATGTGCAGCTCTAAGTGAACCTGATTAGCAAGACAACCATGAACAGGAGGGCTAGCAAAAGACTTCATCTCAGGGCAGAGATTGTATCGGCCTTCCTGGCACAGATGACACCTCGAACAGCCTATTCCGGTTTCTATAGCGACACAATCGCCGGGCACTAAATGCTTCACTTCACTCCCAACTTCCTCGATAATACCGGCACACTCATGCCCGATAACCATTGGTTCCTTTACAACAAAATTTGCTATTCTCATCTCCTGATACATGACAAAACCATGGTATTAAGAACAATCACTTTAAAAGGTTGGACAAATTAAAAACAGGCCTTTTTTTGGCAGCAATTTCACCAAGAAAAGGAAATTTTAGTAGTGATCAGGGCTTCAGGTCACATCATATAAACTCAAACCAAAAGGGATTGCTAAGCTAAAGAGATTGAATATAAAAACAAACATAGAAACACATCATCCATACTCGAACACCCAACTCTAATCAAGATCATTGGTGATAATTATTACCTAAAATAAGAAAAAGAAAAAAAAAAGATTGACCTTGAGGTAGTGAACATCACTTCCACAGATACCCACTGCTTTCATTCTGATTCTTGCATCATGAGGGCCTAAAAATTAGCAAACGCATCAATCTAACAGTGTCCATATTGAAAACCATCGAAATACACTATTTACTTACAACGTTCTCAAAAGACTTTCAAACAAGATAAAGAAAAGAAAAAGAATAATAATGAAATACCGAAAGGAGGGAGCTTAAAAGGTTGAATCTTGAGATTGTTAACGCCAAGAAGCGAAGCTGCCATGTTCACTTCTTCTCCATCTTTATCATCCCCTGAGTTCCCATGAGACATCCCACCCTTCCCCGTTCTTCACTCTGTGTGTGTGCGTGCGTGTGTGTGTGTGTGTGTGTGTGTGTGTGAAGGACTGAATCTTGTTGTACGATGATGATGAGTGAGAGTATCAGACTGTATAAAGTGATTTTTCTAGCGGACTGTATTTAAATATTGAAATTTTGTGAGGAATATTTTCAGAGGAGATTATGATATTGAATTGCAGTTGACGAGTGGTGGATAAACAATATCAAATTTTATTCACAAAAATTTTTGAAAAGAACTTGTGAACTTGTGTTCGGAGTTTAATGATTGGGATTGAGATTGTGATGGGGTTTTGTTTTTCTTCATAATATAGTAATTTCCGTTTTGGCGGGGTTTATGAGAATTGATGCTCATCCAAAAGTATTTAATCTTTTATAATAACTTTTTGAGATAATATCATTAATTGTCTTTAATATTTAAAGTTCGAATTAATTTAATCCTTAAAGTATAAATCATCACGTTTTTGGTCCTCATCATTATAAATAAATAATACCTTAGTCATTTTAATAAATTTTTTGGCCAAATTTCATAATTAAAAAAAATATTTATATGAGGGACATTTTTTTAATTACACCAATCAATTTTTTAAAACAGCTTTAAACATGATTTGATAAAAATAAGCTTTAAATAAATACTTTTAAATAAAACTTGACAAAAATTTCAAGAAAAGGATCAAACTTTTACTTATTTATGATTTAAAGGATTAAAACGTGTTGATTTAAATTTCAAGAATTAAAGATTTAAAGTGATTAAATATTAAATTTTAAGGGCTATTAGTGACATTAACTTGTTATCTAGCTTTAAGCATCCGCATCAGTATCCATATGTCGTCTTTATACACAAAATTCTTTTTATAGACTTGAGAGAGGGACGATCTTCCGGTTCTACCCTGCTAGATCCGTTTGTGTTTACTTCCAATTTTTTATATTATTTTTTAAATAGATTTACTAATTAATTATAAATCCGATATTTACAAGAGCAATCTGCAAACTCTTTTAAGACAAAATCGTCTTTTCATAATTAGGGGAAAATTCAACACCAAAAAAAAAAAAAAATAGGAGAAAATTTTGGAGCTATGTGCGTGTTTTTTTAAAGAAAATAAAAAAGAAAATCAATGAGCTATGCATTGTTCTGATATATGGTTTCAGTCGGAATGATATATGGTTCTGAATAATTGATATGAAATAATATATATATATAGAGAGAGAGAGAGAGGGTAGTCGGAATGAAGGACGTACCGGGCTTCATTTGAGTGACATAATTTGAATGGCAAACTTTCTTTTTATACTCACTCAAGTTTTCAGTATAAAAGTATGCTTGACGCTAGCTAAGGTCATATGCCTATATAAGGCTTTGTGCGAGAGATCAGTTGCATTCATTTCAAAGTAGACTCTCATACTAGCACCGATTTCAGTAATTTTCTTTCGCTCTTTCACTATCAATGATATTGTTATTATATTTTCCATGCACACAAAAAAACAAAGAAATAAAATAATTCTATGACGATAATTAAAAAATAAAATAAAAAATAAATCATCGAAAAAGGATAATTTCAGGCCCTAAACAAAAAAGAAAACAGTCTGTTATTGCAAATATGGAACGAGATGTTAGTGTTTTGCCACTTTGGGGGTTAAAACCGACAATTAAGCCCACATCCAGCTCTAAGTTTATATAATATAACAAAAACATTATAAACCAACTATTTTATACAATATGACATATATATATATATATATACACATATAAAGAAACTTATATATAAGGCTCTTACATATGAAAGGTGAGCTGCATAAATGCGATATTTGAATGGATGCTGCTTACAAGTACGCTTTATAAAGTTTCCACTTCAATTTGCACCTCAGGCCTTCTAGATTTCTAGTTGTCAATAATGTTATTATTACCACAAACAATTATAATTACCCCTTTGACCCCAATAAAATATCCAAACGTATGTAACAATTTTATCGCTTCTACCCTATCGTGTGAATGTGAAAATCGTCCACAGATTTACGCCCAAAATTATTGAAACTCAAAATTTTTTGATAGTAAATTCCGCACATCATACAAAAATATCACTTTTCACGAATAATTCAGGACTTTAATACATTAATTGAACGTAGTCCATCAGATTTTAAAATCGTACCATCTAATTCAAATTTTAACATCCAATCCGCCAAAATTTTGACCCAAACTTGGTCCAATAATATAAGTTCCAAGCCGCAATGGACCACCAACATTTTTTTCTCTTGGGTATTAGTCACTCGATTTTGATCCATTGATTGTCTAATTCAGATTAGATACTGCAGATGTCCATTATCGAGGTGACACTCTCAATTTAGTTTTTCATTCACAACATCAAGATTCAAACTCTAAATATTATTTAAGAAATCTAATGACTTATTCCGCTAGACCAACTGATAATTAGTGACCACCAACATTTATATTCATGCAAGTGTACGCAAAAAAAAAAGTAAAAAATAAAATCACCACCCACTATAACACTAATGGGACACCAAAAACAGAAAACCCACCAAAAATCCCTAACTCAAATTCATGTAATCTGTTATATATTTTATTAATTCCCCACCAAAATTTCATTCCATTAATTGTAAATTACATTCAAACCCCTATATCGATGGGCCCCACCACGTGTGACGATCGTAAGGCCCCGTCAACTCATCAACGCCTATCCACCGTCGATTCCCCCACCACCACACTATATAGGGTTTTCCTTGGGGGTCCCCCATTTTACTCCCATCACCCGTTAGATAAAAGTGGGTCCAAATTTATTTCCTCCAAGAAAATTATACACATGGCTTCAATTCTCCCCCACCACGGCCACCACCACCACCAAAATCTTGAACCCCGAGAAGATGAAGTCTCAGCCCTCTCGGCCGATCCCCTCCTCTCCAGTGAATACACCATCGCCGCCGTAGACGCGGTGGAGACCGACCCATTAACGCCTCCTTCGCCTCCGGAGGCCGTGCCCCTTCTGAAGGAGGAGCCATCGGATAGCAATCTGGAGGCGGCGCATCCGCCGGAGACGGCGCTGGTGCCGGCCCCGCCGAAGAGGTCTAGCAAGGACCGCCACACGAAGGTCGAGGGGCGCGGCCGGAGAATCCGGATGCCGGCGGCGTGCGCGGCGCGTATATTCCAACTGACGCGGGAGCTGGGCCACAAATCCGATGGCGAGACGATTCGCTGGCTGCTCGAGCGGGCCGAGCCAGCGATTATCGAGGCCACCGGCACCGGCACCGTACCCGCCATCGCCGTCTCCGTGAACGGCACGCTGAAAATCCCGACTACTCCTTCTACCGGCGCCGCCTCTGCCCCGGAAACCCCGAAAAAGCGGAGGAAGAGGGCTTCAAACAGCGAGTTTTACGACGTTAATGATGCTTCTAGTTTTGCCCCCGTCGCGCCCATTGCTCCCCAAGGGCTAGTTCCGGTATTTCCTGGTGGGACTTTCTTCATGATCCCACCCACTGGAGGCGCCGCCGCCGTAGGCCCATCGAGTCAGCCGCAGTTCTGGGCCATACCCGCCACCGCAACCCCAGTTTTCAACGTCGCCGGCCGGCCAATATCGAACTTCGTCAGTTTTGGCGCTTCGACCGGCGGGAGCGCCACCGCCTCCGGAAGCGGAAGCGGAAGCGGTGAGATTGAAGCGGGGACCACCAACAGCGCCGGTAGCGGCGAGAAGAAAGGCGCAACGGCAGTGGCACCCAATTCAGGTTCTGCGATAAGTGCAACCACAGTAGCGGCAGGTGCAATAAGCGCAACGCAGATGCTAAGGGACTTTTCTTTAGAGATTTATGATAAGAGGGAGCTTCAGTTTATGGTGCGCTCTGCCGCAGAGAATCGCGAGCGACTCCCATCGCCACCAAAACCCTGAAGAGAGAGAGAGAGAGACGAAGGGCAGAAATGGGATTTTAGGGTTTTAGGCCACATATTTTTTTGGAATATTGAAAATCTGACAGTCAGATTGTTAACCAGTATCACGCTTTTAACATTTTTTTTTCTTATTTTTATGTTTTGATCTTTGTTTTCCTCAGTATTTAAGTCAGTTAGCCTGTTTATGACTCTTGATATGGTGCAATTTGTATATACTTGGTTTTCAGAGTACTTAAAAGACCTTTTTACCCTTGCAATTTAAAGAAATAAAAATATTAATGCAAAATCGGCAAAATTAGTAGTAAATCCCACCATCCATTTTTGAATATAAATGGACAAATGGTTGAATGTGGGAAACCGTCAACAATTATAAATTATTATTTTTTTAGGATTTAAATATCAAAATATGATAAGATTACGAATTAAATAATTATATTTATTTCTTATGAAGCGTGGGTATTTTCTTTATGAAATGACAGACTTATAGTTCGTTTTTCGGTTGATAATTAAGCAGGAATGATGTGATAGTTGCATGAATTTAAAAGACAAATATAATATTTAAAAGAAAAAAAAATCAAAATTTCGTAGTTTTGACTTGTGTGACTTGGGATAGAGTTTCTTGGCCTGTCCGCTATTAAATAATAAGTGCAAAATGAAGTAACAATTATCATCAACATAGTACTATAGCGGTTGAGTTTCAGTATTTCTTCCTTAAATATCGAGATTCGAACTTCGTTGAAAAAAATTAAACTTTTAATTATGTGGAAGTATTATGAGATGTTGGTAGTCAGCCATAATATTTAACTCAGTGAAGAATATGACTTAATTTTCACTATAGTCATAATGAGCTCAATAATCAAATTGAATTTAGTCTCAACCAGGTTTGGTGAAAAAATATTTTGTAACAATCAAATTTTGTTAGGTAGGTAAAATAGGTGGGTCTTCCGATGCGGCTTTCCATTTACGTATTAAAAAAAGGGTAAATATTTTAATAGATGGTGACAATTGATGCCTAAAGGATTGGCAACAAAATTGTATTGATCTTGTCCCTGGATTAATAGTATTATATATGCTCATTAGCTGTAGATTATGAGATATTCCAGCTAGTAAGTAAACTGACTTTTTTCCAGTCCACAATTAAATTGTTGTTGTTCAAAGTAATTTGAATTTTATATTGTTGCAATTTGCAATTAATAAAAGTACTACTTTTCCATGGCAGTGGGGATTGAGAGAATTTGTGGGGTCCAATTCTTGAAAGAGATCCCACGGGCATATCATAAAGTTAATCACATATATTTATCATTCTTTTTCAACCATTTTCATATGTATCTCTTTTTTTTAATGGATTTGTGGGACCAGCTTTTTGAAACAGATAATTTTTTTTTTTCTTTTTCAACCAGTTTTGCAATTTTTATCTTTATTTATGAGAAGAAAACTAAGAGGATAGTAAAACATCATATAATATTGTAGAATTCGAATATTCCTTGGCCCCATAACAACGAAGAGGTCTCGTCACTAAAGAAGTCGATGGTTTTTTTTTTTTTTTTTTTTTTTTTCAAAGAGAAACCGGCACGAGGCCGTAAAAAGAAGTCGATGGGTTTGATTTCTACATATATAAATTTTTATTTATTTTGTAATAATTTGATCGTTTGTATAAGTTACTGTTGCTTTATTTTGTACAGAATTATAAATAAAGTGAGAATTAAGAATTGTATTCGAGCTGAGAGTGATGATATAATTTTATAAAATGTATTCTACGGTTATTTATTAAAAAAAAAAATAATATACAAAGATTATTTTAATTTGTTCAAAATTTAATTATAATTTGGCAGTGAAAAGGTATGTGATTATGCACAATGGGCTCGGTCAACTAAATCCCGCGCACGTAAGTTGTTGGCGATGCACGTGGAAAACGGGCCCCACTTGGGTGTGTGGTCCCACCGCTTGGTGTGGGGGTCAATGCAGAGGAAAAGAAAATATATATATATATATATATTTCCAATGTTTAATGTGGGCCACCAGTTTTCTGGCTAGAATCCCGTACAACTCTCGAGGCAGGCGCGTGGTGGTCCCTCCTTCTGCTGCTACTGCTTTTTGGGGGTTGGTGGGGTCTGCTTGGGCGGGGGACGAAAATCAGAATAGATTAGATGCTGACACGCGTCCTTCGGTCATCTGTCGCTGTGGGGATGCGTTCCTCCTACCAGATTTTGACACTTGGCTGAAATTTTTTTTTTTTTTGTATTTTGTGAAATAATTAAAAGTTTAAATCATATGGGGTATAATGGTAAATGTCCATGTCGTTTTTTCACATGTTCACGTGACCTTGAGATATTCTATCTCAAGAGTCCCCAGGTCATATAAAATTAGCTAAAGATATTCCTGTGGTGTTTATGTCTTGTATGGTGATGAACATGACCCAAAAAAGAAAAAAGTAATATGGTTATGTAACTAAAAATTTGAAATGACTAGAATTTTCAAATGTTTTGCTAGTTATGAGGTTTGCGGTTAGTTATATAGGGATCCAGTGATCAACTAATAGAGGACATCTTTAGCAAACCAGTCGGAGGATAAACACGAAACGGCATATTGAAATTTTTAGGTGCTTTCGATTGGTGAATTATTCTACACTAGTTGGTGGGACATACTCATTGTATATACAAAATAAAAAATTAAAATATAATTTAATTAAATATTTATATTTTGAATATAAAATTAAAATATTTACTAGATTTTATACATTATTATATATTTTGAATTATGTATTTTACTCAATGTATATTATGTATTTAACTAAAATATTTACTCAATGTATATTATGTATTTTACTAATTTTGTTATAAAAAATAGCTTCAAATAATGATAAAATTATAAGATTAATAAAAAAAATAAGAAATAAAAAGTTAAATAAACATAAGGGAGATATGCATATATATATATATATATATATATTGATAGAAGAGAAAAAATGAGAAAAGAAATAAATTAAAATTACGTTAATAGTGGGAGAAGAGATAGAAGAGAGAAAATAAATGAAAGTATAGATATCAAAAAAGATCAAAAAGACTAGACAGTTATTAAATCTCTAGACGCTTTATTAATAGTATAGATAATAACGAGACTCTATCAACTTTAAGAATGGTTTTAAGATTTTGGTGCTATCCAAATAAGAAACCCGTGTACCATGTGCTCTTTTCGTCAAAATAAGCACGGTTTTAGTAATGGGGGCTATGGATATTAAGTAAAATTATTATTGGACCTATGGTGAGTCCGTTCTTTCTTGACGGGCCTCAAAAAAGGCCGTCTTAAATCTCAATGGGCTCTTTGGGTCTACATGGACATATATTTGATGCTCGTACAGAAATCCAAATGTAATTTTTAATTCAAAAATGAATTTTAATAACATTTTAATAAATTAAAAATTTTATGTACAATATTAATATCTTACACGGAATGCAAATATGTGGATTGTAACTAATAACACACTAACTCTTATTTATTGAATAAAATTTTCGAATATTTCTATATATATTTGAATTTTAGAGTTTCTTGCTGATTATCTAATTTTAGGTATTATAGTTATTATTGATTGTTACTCAAGAAGGACATATTTATTGAATTTGATTCTTTATGGGATTCGACCTTTTTATTGATGCATACAGATTTCAGTGAATCACGAGAATTGCATTCTAGAATAATAAACAACAGAATTCGAGTTTAAATTATCTTGATTTGACCCAAATATGGCTCGTAGACAGCCCTAAGTTAAGAGTTATTGCGTGGAAAAGGAATGTGAAAACACATAGTGAGAAAAATGCTGATCCCCCACCTCTCCCTCTCGAATTTATAACAAGTTATAATTTAAATTAATAATTTCAAATTCTGCCCCCTCCTTTCACCTAAAAAAAAAAAAAGCGGATCACAGAGGGAAATTCTATCTTAGGCCCGGCTCGGTCGAAGTAGTGTTCAGTAGGTGGTGAGTATTTTACACTTGCCCTGTGAATAGTCGATAATTTAGGGAGAGTGATCAATCACTTAGCAAGTGCAATACACTTGTCATATGATTTGTTCAGTTCAACCAAACTAGATCCAAGTAAGAATTTTCCGATCATAGAAATACTTGTATAGCGGGAAAATGGTGAGAAAATTTTTGATTGCTGTAACCATGTGATTTTGATGAATTGAGAATGTTGGAGATAAAAACATGAGTGTTGGAATTGAATTACCAACTTAAAGTATGATTTATATTATTATATATCGTTATTTTTTTCTCATTTTCCTCACTAGTTTGGAACGAAAATGGAATTTCATTCTCACCATCACATTTTCATCACATTTTTTCTCTTGTTTTCATTTCCCTGCTATTTTCCTTTACAACCAAACAACAAAAATAGTTTTCTTTAGCATTTTCTTTTCTTTTCCTTTCTAAAATGCTATGTTTGTGACATGGAATTCCTAGAGAAAAAAAAAAAAGAAAGGAAATTGACAAGGTTCAGGGAAATAAATTTTCTTCATATTTTCATTACTAAATTCAAGAACCAAAACATATAGCTTAAACCAAATATAGTGTTGATATTTTATAAAAATTCAACCTCACACCCTAAACAAAATTTTCTGATTCCATCATTGGATACAACATATCTTTTAGAAGTTTTAAGGAGGCCATGGGCCGCTCTCTATAAAGTACTGAGATGTTGTTCGTTTTCTTTTGTGATTTTTGTCTTTTTTTAAAATAATAATAATAATAAATACAGGGGAACTTTACGCCCATTTCATATAAATTAGCTGAAGGTATTATTATATATCGTCTCTTGATACGCTAAAATTATCCAACTAACATTATTATGTAACTATTGTATACATATCATTCATATAACTCCCAGATACACTATGATAGGTGTTGATACGGGATATCTCACACGTACACAAGTAGGGCCACCTTTCGGCTGCCACGTATCTACTATATGTCAGCCAAAGTCATCCGGCTGCCACGTGTCGGCCAATTCTTCTTGGAGCAAGGTTTTGGCTCAATGCGATCGTCCTCCTCGATTGAATACCTCGAGGACACACCCTCCTCGATGAAGTCACTCTCCTCGAGTGTTCTTTGGCCGTTGCTCGTTCGACGGCTCACGCTGATACATCAAGCAAAGAGGATGGAGCCGTATGCTGCCATCCCTGACACTTGCCACTGGTGGTGGCAAAATGGATTGAGAATAATGCCTCCAACCCATTTCAATTAGACTTTTGATTTGGGTTGGGTTTTCAAATTTTATAAATGGGTTGAAGCGGGTTGGGTTTGAATGACTCAAAATTTGTTGGGTCGTAAATGAGTTTAAGCGATTTCTAAATGGTTCTAACAAGAAAGCATTATAACTTGATAATATTTTAAAAAATTTGAAAAGTTAGTGATAAAATAATTTTTGCAAAGTAAAGAATATGTTAAATAACAAGTAAGTAGTTAAAAAATATACAAAATTATATTGAAGAAAACGTATTTTGTTTTGTGTTGAACTACTAAGGAACTGCGTAAATCCATTATGAACTCGTCTCAAACTCATTACCAACCCATTCTATAGAACCCAACCCAATTTAAATCCGACCCAATATAACCCAACCCAAACCCGACCCAACCTGTTCATTTACCACCACTACTTGCCACCAACTCTGGCAGTAAATATACTTGCCCCATAACCACCAAGCATGGACAGGATGTTCTATGTTAACATTGGTTGAGTTGTTCTACGAACCCCTAGATATACCAACTCAGTCCTAATTCCAAGAAATTGACTATGATCCCATTTGACTATAAATACTCATGGGAAAATCTCCATAAGGGTAGCACATACTTTCTATACCAAAACTCTGCTCGATTTTCTGCATAATTCATTATATATTCCTATCTTACACCGAATTAAGCATCGGAGGCTTTTGGCCTAAAACACTTCCGGCTAGACTCACGTGTTTTCTATCCTAACAGAACAAGAACCCACCAGCATCTGTCGGACCTAAACTCCACGTTAGCTCGAGAAGAAGCTCCAAGTCTCAACCGCATCAGGAGTAACATGGAATACGCTATACTTTAATTATTTCAAATGCATCCATAAAGTGGTCTAACTCCATTAACTCCAATTGGCCATCCACTTGTACATACTTGAACACAAAATTCATAGTCATGTAACCGTTCAATAGTTCAAGTTTTTAACGCCATAGAGTAAATATTAATGCCTTTATTTGCCTGGAGCTGTGTGGGAGACAAAATAATTTAGTTTAAATTTGTGAATTCCTTTTGTTTGCTAGATTTTCTGGTAAGAAATAAGATACGAATTTATGATCCATTATCATGGAACTGCATAATTGATTTCCTTCTTAAAAAACGAAAAAAAAATAAAAGAAATCCCTCATATTATTCAAGTGAGGAAAAAAAAAAAACAAAGGGATAATTATACTAATTACTCTTGAAGTTTGGCTTAATTGCACAAACTGCCCTAGTAAAATCTAAAATTACAATAACCACTCTTGACGTTTATAAAAATCTAACACTTAGCCCAAATCGTTAACTCATTTGACTATTTTTGTTGTTATCATCAAGAAAATCCTATTTTACCCTTACGATTCGCACTCAATATTTTGATCAATTTTGTATGACTAAAATATCCTCCATCACATGATATGTATTTGCAGTGATGGAGCTGGAGGGGCTGGTGGTGGCAGTCGCCCCCCCCCCCCCCCCTTCAATTTTTTAAAAATCCATTTTTTAGTGTATATATTTTTAGAATTATAAATCCCCCCCCCCTCCCAACCCACCACCCAACAAAAAATAAATAAAAATTTGACTTTTATATAAGTTATATAATAAAATAGTATAATTTTTTCTACTCTATTTTATTTTTGGTGATTTATTTTTACTTAATCTCATTTACTATAATAATGAAATTCTCTCTCTATCTCTTTCCTCTCTTTTTCCTTATTCTCTTCAAATTAAAATATGAAAAATTCTATTAAATTCTACTTCTTTCTTCTATCCCAATTAAACACCAAAAATCCTATTAGAATTTTTTTTTTCTCTCACAAACCCTATAGTATTCAACTTTTTCTACATACAAGAAGGTATTGTGTACTAATTTTGGAATTTATACATTTATTTATTTATTTATTTTTTGCAATTGATTTTTGTGTAGATATTTGAATCTTAGGATTATTGATATGAATCTCGATAGTTGTTCAATATTAAACTTAATGAGCCTTGATGTTTATTTGTTGGGCTATTGAACTTGAATAAATCCTACTAATTTGACACTTCATATTTAATTGAGAATGATTTGGGGAATGTGATGGTGGAGAAAAAAAAAAAGATATTTTTTGAGTTTTGACTATATTTTTTTGTTATGAGAACAAAGAGAGAGAGAAAAAAATCTATTTTAATACTTTTTGAGTTTTAATTATATATCATTATGTGGATTTATGCCAATTTTATTGAGTATTGCTAAAAAATTCTTTGTTAAATAATTTTTTAAAAAAATTCATTATCCACTATATTTGTTTCTTTTGAAACAGAGAACAATTTGTTATTTTTTTAGTATCATTTTTTATATATTATTTTTGATTGTAGCACTTCTAATTGGTCATATGCACATAAATATGATAAATTTTGTTATTTTATATATTAATATTATATATACGCATAAACATGATATTTTTTGTTATTTTACATATTAATACTATATATAACCCTTATATTTATATATTTCAATAACTAATGATCTCAAAAAAATTTCGCTCCATCTCAATCAAATTCTTAGCTCCGTTCCTATGTGTTTGAGGGGTTTGTTGTAATAGAATTAAACTTTAACATTCTCTTTATTCAGACAAAGAGATGGATAACACTGTTATTTCCTTTTTTCTAGTTCTCTTAAGTTCTTTTTGTATTTTAATTGGGTGGAGAAGTAGTTGCACCATCTCCATTAATGTTCATCAGTAAAATCCAAAAAGATGATGTTTGCAAGGGTGGCTGGTGCAATTTTTGATTTTACAAGGATAATTTCTGTAATTACACCAAATTTCAGGAGCACTTAGTGTAATTATCTTGAAAACAAATAACAAACCATGAACATGGTTGCCGTGAGCTTTTCTTCTTGACCGAGGTTGGTTGCCGTCATTGCTATATTACGGCAAAATTCTTATATGTGTTTGATTTGAATTCTATATATGTATCAGATTATTTAAATTTTATTACATTATTAATTATTTTTTTAAAAATGTTGATATACGATATTTAATATAATTTAAATCATTAGGTGCATAAAGAGAACCAAATACTTAATTTATATATCTTCTCCGTCCCATTCTATTAGTCGTTCTAGGTTTTTTCACACAAATCAATTACTCTAATAAATAACTTTATCTTTAACTAAATTTAAAATAATTTGACAAAATTATCCTCCCCATACCTCATCAAATTCCATTAAAAATAATAAATGAGAGTAAACTTGGGGGAAAAAAATTAATGCGCTCTTGAAATCTTTAAAGTGATAAATATTATGAGACAAAAAATTTTTTTAAAATAATTAATATTATAAAATAGAGAGAGTAATAATTTTTCCTACATTGTACCACTTAACCCTCTCAGACTCTCAGTGCTACGGAATGGTCCAATAATGCAATTTTTCTTACCAATTTGCAATTATTAATTCAGTACCAATTTGTGGACATAATAAATTATATATCTAGCATGTATCGAAGCCACGGTGAAACCTAAAAAGCAAAGTCTCCGTGTAGAATTAATTGCAGTTTACTGCACATGATCCAATGTATGATAAGTCTTGCTTTCACTTAATTTATTTATTTTTTTGATGAGAAAGTCTTGGTTCCACACAGTTTCACTAATGATAGATACCAAATGGGAAATTATTTTATGAATCGAATTTATGTACATAACGATTTAAATTTAATCATGTATTATATATAATTTTTTTTAATAAAATATATATAATACATGATTGAAAGGCCAAACACTCGATCCATATAAGAATATTTCGTGCCAAACTGTGACACCTTAGGCATATTGGTGCTTTTGAAATTTTTTGAGGTTAATATGATGGCTCGTTTGGATAAATTCGAAAAAAAATGTTTATCGAGTCGTACCTTTCATTATTAAGCCTTTTTTAGCTTATCCTTTTTTCTAAAAAAGAGCAAACTAAATTCCTTTCTATTTTAAAAAACAAAAAAAGTTCATCCAAATGAATTCATAAATTTGCTACACAGAAGCACAAATGTATGAATGAGTATCGGTAGATCATTTCCAAATTATTTAATTTTGATTGAGAGACTCATGGCTTTTCTTTTCTTTTCCTGACCAGCTTCCCAACAAATTTTCCATAAATATAGAACAGTACAAAAAACAGAGGGATAAATTAAATATTGGTGGGCTTGTGGTTCCCCCCTCAGCAATTTCTCTACTATTGTTTTAACGTGTACTTAATTTGACAGTTGGTCTTATTATTTAATGAAACAATTAATGTCCTGTCACGTTCTACATATGGTTGAATTCAATTTCTATATGTTTCATATTGTCTAAATTGCTTACCTAACTCAATTTTATTGTGCAGTTTGCTAGCTAGGGAAATTTGTTTTATTTTGGAAATGGGACATCAGAATAAGGATAATTTCTTCATTTTCTGAGACAAGATTGTTTGAAACGCACGTGCGCGCACACACATACATACACACACTAGTTTTAATTAGTTAGAGTTATACCCGGACTTTTAAATATTCACATTGCAAAGTTAAAATCAAAATTACAGAACACTAACAAAAAAGAGAAGAAAATTAGCAATAAACTAGTTAGCGATAATGCAAAGTTGTCATCAATCACATATATTTAGCAACAAAATACTTTGTTTTGGTTACAAAATGGGAAGAAAATTAGATTGTGTATAATTAATTGTCATAACTGACATTAGCGATACACCTCTATTATAGAGAATTGCCACTAAATATAAACAGTGACAAGTAAAATATTAATTACTTTTTTTATCATCAATTATGATAAAATAAAATAAAAATATTGTTACTAATGAACTCAATTAGATAAAATGGAACGCATTATCACTTAATGCATGTCATCAGTGACAAATTTCATATTGTAACTTTATTTTTTGTCCTAATATCATTTTGTAGTCGAACAAGTCTACGATATAAAAATGTTGTACCTATTTGTAATAGTGAAGCTCAAATCTTTAAGTACTTTAGGAACAATTTAATCCGACAATTATTGATTTATGAAAAAAAAATGTGTTGATTGTCCTAGGATAACTGAATGTTTCTCCACTAAACAAACCTCCAAAGCTCCATCTCACTTGAAAAATTGAATCGATGACATTATAATTTAAAAGATTTTAAGACCTATCCAGTTATTATGTTGTTTCTTTTGGTATCATATATCATATTATAATTGGTCGACATAAGAGTGAGCACCAATTAATAGTCACAATTCATTATCCACTAGGCGAGTTCAATAATTCTGGGCATAAATAATTCACAAAAAGTTGTACCCTGCGCACCTTATTAATCTAGCAAACAAGTTGTATCTATCAATAAAGGCACATTATAAATGTGGACACCAATTACAATATTGGTGAAAATCTCATTTTTGGTACCATATATTTGTTCTTTCTTTAATTTTCATCTCATATTATTGTATTTTTTCACATTGTGTCCATTGTGTTTCAATATGTACCGATCTTAGTACTACCGTTAAATTTTTAACCCCTTCTATTTTGATGAAACTACTAAAAGACAAACTATATTAAATTAAAAAAATACTAAAACCTCCCTATGTATTCTTTTTTTCTTTCTTTTCTTTCTCCCAATTATACCCCACCTAACCCTACTCCACCGATTTCAATTTCAGCAAAAAATGGAAAAAAAAAAGAAAAGAAAAACACACATTGCCACACCTTCGTGTGCGCACATCAAGAAAATTGACCAATAAAATTTGAATGAAACTTTAAATTGAGCATATAATTGGATTGCACATGAGATGAAGAGCGAATCTAATTGAGAAAAAAATGATTAAAAGTGGCTCAACCGTCCATCTGTGTAAGTGTGTGTTTCATATATTTTTTCTTTGTTTTGCTTTTTTTTTTTCTCTTTTTCGAAAGAGGGCTTCCGCATTTTTTTTAATGCAATGGGTCATCTAGAAATGTCACCAAAATATCGACGACAAAAAAATATTGGTGGGACTAAAATTGAAAAAAATGATCAAAGCATAATGGCCGCAATGTGAGACTATATATATATATATATATATATACACATAATTATAATCAGTTAGAATTAAAATTGAAAAATAGCAAATGTATGATACCAAAATTACTATTTTGTCTACAATTTAGAAACTTTAGTATAAGAGAATAAGATTGAACTCGTACAAAATATAAATTGTACTGTTTTTAAAACGAGCGAAATATCATATATATATATATATAGATACATATATACGTGTGTGTACTCACACACAACAGAACGTTGTGATTTGAGGATGGACGACTAACGCTTCTTTAATTGGCGCTCTGAATGCTTGTAATTATTCATTATAAGTTTGATAAATTAAATAATAACTCACGTATAGTACCTAAAATGCACAATAAAACCTCGTTTAGTATGGATCAAAAACCCATGAGCAGTGTTCCTAGGTAGTGTCATTATTGATTATATATACACAAAACATTGTACTATTTTAGAAAAGCGGTAAAATTCCTTAAAAGCAAAACAAAATAATGCATCCGAAAATTGAATTCATCCACCGATTTTATCATTAATTTTTTTGGGGGGATGTCTATAGTCACGACAAATAAATAAAAGCCACCAGCAATGTGTGAACAATAATCCAGGGCCGCTAAAGTGTCAAAATTGAATGGCAAGTACTGGAATTGGCAAAAATAAGGTACATTCGATAAGGCCATTAAGTGGTCCCAAACCATGACCATACTAGGTCATGAAAATGGTCCTAATTCATGGGAGAACTTGAGGAGATAGGGCCGGGCCCACATCAACCTATGAGACACTTTAAACAAACCACTTAACCTAAGAGTTTAGTACAAATTTTGGAAGTAAATCCAATTAGTTCATAATTATGCTTTTTACTAGGAATTTTGTTTTGATAATCTGCGAATTAACACGAGATAATGAGTTTAAGGTTTCAAATAAGACAAGGTAGGTTGTCCTAGAATTAAGTTTGAACTTGTGTTGCATGTGTAAAGGCTTTTTTTTAAAAAAATAGTATGCACACACACACCATCCCACGCACGGAGACAATAAGAATTCAGATCTTGGTGATAAGTTCTCCGTACATCTAAAAATGGAATACATGTTCACTACATCAAAGATGTATTGCATACATAAAGTTATGCTAATATATATATATATATATATATATATATATATATATGGTTAGTTTTTGTATTTGTTGTATCTACTTTCTATTTTTCCACTTTTCATTTTCACGTTCGATCGAAAATTGTTGATTGCACTTTTGAGTTTAATGGTTGTTTTCATAACCTTTAGGTTATGTTTGAATTAATCAATGGTTTTGAAGTTAATCATTTCCAATTCACAAGAATAACTGCATTTTACTTATTTGAATAATGTTATATAATATTAAGTAACCTCTTATTTCGAATTATTCTTGGAGTTATTGTAAGAAAAATTCTTGTTCAAACTCGATTTGGCCGTATCCAATCAACCATGTAGCAAGTGTTAATACACTTAATATGGAATCAATCAAAATTCTTCTTCCAATTTTTTGTCCTCAAATGCAAATTCTTACATCCAAACACAACCGTAGAAGAATTATACATATATATATATATATATAAATTATTATCACCTATTTCTTATGAGAGCTTTCTACAAGTATTTAAAAACATTAAATTTACCTTATTAGCCCTAATGGCACCAAGTTGATCTTTTTTTTTTTTTTTGGTCGGACGCACCAAGTTGATCACTTTCTCATGACCTTGTCAAACGTACCATGACAAAAAAGAATTGGTGACTCGTGAATCTTGCAAATTGACATAGGGCCTTTGTCCTTTATTTTGATTTTTCCATCAAGCAAGGTGGCCTCCCCCCCCCCCCCCCCAACCCCCCTCTCTCTCTCTCTCTGCGTCTTCCCCTTTTTTGAGTGGGGGACTGGATTATGAAGCAAAGTGCTTCACTATATATGCCACTCTTTAATCATATGGATGTTCTTTGGAATTTAGTATAGTGCCAAATATTTAGACACTGTTTGTGGAACCTACTATGAATTAACAAAAATTAAGTGCTAATAATATTAGTTCCGGCCAATCAAAATAATGTCTGTCAAATCCAGAAAGTCTTAGACAGACTGTTTTTTTAACGTATGTTGCATTAAATCAAATGAAAAATTAACTTACATTTTTATCTTCTTGGCGACGCCCATAAATAGGTGCCGTTGATCATACAAATATAGGTTATGCTGTGTGTGTGTGTTATATATATATGATATGTTTGATAAATTTGTAATGGCATCCCATCACTACAAAAAAATGAATAAATTACTGATCTTGAAAATATAACAACTAATAATAAAAAAAACTATCACTAAATATGTACATAATTTAGTGACAAAAGAGTTTATTTTGTTACGAGAATAATTTACACAATATCAATAATGACAACATAGTGTCTAAGACGACAGTATTGATAATTAGTGATACACATGGTGACAACTTTATAACAAAAGAATTTTGTTATAAAACTGTAGTGATAATTTCTTTTTGTTACTATAGGAATGTCGGTAATTGTCAATGGTGACAATTAAAACATTAATTCTTATCATTATCGAGTGATATATTGTGACGAAATAAATATGTTTGTTACTTATAAAATTTAATTAATAATAAAATAGAAGGTATTATCACTTAATACAATAATTGATGACAATTTTTATATTTTTTCATTCATATTACTTTTTCTTATAGTGTATTGAAACATAAATAAATTGATGAATAATATTAACACATTTACTAACTAATTTATGATGAATAAAATTACCTATATTTTATAGCATATTTCAATAAAATAATGATGAGTTATTTCATTAATGAAGCATGATTTTTTTTTTGTAGTGATACTATTCAGATATATAATTAAGTAACAATGTCTCTTATATTTTTGCCGATGATGTTGATAGTAGTTCTTGCAATTTCTTTTTTACAATATAGCTTAATGGTGACAACATTAGTATTTTAAGTTGTCACTATTTAGAGTTGATAATATTGTTATAGTGACAATTTCATAATAATAAAATACTCATTGTGACTTACGAGATATTCTTTTTAACGCTAATTTACAACTACTTGTCCATCGTGAAAATATAAATGCATTTTCATCACAATATATAATGTGAAAAATTAAATTTGTGACAGAATAAATATTTTCACTATAAATCAATCGCTAACGTATTATTGAACATAGCACCAATAAGCAACGAAGTAACCTTGAATAATTCCAAAACAAGACCCCATCAATATTTAAAATTTATGAAAGATTTGAGAACACAACAAATTGAATGACATTTTGCCATTCGATAATCTTATCTTATGTCTGATCAAAAAAAATAATCTTATCTTATGGCAGAAGGAAAAATAATTAAAGTTTAAGTACTATGATTTGTCGAGCCAAGAAAACTAAGTGGGTCAGAAACCAAGCTCAGCTTCCCATTGGTCGACGCGAAACAAAGGAGTTTCACTAAGATGCGCTGTCGAAACATAATTGGTCGACTCGTCACGTCACAGTACGATGATGTTGACGCTTGAACCCCATCCTTTTTTCTGTCAATTTATTCTATTTTTCTTCTCCGTTTTCTTAACTTAGATTTTCAAGAATTTCCATATCAGCCGTTGAAAAAAAATAAAGAAATTATTTTACCCTTTTGCTAAAACAAGAAATTATTATAAGAGGAAATGTTATTAATGTTCTTTTCATATTTAGATTTTTTTTTTGGGGGTTTTTCTTTTTTAATATATCCTTTTGTGGGCATTTCCTTTTTTGTTGATAGAAGAAAGACAAGGAGAACAACAGATGATATATACGGAAATGTTTGGTTCTGCGGTCTGAAAATAAAGAGAGAGAGAGAGAGAGAGAGAGAGAGATACTATCTGTTTTTGTAAATCCTCCATTTTTCTTTTTTGCCATTCAAATGCTAAATCTTACAATCTAAAAAAAAAAAGGTGACTTGTTTCATGCTATTATTCCCTTTTCTTTGATTCCTCTATCCTAATCCGTATTCTCCTATGCTCTTCACAGCACAATAATGCAGAAAAAAATTTAATCTTTGGCCTAATTTCTTTTCTTTCTCTTAATCCCATTTCCTTTCTTGATCTTGCTATTATCTTCCATTTTTCTGAAGAAAAAAAGGAGGGAAAAAACAAAAATAACCGAAAAGGGATCTTCTTAAAAGCTAGGGTTGATAGGGCTGTAGCTCGTGTCGTGTTTTAATTAAGGTGAGTAGAAGTCTTGAGATTTTTAGTATGTGAATTTGAACTAGGGTTTTTAAGGGGGGTTCTTTATTGTGGTGTTATGTGCATTTAAAACACCATATATCCATGGTTTTTGGTTTCTATAAGTTTCCCAGTGAGCCATCACCCTGATTTTCCCCTTTGAAAAAGAATCTTGATTATCGATTTTCTGGGTCGAAGGGCTTCCTCTATTTCAAGTTCTTGATATTTTTTTTTCCCGGTGAGATTCAAACTCAAGTCGGGTCATTTCATGGTCTACACACACACACACACACACATATAGATATATATATGTATATATTTCAATAAAGATTTTATAAATTATTGAACAAAAATTGTGAAATATGTGTAGATAAAAAAATGGTGAGAGGCAAGGTTCAAATGAAGCGAATTGAGAATGCATCGAGCCGGCAAGTGACGTTTTCGAAGCGAAGAAATGGGCTATTGAAGAAGGCTTATGAGCTCTCAGTGCTTTGTGATGCTGAAGTGGCTTTGATCATCTTCTCTCAAAAGGGGAGACTCTATGAATTCTCAAGCTCCAAGTAAGTTAATTTAATTCTTTTTATCTTTGTTTCAAAAATTGAAGAGCTGTGTAAATTGATCTTTACATTAATCCAATATTTAATCCCCAAAAATTTAAGTGGGTTCCACTACTGTGCTTATTTTTAAAGTTAATTTCACGCTTTTCTCCAATGCGTGTACGCCTTTTTTTGTGTTTCCTTCTTGGTCAATTGTACGTTTTGCACACTTGTTTCTTATCATTTGAGATCTTATGGCTTCAAATCGCTTGCTTATGTGTGTGTGGGTGTGTGTGTGTATATATATATATGTGTGTGTGTGTGTGGCCATCACACGATTTTCACGTTGTTATTTTGCAAATGTGCGGTCATTTTTACATGTATATTGATCATCTACAACAAAACAAGCAAAATAGATGTGTAATATTTGAGTGGTAAAATGCCACTTGGTAAATACTGATATACCATATCGAATCTATATGAAATTATAGGTGCCATTTAGAGTACCATATCACCTTCTGGATATGTCCACTACTCATCCCTCTTTTGCTCATGGAATGTTCAGCATTTCATGTGCAAGAACCCCTTATATATATATATATATGTATATATGTATATATTCTTGTTTACTAATCTTGATCATACGACGTTCAGCTTCATGTTCGTCGAAACATGTATTATTAACTTCGACTTGATCAACTTGATGTTAATTAATTTTGGTTTGAGCTAAAGACGATCGAGAAATTTAGCTACTCTATGAAATGTGTCTAGAATGTTCAATCAGCTTCTATGGATTCAATTTGCTAAGGCTTTTAAGTTTGCTATGTGTTATGAACATGTTTTCTAATCTAGCTACTGTTAATGCTAAGTAGCAATTTGTCAAGAATAGTTTTTATTTTTATATTATTTTTTGTTTCTTTTTCAAAAGGGGATCTTTGTTGGTTTCTCCATTACCCCTATAGGACTCGAATTTGACAAGACCAGTTGAGGGTTGCCTTTTCTCATGCTATTTTTTTCTTTTTAGGTGAAATCTCCATTTACTCGACTGTTGTAGTGATTAGATTAGTAGAGTAATCGGATTGTAAATTTCAGCTACATTAATTTTGTAATATTATTTTTTTTTTGTCTGATCAAAGTAAATTATCATCATCTATAAGTTGATATTCAAAAATTCTATAATTAGGAGATATTGATTTGAGCCTGTCAAAAGTTAACTAGCTAGTTTCATATAATCAGATCTGTCAGTCACATTTGCTTTATTAAGAAAAGATTGGTTATATTTCACTGGTGTTCATATAGTTAGATTGTTTACGGTTTTCTTTTTTCAATTGCTTTTTCTAGTCTCTCTCTCTCTCTCTCTCTCCTGTTTTTTGGTTCTATTTATTTTCCTTTCCATTTGAAATTGAACTTTATTTCATCATAGGAATTTCTAGTTCACGATATCAGGTTAATTCATCTCTAGATAGCTATTATATATGGATTTATCCTAGATGAATCTGACAAAATGTGAAGAAACTTAATTAATTAATTTGAGGGGAAAATGCAATTTTCGTCATATAAGTTGACATATTTTGAGTTTTAATTCTTTTATTTGTATTACTTGTCTAGAAAGTTTTTAAAATTGACAATTTTAATCGTATTTTTAATGGAATCTAAAAATTTCGATGGTACACCTAAGCAATTTTAGAAAAATTCTTTCTCGAACCTAGGTTAGTCAAACCCAACGAATCATATGGCAAGTGTATTGCACTTGCTAAGTGATTGGTCACTCTCCCTAAATTATCGACCATTCACAAGGCAAGTGTAAAATACTCGCCACATGATTAACACTGGTTCGGTCGAATCGGATCTGGGTTAGAATTTCCCTCAGTTTTATGTCCACCTCATCAATATTCTGTTGGAAAACTGAGATTCCTGCAAAAACAGAACCAAAATTGACAATTTTGAAGATTTACGAGACAAAAACTCGAATAGTGTAAACGGAATGACTAAAATAAAAAATGAGTCAGACTTATGGGACGGTGTTGGCATTTTTCCCTTAATTTGATTTACCTATTTCAAGCTGCCGCAAATCCAAGTTCTATCAAATCTTGCTTAATTTGTAATATGTTTCCATCAATTTATTCAGACAATTGATAAAAGTTCAGCTTTTGCATTTGACATTATGTACACAGTGCATGTACAGTACATAATGCAGAAGACAATAACCTAGATGTAATAAATGCAGTAGTTCATTACATTAATGAGATCATTCAGGATGTTGAATCCTTGATGAATAATTGAGATGTTTTGTCCTATCCTTTTTGCAGCTTCAATAAATTCAATTGTACTGGGTCAACTTCATTATCATTTGAGTTATTACATTAAATTTTAGTTTCAATCTCATCATCATGGCTTCTTGTCTGTGCAATGTTGCAGCATGCAGAAGACACTACAAAAGTATCTGGATATTACAAAGGACCGAAATGCTGGGGCTGAAGCTGAACAACATTTGGAGGTTCGAATTTTTTTACTACTAAAATTTCGAAAAACAATCTTATTTCTGGTTAATTTATGCGCAACTTATAGGAATTGTTGAAAGACTAATCCTATATGTTAGTTGTTCACTCATGGGGTTCAACCAAAGTATGATTATAGAACCTGTCTAACAATAACCAAATAAGAAATTATGTTGGCAAGGATTAAATACTAATCCAATTGTAAAAGAGGATTAAAAAAGGTAATACTATGTATGGACCTTAGATTTTGATTAGAAAAAGTTGAAGGAAAATAAAATATATAAATAATAATCAAAGCATAAAGTAAATCATTTAAAATGAAGAAAAAAAATTTCACCCTGATTTTAAATTTAATAAATGCTAAAAAGTTTTTATTCATATAAAAAGATTAAATAATTAGAATTTAATTTATCATAAATTAAATATAAAATAAAAAAATTATAGTTTTCTATTTAACACACACATTGAATGTGTCCATTTGACTAGTTCTAAATAAAAAAATAATAAGTACACAAAAGAATTTTTTTATATAAATATAGTTGTAACTATTTTTCTAAGAATTCAACCCAAAATAATATACTAATCTTTTATCATTTAATATCCATTATTGAAATATGATAAATTGAACTTTGAAAATTATTAATCTAAATAATCGAACTGATTATTTTGGATAAAATTCTTACCTTTTCCTTTGTAAATCGTAAACACCGAAATGGAATAATTCCAAAGTCATTTTATTAAAGTATGGTATTTTTTAGTTTCTTTTATTGGGTATATCAGTAATAATTGATTCATACAAGCATTCAAATGATAGTTTATGAAAGAACAGAAATCAAGTTGCATTAATTTGTTGCATACTTGAGTTCCAACTTTTAAGTGGGTTATTATTTAAGAAAATAGCAATTTAATAACAATATGTGGTTTTAATTCAGTGTTTATGATTAAGAAAAAGGAAATAGTTATTAATATCATTTTTATTTACTATTTTAGATTAATCTTTAAAATTTTATTCGAATTAACTAATCCTGACCAAGGACGTAATAAAAAGAATAAATGTTATATTATTATGGGTTGCGACTTTAAGTTAAATTAATTAGAGGCATATTTTTAGAGAACTTTTACTCGTGTGATTGCATTTTATTTTTCTATATGATTTACAATAGCTTTGCAATGAGAATTTCTATTATTTTCTACTCACCATTACATTAGTTGGGTCCCTTGGGATAAATCAACCTTCTTGCTAAAAACAAAGGTAATTTTCATGTTTAATTAAAGAGTTAGCTGGTGTATATATATATATATATAAATGGGATAGTAATTCCTAGAACTTTTGGAAGTCAATTAAGTAGTTGGAAAATTTTGAGTACCTAAATCAATAAAAGTTCTTAAGTTGGTAGAAAAGTGATTAATCAATGATTTTATTTATTTGTTTATTTATTATTATTTTCTTTTTTGCTTTTCTAAAAAGAAGAATCAAAATTATGAAAAATAAATATTGAGGCAAAATACGTTATTGTAGTCAAACATTCCTTTCCTGCATATAATAACTAGCATGTCTTCATTTTATGCATGAATTAAAAACCTCTTAGAGAAAATTGAATTAAGATAAGCTTTGCATGTGTTTATTCACTAAAATAGATTATCCAATACATTCACCATATTTTTGTAAAATAATATTCTTTCCAGAAAAAAAAAAAAAAGTGATGCCAAAGATTCTCCCATCTACAACAAAATATTGATAACAATAAACTCAAATAGAAAGATTTTTAAAAGTAATGGAGATTAAGGTCAATACATTTCCCATATTGTTCAAGAGATAAAGCGAATATTAATAATAAATACTTATTGAACATAGATTATTTCTTTGAACTATTAAAACTCTCTAATTATGACCAACAAATTACAACTATTTTCATTTGTTTATTACTTTAAAAGAACAATAATTATATAAAATTTAATATTTCTTTTATACAATTCAACGTCACCTTCATATGAAACTAATAGTTAAATATATATGTATATATTTTAAACTTTGGCTTTTATGCTATAAAAAATTTGTTGCATTGTTTGATGGATTAAATGGAATACAAACAATGTTTTCTAATATTAATAAAACTTAGATAAACTTGCCAAGCGATTGGTCACTCTCTTTAAATTATCAACCACTCATAGGATAAGTGTAAAAACATTCGTACGTGATTAATTTTTTGTTGATTATTAATAGCCTTGAGTATTTGTGCTAGATCAATTTTTAGTTGAATATGTTCACTTTCATTGATGAAAAGTTTCTTAGTAAGATAAGTTTTAGTTTAAACTTTCATGTCGATGCACGTCTTTGTTTACCTTACTTGCATTAACATAACTGACACTTTCAGACCTAGTAATACTCACCAGGAAATTTCAATTTTTATAAGAAAAAAAGATTGATTGTGATTAGAAAAAATAGATAATATTAAATTACATAGTAATAGGGTAAAATGTATGAAGATGGAGAAAAGGGAGTAAATTTGTATCATAGGATTCAGGATGAAGAGAATTGTTACTATTGTGTTAGAGCAAAAAATGTGTCTTCTCCTTTACTTAGAGAAACCAAAAAAAAAAAAAAAAACGCATTAATGTATTTTAATAAGTGTCATGAGTTGGTTGATTTTGATTTATTTTTGTAATCAAGAGAAAGGCTAGGAAACATAAATGCATAGTAAAATCAATGAAACTTTTTTCCTTCAAATGGAAAAAACTTGATTGAAGGAAAAAAAATTTAAAATTCTAAAAATTTTAAATTTGGTTAAAATAACTACATTGAGTCAAACGTCTCGCTATATATATGCTATATAGTATAAATAGCTTAGCAATGAATAACTATATTGAGTCAAACGTCTTGCTATATATATGCTATATATTCTTAGAGTCAAATGTGGTGAGAAATTCTAAGAATACGGTCTGCAAAAAAAGTAAAGAAAAACGAGAATGATGCCTAAAGATCAGTTCTATCATTTGAAATGAAGAAAAAACTTTCTTCATATTTTCCGCAACATAATCTAGGATAAGACATAATGTAAAGGATAATAAGTTTTTTAAAATCTTTCTTGATTTGTTTTATTTTTACTAAAAGATATTATTACATAAATAAGAAAAATTATGACTTAACTCTGATTTTTAATTGTTGCTCAATCAATGGAGCTAAAGTCAATTAAACTTATTGAGAATTTGAATACTAAAAGGTAAAAAATTGATGACAAACCTATAAATTGTTTAGAAAATTTTGAGCATATGCTGTATGTAGAAACTTACGAGAATAGTAAGTATTTTTATTATTTATTTATTTATTTCATTTACAAAATATGATACTGATAAATAATAAAAATTTCACATAATTAAAATTTGAACATCAATTATTGCGGCAATGAAAGGAAATAAAATCATTGAGTGTCATTGAAAAATTAAATATGAAAGGCAAAATTAATCATCAATCAATATCATTCTTATTTTAAATAAAAAAAATGTAAAATTCTAAGAATTCAGAATTTGATTAAAAAAATGAGCCATTGTGTAGCTAGTCAAAAGATCTTGATGTAGATTAAACAATATTCTCTCATACATAATTAACGAATTTCTAACTTCCGCTAATGTTGTCTAGTTTATTACTTTTGATTTCAATAGAAAAAAAAAAATCCATTTTTTTGGAGGAGTTACTAAAACCTTTTTTTTTTCGAGCTATAATTGTTTTTGCAGTGCTTTGGGTTAATATCTTTTCCAACTGATTATTTCATTGGAATATGAAAATATATGGTTAAGTGCAAATTTTGTACGACGCATATGGTAAAATGTGACAAAAAGAGATCAGTAAACAAAATGAAACTGAATATAACTTAGCTATTGACTTATTTTATACCCTTTTTCAATTAAAATGTTAATAATAGTATAACAAAATAAAAGACACTATGTTCTGAATTTCATAGTAAAAGTGTTTAAAAATTAATATAGCCAATAATTGGAACCCTAAAGCACCTGAATACTAATTCAACGTTCAAATGCATCATTCTAGTTTTCAATTTCGGACTGTCCTTTGATGGTTGATTCTTTTTGTTGCAGCATCTAAGGCATGAAGCAGCATTCTTGGCTAAGAAGATAGAGCAACTAGAGAATACCCAAAGGTATCATTATGATTATTATTATAACTTTTTTCTATTGAGCTTGTGGAGCTATAACTAGTTATGAATTAAGAAATTACTATTGGTTGTATCAGCAAGCTTTTAGGGCATAATTTGGGTACATGTTCCATGGAGGAACTTCAAGAAATGAATGACCGGTTGGAAAGAAGCCTCAAGGCCATAAGGTCGAGAAAGGTATATACATTCTGTAGTCCCTCATTAGAACAGGAAAAAGGAAAAGGGAAAAGGGTACGGTTTATTTATTGCACCTAAAAGGTGGTTCATATCCTCAATTTCATTCTCTATTTCATCATTTCTTCCAATTTAGATAGTTTCGTATATCCTTTTACACTGGACGTACGTCTGTGAATAAAATGGGAGATCAAATACAAAATGAAATAAAAGATCAACGAGCTTAAAAAGAGCTAAATATTTTTCTCTTCTTTTTGCCCTTTTTTAGGAAAAAAAAAACTATTTACAACTTCATCTGAACAATCAGTAAAGAAGTTAAATTTCCTGCACACTGCTTCAGTTGAAATTTTGAACTTTATGAAGATAATTTATATTAATTCACTATAAGAATGTATCACATTCAATGACTAACCAATACATTATAAATATAATTTTTGTGACGAATTTTGTCTACAACAATTTCGTTAGTAAATACCTTATTACTGATTGTTTCATTAGTTCTGCTTTCATTGAATTCTGTCACTAATTCATTGCAAATACCTTAATTTTGTGAAAGAATCTCTTTGTTACAAATTTTTTATGAGTGAAGGGCGTGATTTCTTATAGTTATTTAAGAAATTCACTAATAGAATAAACATAACAATGAAATTGAATGGACATCTAATATAATTCTTGTTCATTTCCAGGCTCAACTATTCAAGGAGGAAATAGAAAAATTACAAGCAAAGGTGTGATCAAAATGCATAATGACTCGCGTTTGATTTACTTTACACTGTTCCCAAATTTTTTGTACTTGAATTTCTTTCGAAATTTCAGGAGAAGTTTCTGTTAGAAGAAAATCGAAGACTCTGTGACAAGGTAAAATCTTTTATCATCCATTTCATTCAAAATTTAATATACTGAACTTTGATTGGTACATTGATTACTGCAAATTAAGTGATAGAATGGTTGGTTACTGAGCCTCATTTGTTGGATTTATTCTTGCTTGTTTGTTATATTCATTTGTGGTAATAGAATCTGTTTAAACCAAATTCACTTTGAGCTAAGAGGTTGCTAACACATAGTTTAATCTATATGTTGATAATTATAACATAATTCAATATAAATAAAATAAAACTAAAGCATCAATTAATTAGATAGTTTAGTCATTTTTCATCATGTTTGCATGTGTTACTTTTGTAAAATTAAGATTGTTCTTATAATTTTGGAAAAATTATGATTTTAGGATCGTATGTTGTACCCTCTAACAATTTTAGGATACTAATTTTTCGTATTAAAATTTTGGGACATCAATTTAAGATTTTTTTCACACATTTAGGACTTACAACCTTGAAATTTGCAAAATTGCCGGAAAATTGACCAAATTAATTGGAAAATTTTGATCGACGATGACAAAATTGGGGTTAGTTTACAAGTCACTGAGTAGGTGGCGCTTACTTGGCATTTAGAATGAAGTGGCAGGACACCTACGATGACTTAGGGGGTAATTGTGTCAAATCACTTGGTCTTGTGATTATCAAGTGACACCCAATTTAAGATTTTGTACCATTTTTATCTATCAACACTCGAAAATTAGATTAATTCCCAAATCACATTCTACAAAAACTAGGACTTTCTATCTCTCTCTCAAATTATCGACAAATTTCCAAATCAAATTAAAAAACTTAGGGTTTTCTCTCTATTAAGGATGAATTGAACTCCACGCCAAATTTCTCCTATTTCTGCTATTCTCTCCTCTTCATCTTCCTCAATATTCTCTTTCTATGTCCTCACATAACTGCAGCAAACAATAATTCTATATTATTTTTATGGCTTCAGTTATCATTATCATCTTCTTCTTTTCCAGCCCCTGTAAATGGTCATTCATTTCGTGCTCCCTTGATAATCATGTCACAAAATAAATATTCAATCCGTTCATCTCGCCATCCTCTTTCCTTCAAACCTTTCCTCGTTGAGCTTTCTTGAAAGCCTAATTATTTTCGGGGCTAATCTCACCGAAACAATCCTTGTCGATATTGGAGACTCTGTTTCATTGAAAAAGATCGATGTGAGTTACAACAATCTCGTCGGGGGCATTACAACAAGCATTGGTAAGCTCAAGAACCTGAGGGAGTTAACTCTGAACTCTAATCTATCACTTTGTTCACTTTTGAAAACATACTTTGTTCACTTCTGAATCTTATATTTTACTTACTTGGACCCAAGGAAGGCTTTTGGAGGAGAAATTTTTTATGTTTTCCCTCCAAAACTAACTTCTGTTAGTTGGCTTTATGTGAGGTGTTAGAAAAATATTTTCCAAGTCAGACAAATATAATCCCAGTTGGCATACACTTAGGATTTAAATCTTCACGTGATCCGTCATTTGATATTTTCCAGAAATGAGACGTCGGAAGTCCTAAATGTGTCAAAAAATCTTAAATTGATGTACTAAAATTGTAATACGAAAAATTAGTGTCTTAAAATTGTTAGAGGGTACAATATACTGTTCTAAAATTATAATTTTTCCTATAATTTTACATGTCCTCATGTCACTTTGATCATTTGGGTATGTTTTTGGTACTTTTTCATAGTAATGTTTTACCTTTAATTTTTTCAGGTGTTCTACGCATTTTGTGTGTTTGTGTTTTATTTTGACCTAATTTGGAGTGCTTAATTCAATTAACATCCCATATGTCCTTTAGGGCCTTTTGCTACATTTGCTATTTTTCTTATATATGCATTGTTTCTATAATTAGGGGTACAATTTTTTTGTATGATTTGTAGCTTCTAATTATGTTTGAAAGCTGATAAAAATGTCTATACAAAAATCAAAGAAGCAGAGAATTTCCTATTTTTTTTAAAAAGGAAAAAAAGAAATAAAGAAACTTTTTGTGATGATTGAGTAATTAATAATTTCTCTGAAACCCAACTAGTTTGCACAGTTGATAAATAAAATTCCAATCTTGGTTGAATTTCTTAGAACTATAATATTTCTCTCATTGAACTGAACTTTTAATGAAAAACCTAAACTTCAGTGAATTTATGCTGTGATGTCACATCTTTTAAAGATGGCGTTTGGGGAACATATCACATTTTAGGGTTTCAAGGGAGGCATAGTGATTGAAGTCACCTAATTGATTGGTAAAATGTTATCAATATTGAAAAGCTATGATTCAGTATTTTCTATTAAATGTACCTGTATATAGAATGAAAGATTCAACTGAAAAGCCACTCATTCATTCACAGGTCACACTTATTTTGAAAGGGTTATTGAATGTCAGTTAGGCACCAATTTGTAATTGACTAATACATACATGCAATGACCTAACTTTTTGCCAGACAATACAGCTAAACCTGAATATTGGTGCAATAACTTGGCAGCCCTATTTGACCTAAAATTCGAGCTTATCATTACGTTCATTTGTTTGGTTTATTTGGTATATTTGTTTGTGTTGATATAATCTGCTGAAACCAATTTTACTTTGAGCTAGTAGGCTGCTGTGGGTGGTAAGAATTATAAGCAAGCACCCTTTTTATCAACGAAATTTCCAGTAAATAGATTTCATTACAGATAGAAGATATTTGTAATGAATTTATGATGGAATTCAACGTTAACAAAACTAAAGCAATAACTAATTGCCAGAAATTTACTAAAATATTTATAATGGATTTCATAAAATTTGAGACAGATTGGACTATTAATTGGGGTAGGGGGGGGGGGGGTTGCATTCTAGTAGTGAAAAGACAGGCTGAGTCCAAGTAAATTGCAACATGTAGTTGAATCTACATACTAATAATCATACCATAATTTCAATCTAATTAGAACCAACATTATCAACTAATTAAATATTTTAGTCATTTTTCTTGTTTGTATGTTGCTTTTTGTGTCTTTCATTTACCATTCTTCTGATAGTTTTACATGTCCCCATGTCACTCTGATCATTTACGCTATGTCTGGAGCAAGAATTTTGGTAAGAAAAAGTGAGAAAAATAGAAATGATAAAAAATGAAAATATAAAATACTATCATTTGAAACAAAGAAAATTTTTCCATCCTATTTTCCGTACGAAATTCCAAGAACCAAATGGAGGGTTAAGTTTTTTTTTTTGGTTGTACTTTTTCATATTTTTAATTCTACCGGTGTTTTAGGCTTTTTGTGTGTTTGTATCAATTTTCACCTATGGGTGCCTATTGCATTTTACTTCCCATTTGTCCTTTTAGTTCCTTTGTGTACATTTGCTAATTTTCATTTATATGCATTGTTTGTATAAGGGGTATAATCTTTATAGCTTTAAATTATGTATTTTAGCCTACATTTCAGTCAATTTGTGCTTGTGATTCACATCTTTTAAAGACGACTTACTTCTGGGGAAAAAAACAATAACACATTTTAGGGTTTCAGGCGAGGTATATTGATTTAAGTCACCTAATTGATTAATTACATGTAGTCATGAAAAGGATAGCTAGCTGTGATTCAGTATTTCTATTAAATGTGTCTATATATAGCATGAAAGATCCAGCTTAGAAGTGATTCATTCATTCACAGGTCACATTTATTCGGAAGGGTCATTGAATGTTAGTTAGGTAGTACCAAGTTGTAATTGATTGTTACATTCATGCTATGACCTAACTCTTTTCTAAGAAAGTACAACTAAACCTGAATATTGGTTCAAATTTGGTTGCCCTTTTTAAACATGTCTTTCAAATGCTACATTTAGTGTGATACTGGGTATTTCTTTTTCTTTTTTTTTCCCCCCGTAATATTGGGTGATTGGATGTATGTGTTCGATAAATTTTATTGACCTGACGGAAGTTACAGCATTATTTTTGCCCACATGTCATCTATCAACATGGAATCACTGTTTAAACTGCTAAGGAACTTTTGCTCCAGGGATAAGATAGAGGTCTCATTATATTTTTGAAGTTTCACAAATCTGAGTATTAATTTTATTGATATAGTAGTTAATTTGCAATAGTTTCTTCCTGATATATAACCTGAATTCTGGATTATGAATGATGTTACTGTATGAATATTTCTTGAGTTTGAAGTATAAATATAATAATCGAAACGTATTTAATCTGCTCTAGTTGAATATATATATACATATATATGTGTGTGTGTGTGTGTCCTAGCTAAGGTAGCAATTTTTGTTGTTGCTGTTGTTGTGACTGTTGCGTAGATGAAGATTCGACATTGATCCCTATCAATTTTTTTGAAAAAATTCAAAAATCTTCAAATTACAAGTCACGTCTGAAAGACTGTTTACGCGCAGCATAAATTAGGAGTACTACTTGTTAACACAGTTTCGAAAAAAAAAGCTAGTACATCATCGAACTTCGTAATTAGTAGACATTTTTATTGGTGTTTAAATTAATTGAATTGTAAATGCAGGTGGGATTGAAGCAAGGAGATGAACGAAAAAAGCAGAAAGAAATAGGGAGTTGCAGCCAAAGCACACAGAGTTCAGAGGTGGTGACTGAATTGTTTATCGGCCCACCAATAACAAGGATTGATTAATACTGCCTCAGCTTCACGACGTCTATACAAAATTAACGGTTTCATATAGTAATTATTTTGTTATCGTAGTTTGCCCCAGCCCAAAAATAAATAAGTACAATATCTGTGCAATATTTTACCTTCCTAGTGCCTTGTATTTTCAATTTTCTGTGTTTGAAAACAAATTGTAGAACAATTATATATGCTGCAATAACAATTTCAAGGCCTTAAATGTAGATTACATTGGCCTTTTGCTATTGTAATTAATGTCTGAGGTTTTTTTTTCTTTCTTTCTTTTTTTCCGCCCCTGATATTATGCAGGTATATTGACAAGATTTGAATCCTGACGCTATTCTCCCCACTCCTTTAAAGGCGTGTTAGATGTCCATTAAGCCAAACACCTCGGATATAATTAATGTACAGGTTAGGTTGGTTTCTTTTCCTTTTTTCCCCCCGCCCTTTTTAACTTTTAGGTGCTTCCGTTTTATAATATTGCAACTTTTGGGATAATTTTCATTTTCGTTTGTTATGTTTGGGAGTGTATGTTTTTTGTCCGTTAAGTATGCCCTCTATAATTTTGATCCTATAGGTTTTAAAATATTACAATTTCAGTCCAATTTTACTGGAATCTGTTGGAACTCGCTGACGTGGCACATAAAATTGTGACATGATGTCAGCGACCTGATGGATTCTGATGAAATCGGACTGAAATTGCAACATTTTCAAAACATATTGGACCAAAATTTCAAAGTGAATATTTAACGGGTAAAAAACATACACCTCCCAACACAACGGATGAAAATAACACAAATTCTTGCAACTTTTACTACTTAACTATTTTTTCCCAACATATTTAAAATTAAGCTCTTTAAATTAAAAGCATAAGCCTTCACAAATATTACCCATACACTATTGTTCAAAACATCCATTCTTTTTCTTAATTGTTTAACTTTTTCTTTTTTTTCCTTTTTCAAGCGGAGGGAATTTCGAACTTTTTTTTCCTTTTTTTTTCATGAATATACCACAACACATAATTAACTCCAAAAATGAATACTTATTTGTTCCATTTTCAAGCATCAATTCAATTGGGCATGAGATTTAATAGTTGAGTTGAAAAGGTGAAAGTCTTGTGTGTAATTGAAAGCTGGTGGTGTCGCACCATTATCTTAAGATAGGCTATTTCAGATTAAAAAAGAAAAGTTATTACTCTAAATGAGGTTATTTCTAATGGTAAAAAAATAAATAAATTCTATCATAAAAATTATCATTTGAAAAGTACTTTTTTTAAATAGTATCATTTGAAAAGTACTTTTCTTAAATCAATTCATATAGGCCTATTTCTATTATATTATTATTACTGCCACCTAAGATTTTGTCGCTACCTTTAGTATTTTTCTTAGAGCTTTTAAAAAGTTTATAAATAAAATTGTTCTCTCTAAGTTTGAAAAACTATGAATAATAAAGTTTGGCTAGGCCGAGGCTGGGCACCAAGCTACTAATCTTGAGCTAAATAGCTTCAGACAGAATAAAAAACGAACAAAAGAGGGAAAAATAAATAATAATATAAAATGCATTGAACTTTATCTCACTATTTTTCGCCATGAAAAATTCAAACATTGCTTATTATGATACTGAAGAATATTAGAGCAACTTATTTAATAGGAGAATAGCTAGCTGTCAAAGACTTGACCCTTATCAAATGCTGCCATTTTCTTGCAATTGAACAAATTAATACTATATGGGAATGATAATTCACAATTGGACGAATTTTGTGAAATATTGCGTACCAAAACCATAAGAAAGAAGCTTACATTTATATATTTTTATTACTTTATATAGGAAGAAGAAGAAAAAAAAAAAGAAAACTTACATGTCTTCATTTTTTTTAATTGTTTATTGGCCGCCTGATGTCTAACACCAACACGTACTAATGAAATCCGAATTCGAGTAGGATTGAACCACTTAAGTGTTAACTTCTCCCTACCAAGGACAACTGCATTCTAAAAATTCGAACGTGAGACCTTTAGAAAAGGACTGTATCGGCTTTATTGACGCCAATTTAAATGTAATTAACAAATTATTTTACCAAAAAAAATTCAAAATTTAATATATCATGCAAGAATAATAGAATCTGATATATTATATGATGCAAGAATAATAATGGAGGAAAATATTCAAACTTGGAAATCAGTATAAAATTGAATAAATAGAGTTGGAAATTGATGATTGGATATATGAGGTCGCACCTGCAAATGATCATGCACGCTATTATTTTCTATAAAAGGGCCTTTTTTTATTTAGATAGGCCTGACATAGAGCTCCGTGAGATTTGGACTTTACAAACTGTATAAGTCCAGGTTTTAATAATTATGGGCATTTCAATTTTCTTGGGTTCTTATCATATACTTTCATAGCCCCTGAATAGTATACACACCTACAGTTTTTTTTTCATATATAGGATGGCAGTGCTAGGTGCGAAAATAATATTTTTATTTTAATGAAAAACTGTCAACCGATGAAATTTAAATTTAGTTCAAATTTGATTTTGGAGAAAAAAAAAATGGTGTTATAAACTTGAATATTTTTCTTTTTGAATGAAATATTCTGTTTTTCAAGAAGAAAGCCTTGTTAGTTGGGTACTTGGATGTAGTTCAAAATGATAAAAATTACAAAATTTATACAATTATCTATACTATTATAAAAATAAAGTCATTTTTATCTCACAAATGACAGGTTATTTATGTGATTTTACAAAATTTGCCCTTCAATTTTATGTAGAATAAATAGAGATATGTAAAATTATGGCTAAAATGGACAATTCACATGAAATCGATTTAATTCGGATACCAAATTTTGATATGTCAATTTTACTCTTTTAATTAGTAAACCCATTCAATAAATAAACAAATAAAAAGGTTAATATTGTAATATTACATTCAATTTAAAAAATTCTTTTTCTCAATCCACAAACCACTTTATCTAATTACAATTACTTAGTTTTTTTTTTCTCTTTTTTGCGTTTATTCTTGATCATGTAATTTTATTTCATATAATTATTTTATTTTTAAATTATTAGAATTTAATAAATTATTTCAAATAATTCTTTAAAAGGTATTCTTATAAAAAAAATTAATAATATGTTTATATTTTCATCCTAAAAATTTTTAAGTTTCCCTAGAAAAAAAAAATTATTTCTTTATATATATACTTAAATAACTACGTAGAGGTGAGGTTTTGGACGTGCTAACTTTGGGATTCCAAAATTGACTTTAGATACTTTAATTGCGATGTCTCAGTTGATATTGAGGAACACAATTTTAAATCCTGGCACTTGCAAGATAGGATGATCCAACAAGATAATAAAAAACAACTGGACAAATTTCTCTCTCTCTCTCTCTCTCTCTCTTGCAAACTAGATTAGAAATAATTACTATATGTTATGGTGATATGGTGGACACAAACAAATGCAACAAATAAATACCGCTTTGGGAATTTGTTGATCGTATCAGCTTGAGATTCAGTGCATTTTGTAGGTCTTGAATAAATTAATATAATATCCAGTCGATAGATTTTGAACATAAAATAAGGACTCCAAAGTTAGAGGTACATTTAGAGAATACGTTAAAGAAAAATTAGAATAATTATTCATATTTAATGATATATGTGTGAACATGAATGTTGCCAGAAATGGTAAATGAGATTGTACTTAAATAAATTATCAAAATAGAGAGAAAATTTAATTAATTATGGTAAATGAGATTGTATTTAAATAAATTATCAAAATAGAATAGAGTACAGAAAATTAAAAATTTTATTATATAACTTATATAAAAGTCATTTGGGAGGGGTGGGGGCGGGGGTTGTGGGCGGAATTTTAAAATTTTAATAAATATATATACTAAAAAAATATAAAATTTTAAAAAATTGGAGGGCAGGGGATGGGGGGGCCGTTGGCCGCCACCACTAGTCCCCTGGCTTCGTGACCGTGTATGGAACAACATTAAAGTTAAGAATTGCACATTCATCTCTTGAATTATATATAGTTACACTACTAATATTAAACTTTTTTTTTCTTCTTAACAATAACTTGGATGCCTCATAATTAAATGTTAAGTGGCATTAGTTTAACTGACACGAGTTAAAAAAAACTAATATTGGTACAAAATCAAGACGATAAGGAGTTGATTGTAATTGTAAATTAAAGTATAGATTAATGAGTGCATATCAAATTATAAATTCTTGGGGACTGACTTCCAAGGGGAAACTCGCTTTCAAGATATAATATTTGTTGGAAAATGTATTTTTAGCAAGTTGGCATTTAGCTAACTTTGAGAAATTATTAAGTGGATCATAAATTAAATTTATAATTATGGTTGAAATTAATATATTCTATTTTGAAAATAGATATGTGAATAATGTGTTTATTTAATTAAATGCAATTTTGGTGAAATTAATTGTCAAAGATGGCCGCCTAAGTAGGTGGAATTAAGAATGAGAAGTTATTTAAGAATGTCATCCCATGTGCAAAAAATGTAGAAAAATTGTCCACTTAATATAGCCCAAAAGTTCACCAGGAGTTGGGATTCATTGGGAATTCCCAAACGTGTAAATGGGTGAGGATCAAAGTACAAATGAGTTCGGGCCAAGGCTCACATGTGTGCGTGCCACCATTGTCCGGCTGGCTCGATGTGGCAGTTGGGCTTGGGCGATATATATTTTCTTGGGTTAAATTCAAATTGAAATCAGGTCAAATCAAACCCGAATACAAGGTAACTTGAGCTGGATCAGGAGATTTGGTGAAAAGCGAACCAAGTTGATGCGGTGCTAACCGAATCGGCATGAGTCAGGTTTGGTGCGGTCTAGGATGTACAATTTGCATCTATGTAAGGAGTGACTATAACCTTTAAGATATTATAAATATATCCCAATTCTGTCAAAATCATTCATTCTCATCCAAAGCATTTTCCATTTCACTACATAAAATTTCCAAAAGCATTCTATGTTAATCTTCAAGAGTTCAAACACCTTTTGTTAGTTGTTCCTGAGATTTATGGTGCTCCTATCTCAAAAAAAGTCATTATATCTTGAGAAAAAATTGCCAACGAAACCGTGAGCACTATATGGAATCTCGCCTCGACTTTATTTTATTGAAATCACCACATATTTTATAATATTATTAACTTGAACTTGTTATAATACAAAATCAAATTATTTAATTATTGACCTCTTATCATTTTTATTCTTGTTATAACTTTAAAGTAGTCTTAAGTATACAGGAACAAGAAGAGTGACTATATATATTTTGTATATTATTTGATAAATATTTCAACGATCTTATGTGGTATATTTCTGATGAAATTCAACCAGATCTAGTTTAACATAAATCAATCAAACATCAGATGAGGCTGCTTAAGGCTCGCGTTTGACTTTTTTTTTTTTTTTTAAATATTGGTTCTTCATTACTCCTTTCATTAGGTCTTGCTATAGATCTATTCGTTGGTGCAATAGCATATTGTCAATCCATTTGTTTGTCCTAGGCTCGGAGGTTGAGTCAGGGGGTTCAAGTCTATATCAAACTAAATTTTACATGTATATTTTTAAAAATTTCAAATTCACCCCCCCCCCCCAACCCAAGGGCCTTAAAAAAAATAAAAAAAAAATCTTTAATATTTTATAAAAATATTATTTCTTCAAAATAAAAATTTATAAGTCCACCCTTATCTAGATTCACGTTTGACTTGATTTTGGTAAGTTCTACTCTTCAATAATTAAAATTATTTTAACTTTTCTTTTGTTTTCTTTTTTTCTCTTTACTTTTTTTTTTCCTTTTTGAGAAAGAATGACTGAATCAACCAGACAATTGCGTTATATATACATCAAATTAAGTGCAAACTATTACATTAAATTTAATCAATTATCAAATTTACTATTCTATAAAGTATAGACTTCTATTTTGGAACAAATAATCCATATTTTTTGCATTTTTGGCTCAAAAAATTCTTCAATAGACTAGGTGCCGGTTTCATATATGCACCTAGTGGTCCAAATTTAACCACACCTCATAAATTAGTCTTTTTATAAAATACATACAAAGTGTGGTTGATTAAATCTAGACCATTAGTGTATAATAGAATACATACACTCGATTCATTAAAATTTTTCCTTTCCAACCCTTGTTGTCTAATTCTCTTGGTTTGCGAGTTTTTACTTAACAATTAAGGCAAATGCCTTATTAGCTTTTAGCCTTTTCTTAAACTCAATCCTTAAACTTGGTTCGGTTGCAAGCACTAGATTTAAGTTCAGCCCTAGCCAACACAACTTTACTTCTTACTCTTACAAAAATAACAACAACAACAACAACAACAACAACAACAACAAAATAATAATAATAATAATAATAATAATAATAATTTGACAAATATAACATGACATTTTTATTAAATTTCTCAATTATATATGCACCTATTGTTATATTTCATAAACAGTGCTCTAATAAATAATATCAAATTTTAATTAAAATATACTTTTTGTGACACTATGAAATATCAATAGACCATAGTTACAATGCACGGCATTTCAACTGATATCTTGAATTTAAAAATGTATTTGAGGAAATCTTGATATCTTATTTTTAAAATATAAACTTCTCTCGTGTAAAATTCGCCGCACACTTCACAATCCAATACACCCGCCTATACATCCTCAAATTCATCGATTTCCTTGATCCGAATCAATTTGAAGATCATCCCTCTTAAACAAAACTACAAAACGTAATAAATCAGCCACGAAATGAATTCCATTTTCCTTTTTCGTGTACGGTTTTATATCTCACGTCATTGCATGCTATCCAAATCAAGTCTACTGAACCATACGGAGTACGTACGTATACGTTCCATCACCCAAATCAAATAAATCAAGAATGCCCACAAACTAGCTTTCCAGAAAGAATAATTACTAAAATAAAGAAAGGGGAAAGAAAGATTGACATCAAAATGCAAATAAAAAGAATTGAAGAGTGGTCCCTGAGAAATTCTATTTTGGGACTAATTTTTGGTGGATTCGGACAAATGTCCCATACCAGGTAGCAAAGGACACAAAAGGAAATGGTCACACGAGAAATAACTGAGATTTTTGGAACCAGAGATGGACCATACCTCGTAACATGAAATTTTGACTCTGTGCTATGAATTAATTCTAGGGTTTCGAAAATATACTTTTAAAAGTTGTTAAATTATAATGTGGAATTGTGGGTACTCAATCGGCAATATTTTTCTTGATTTCCAAACAAATACAGACTTAAAACTAATTATCTAGTTGGTTGAGCCAATTCTTTTTTTCTTTTTTTTTAAAATTTTATTGAGGCACTTGAAACATTAGGCAAATTAGTATGGGCAAGGATGGGACTATTTTTTTTTTTTTTTTTATATATATATGAGAACACAATTGAATATTTATGATATATAAAATACATTTTATCATTTGGAATTGGGTAGGGGGGCCGAATGTTTGAACTTTAATAAACGGACTATTTCTTTTAGTCTCGACTCCATTTTGTATATTGATGAAGTCGTAATCCTATCCCACATCGAGTGGAAACGAGATGCTTGAGCGCCTTATAAGCGCCATGTCCTCTCCATAGCTTTGACGCGTTTTAAAAACCCCCATGGCCTGATGGTTCGCCGTCTTAATGGCCAGTAGAAGGGACAGTATCTGGGCTGGAGGCCACCGGGTGGAGATTGAATATGGGTTCATCATATGGCATCGTCCGTGGGGACCGAATGGTTCTCAAGCCCCTCGTCTAGGGGGCTTATGATGAGGTCGTAATCCGTCCCACATCGAGTGAAGACGAGGTGCTTGAGCGCCTTATAAGTGCTAGGTCCTCTCCGGGACCGAATGGTTCTCAAGCCCCTCGTCTGGGGGGCTTATGATGAGGTCGTAATCCGTCCCACATCGAGTGAAGACGAGGTGCTTGAGCGCCTTATAAGTGCCAGGTCCTCTCCACAGCTTGGACGCGTTTTGAAAACCCCCCTGCCTGATGGTTCGCCGTCTTAATGGCCAGTAGGAGGGACAGTATCTGGGCTGGAGGCCACCAGGTGGAGATTGGATATGAGTTCATCATATATGTATATAATTTACGTTGGAAAGATGAAGAAAAACACGAAACTAGATCGAAATTACCACCTTGACGGTTTGTTTAATTATGGGATTATTTCCATTTTAGTCTCATTATACTCAATTTCTCATTTTTTGGGTCCCAGTTTCAAAAAAAATTGTCAAAACAGTCCCATTGGATAATGTTTAGTTACCAAAGTAGTTTTACCGTAAGTATGACGGAAAAGGCACGTGAGGAGCTTGTATGCCGTTAGTCTTCAATTTTTGGGGCGAAATGAGCAACAAAATTTGATTTTGATGAAAAATGATACATTTTCCACCTTTTTCCAGCCAAAAACACTCTTTCTCCTATATTTTTCTTCCTTTTTTCCATACTTATTCCTTTGTTGTTGTCGCTGTTGCTTTTTGTGTGTGCGTGTGTGCAGGAACATGGATTTTTATCATGGAAATCCAGCACAGACGAGGATATCTTGTACAGACGAAAACCAGAGTAGAAGAATCTTGTGTTATTCTGGTGCTAATGGTCTTACTACTTGTGCATATGCAATTGGAAAGAAATAGTTATTTGGTCTATCGTTCTAAGAAAACATCCTCTTTATTAATGAAATTTTATGATGGAGAGATTCTATCATAAGTTTAAGTTATTTGTGATGAATTAGTGATATAATTTATTGCAAATAAAATTAAAGAAACAATAAATAACAATGCATTTTATAATGAAATTGTTATAAACGAGAGTCGTAACAAAAAGTAAATTTATAATACAATAGTGTATGCCCCTTTCACTAAGAAGCACCCCTATTAACATCAACACATGCCATGAATCTTCTTCACTGATTCTCATCTGTTTAGGAGGTCCTCATTTGTATTGGATTCCTACGATAGCAATATAAAAAAAAAAAAGAAAACGAAGGAAGAAGAAGTATGGAAATAAAATGAAAAATAGAGTATATAAAGAGTACAGTTTTGTAGGAAATAAGGTGGAAAATGTGTCATTTCCATTCAAAATCAGATTTTGCTGCTTATCCCCCCCCCCCCCCCCCCCCAACAACTGAAAATTAATGGCGCATGTGCTACTCACATGCCTCTCCGGTTAAAAGACTTACGATGAGACTGTTTTATCAATGAAACGTTATTTGATGAGATTGTTTTGATAATTTTTTTAAAATTAGATCCAAAAAGACGAGAAGTTGAGTATTATGGAACCAAATCGACAATAATCTCGCTTATTCATATTAAAATATAACTAATTAATTAGTTTGAGTTATTGATCGATTATATGTGCTTTTTCTTAGAAAGTCAATGGAATAGGAAAATTCTTGGTTGTCCTCAATAAATTATGCAGCAAATGTTAATAAACTTTTAATGTGATTAGTCACTCTTCCTAAACTATACACCAATCACATGACAAGTGTAAAACACTCGCTACATAATTAAGTCTCAATGTAATCGAATCCGGTGCGGATAGAAACAGATCAAATAGGTTGATAAGGGCAGCCCCTATTTAAATTCATTCCCATAACTAATGAAATGATTAAAACGTTGTCCATATTTTACAAAAATTCAATTTTGGTTTTAATTTGAATTTCTATAGCTATTCTAATAAAATTTTCAAAATTGATCTCTCTCACACACACACATATATATTGACAACAACTTGTACTTAAAAATTAAACTAGAACAGTTGTCCATATTGTTGGAGAGGGTAACAAATTTTAATCCTGAGAATAAAGTACAAAAAAGAGGATGGCCCATGTAATATGGGTTTTGTTACAGAGGGCTACCATTGTCGGGAATCCTTACAGCACAAGCATCCCTTTTGGTACCCTCTTATGTAATACTTGTAAATTCCTTTCGTCTTAATCTCTGTTGGTACTTTGATTTGGATGAATTATGTAAATTTTTGGTATCGATATTTAATATTTTTTGATTTGTATGTTGCCTTTTGGCTTAATAAATATGTTCGTTCCTCTTAGAAATTGAAAAATTTAGCAAGGGTTCAAACTCTAACAGTGTGTGTATAAATGATGTGTGTGCGCGTATTATTTTTTTAAGAACTCGGGATATTACTTTACAAGACTAGAATGGGAATCATTGGTAGATAATTTTTGTTCTTCATAGTCCACAAGGCTATGTTCACTTTTCAAAATAATGAGGTTTAGCTGCATCAATCATTATTGATTATTTTTTAGTTTTAGGGTTAGAGGATTATTCAATCTTGTATGTAAAGTGGTTTATCGATTAAACCAAGAAAATTTAATGGTTACGATAAACTATGACTTAACCTCTCCTTTTGTATTCAATTAAAATATTCATAAATAAATCACACGTAAATTCAATTGTAAAAATAAATGAGCCCAAAAGGTTAATGAGCCTATAGATGCAGGATCTTGCAGAGTTGCAGTTTAGTAGCTCGTTAATTAAGCATATTATGTGGCAAAAATTTAAAAATTTTACAATTACAGACTCTTATCATCTTGTTTGACGGTATTGACGATTATGCCCTTCTCCAATCATCCTTTTTAATTATTCGAAAATAGAAGCTTCACATAAACATTTCTTGATGTAATATTATAGATTCAAATTGAGGTATCTCTCTTGGAAATCGTTGACAATGGTAATAAACAAATTGTTGTGTTCAGAGAATAATTAAATCTCTCAATGTTCATAATTTGAAAAGAAAACAAAAAAATATACTAGAACAGTAAATAAGATAAGGGTCTCCCCTTACAAAAGATCCCCACCTCAAATTCGAGAGAGAGAGAGAGAGAGAGACAGAAGCACAACACGTTGCTGTATAAGAAGAGAGGTAAAAGTAAGAGCGTGGTCATTTCGTCATCCATTGTAATTCCCAAGAGCAATGAACAGAGAGTTGGTTCTCTGCTCCTCTGCACCTGCTTGGGAGTGAGTGATTATAAACTGTTAGATAACTAGACGCAATCCACAGACTCACTCTGTGCGTGTGTGTGTGAAAATATTTACATACATACATACACATATGTATATATTATCTTTCTTCATCCACAAATAAGAAATGGGGTCCCTGTTTTGATTCGTGGGTTGTGTCATTTTTGCCCTGATAATAGTTTCTTCCACTGTAGGGGTGCTTTTAATCATTTTCATTTTTTCTTGTTTCGTTGACAAATGGGCAAAGAGTGGCTATATTGGGTAGGCGGCGGCGGCGGCGGAGGTGGTGGTGGAAGGCGGAGGTCCTCCGCTGCCAGAAGAGGGAGAATGTTCGGAGAAATGAAAGACGCAGGCACTTCAGCTGGCTGCATGTGTGCTGTTTTTCAGCTGTTTGATAATTTTCATCATTTTCATCTTCCTTTGAATCAGCACAGCCCGTCTGAGTTCCGGCCCGAAAAGCATTTCCTTAAAGAAGAATTAGCCACTACATCTAAAGGTATCATTTTCACCTCAAAACACAAACCAATCTTTCTCTCTCTCTCTCTCTATACATATATATATATATATATATGTAGTTATATATACGATTTTTATCATGCAGGAGTGGAGGCACCAAGAAACAGCTTGGAGTTAGAGGAGCCAGCCGCCATGGATGCAGCTTCAGTGCCATTAGCCATGAAACAACAAGAAGAAAATTTAAATTTCCCAGTGAGTAACTATGGCAGTTGTCATATTATCTCCTCCATTAAATGTTATTGCTACTCCATTGCACAGAGCTGATGGAGAGAGAGAAAATTTCTTGTGATTAATGTTGACAGTTTATTATGCTGTTGTACTTTCAGGTGGGCATTCAAATCAAAACACGCCATGGCAAAAACACATCATCATCACCAAGAATCTCCACTTCAAAATCAAGAATATTAGATGATTTCTCTTCAGAATGCAGCAGTGGTTCCCCTGGATTATCAAAGACTCCAAATCTGGTCGCCAGGCTCATGGGCCTGGATTTACTCCCGGCATGTGACTCTCCAACAATTTCTTCCACAATCTCCAGTGGCCGAATGAAAGCCCATTTGCACCAAAACGACGATATCGGTGTGGGCACACGTTCACTGCCAGAGACGCCAAGAATCTCGTCAGCCCGAAGATCGGACGTTGAACAGTACACCCACAGGCTGTCTCTCCAAATAAACAAAGAGAACACAAATCAAGAACTCGAAATCACGGGGGCCCGACGGGGGAGATTTGGGCTACAGCCCCTGGATGACAACACAAGCCCAGGGCATTATGCTAGGCAAATCGTCAAACAGGTTAAAGACAGCGTGAGCAGAAGAGTTGGGCTAATTGATATAACCAACACAAACAGAAACAGAGAGACCAGAAGAGATGAAAATCTCATTCTCCTCAAGTCCGCCAAGAAAAATTCTAAAGCTCCATCAAGGTCCGACCGAGATATCGCAAAAATGGGCGAGAAAAGCCCGAGACATTCAGTTTCTTCTGATGATCATCATCAGGCACGGGGGATTAGAAATCCATTGCAAGAAAATCATCATCATCATCAGCAGCAGCAGCAGCAGAAGGAAAGTGGAAAATGTAGTTCATCAGGCCTCAATAAATTGCCCCGTCAGACTATCAGGAAGAAGAAAGAGGAGCCCTTTGTTCATTCAACAGCAAAAAATAAAGTAAATTTGACAGAGAAGAAGAAATCCAAGAAAACTCCATTAATTTCAAGTGATATTATCAATATAAGTGGCCCGACCGTTTTGCAAATCAAGAAAGATCCATCTCCTCCCCCCACAAAATTGCCTCAAAAACAGGTAAATGAATTTTTAATTCAAAATTTTGAATGCTCCTTGTCTCTGTTTTTTTTTTTGTTTTTTTAATTTCATTTCAACATCAAAATTAAGAAGAAAGCAAGCATTTTTATTCATCATGAATGAGAAGATAAGGTTGATAAATATTAACATTAACTTTTTGTTTCCACTTATATTTTCATTTTTGGAAAAATTGCAGTCACAGGTATCAGATGCTCATTCATCGAAAAGGAGCACACAGTTATCTAGTAAACCGAGCCGTTCGTACAAGCAGCCTGATAAAATATTCATCGTCCCAGAAAACGTCCCACCAGACAGGGCTAACGGTTGCGCCACCGCTACCCCTGGCGGCGCTGCGGCGGAGTACGGAGGTTACATCCAGAGAATACTCAAACGCGCCGGTATCATCAACAGAGCCACCTTAGCTAAATGCCACACCCCTTCGCACCCCATCGACCCCCTAGTCTTCCACTACCTCGAACTCTTCCCTCCCAGAACCGCCACCGCCGCCGTCGAAGGGTGCAATGCTATCCTAAGTCACCGGTGCAACAGGAAGCTGATTTTTCAGCTAGTAGACGAACTTTTGGCTGAAATTTTGAGACCCCATTTGAATTTGAATCCGTGGGCCTCTCTCATTACGGAGGATGACGATCAATTTCCGTTGTATGACGAATTGTGCAAGAAAACAGATAGTTTTCCGGCGGCGAATTGTCAGGTTCTTGAAGATATTGATTCGTTGATAGATAGAGATCTGCGTAAGTCCCAATTAAGTGGGTTCTTTGAGGAGGATGGGGATAGCATAGTGTGTGAGATTGAGAGTGAAATCGTGGAGCGGTTAGTGCGTGAAACGGTGGCGGTCATCGGCGGCCGTACGGCGGAGGAGCAGACAGTGGCTGACAGATGTCACGTGGAGGGCTATGACGTGCTGTGATGCCATTGGTCGGTTTAAATGGGGCCTCACGTGGAGATGGCCCTACTAGATTTTGTATAAAAAGTGCAAATAGACGGGTACACATGGGTAATTTTTTGTTTTTTTAGTTTTAATTTTTCCTTTTTTCCTTTCTTTCATCTTTTACTGATTTGATTTATATTTTTGAAAATTATATTTCATTCAATTGCATTAATTATATCATGTATTATAAATTAAGTTATTACATCATGATATCTAGTACAAATCAAATTATTTTAACATATTGAAATAAAAAATATTATTAAAATAAAAATATACAATTAAATTACTATTATAATTCAAAATACAAATCGAACTATTTCATTATAATAAAATAAAAACTGCTATCTAAATAAAAATAAATTGCTAGAATTGTTTTCCTCCACTTGCTGCATCAAAAATCAAATCACAGGCTTTGGATAAACAAGAAGCAATTAGTGAGATTTGTAATACGAACACCTTTATGCTTTGTATAGATATAAGGTGGCATTTTAGGAATCCATTTTCCAGTACAAAGGGCAGAACTTGCCTGCAGCATCTCTAAATAAAAAGAGACGAGGAGCGCTGAACTGAAACAAAACCTTCTCTTCTACCGTAGATTGGCCATAGATAGACGAACAAACTATTAGTTTTTTCTATTTCTTACTATTTTGATTACTGAATCAAATTATTGCACCAAATACAGATGGTCAAAAAGATGAATTCACTTTTAAGAATCATTAAATCCTATAAATGATTGTTCTGACCTGTTATGAAAATTTTTTGAAAAAAAATAATCAAATAATTTTCTGTTCCAAATAAGACCTACATGTTTTGTAGAAATTAAACCCAAAGCGTCTTAGTTTTGATGGTTTAACTTCGCCAATTCAAATATGCTCGTCAACATTTTTTCATCTTTTAGATTTTGTTGTAATGAAATCATCGTAATCAGAGTTGACGTCAAATATTTTATTCTGTTTTATCATAAAAATAACAGTATAATCTGGTCGTGTATTTATATAATCAATAAGTAAATCTAACGAAGATGTGTGCAGCAGAATTTGACAGAATATGCATATGATTTTGAAATAAATGCAATAAAATAAGCACTATACGATAATAAACCCAATAAAATACTACACAACTTATTGAAAGTTGCAAGCAGTAGGGTTAATAACAACCTATTAATTAAGAACAAAACATCTTAACTTCAGAGCCGTTGGACATATCAGATTCGAATTTGCATGTTATAATTTAAGGTGGCGGTGTTTGACCCAATTATAATCTCAATTTATAAATTCTTTATTTTAAAAAAAAAATTAAAGAGAAGAACTCCATTGATCGGATATCTATAAATTATATGTAGATAAATTTAATTATAAAGTTTAACTCATTGTCATATAATTTTGATTCTTAAAGAAAAAAGGGTTATTTCAAATAATTTAATAAAGCACAGTTTAATTTAGAAAATTTTGACTTATAAATACCAATAATATATAGGGCGAATTACACTGACTACCCCTGAGGTTTGGCTAATTTACGAAAAATCTCTTACTTTTTCAAAAATTACCAAAAAATCCCTAAGGTTTCAAAAATATTACAAACTTATTCGAATTTTCGAAAATACCCCTTTCCTTTTTTTGGGTGATTTACGCTGACCACCCTGAGATTGGATTAATTTACGAGAAATCCCCTATGGTTTCAAAAATTACCAAAACACCCCCCGAAGTTATACAAATATTACAACTAGCACCTACTTAGGTTGACTTATTAACAATATTAAATCTTTTCTTTCCCCTCTGTAATATTGTTATTATAAAATTTTCATGTAATAGATTTGAAAAAAAAATGTGATTATTTATTCAAATAAATATTCACATAATGGATATATACGATGCATATAATTATATTTTTCTCAAATATAAATTTAGCACATATTACGTATATTTAGTATAAATTCATAACATTAAATTCGGAATATTTATTTGAATAAGTAATCACATTTTTTTTCCAAATCTATTAAATGAAAATTTTATGATAACAATATTACAGAGGGAAAAAAAAAAGAATTGATATTGTTGATAAGTCAACCTAAGTAGGTGCTAGTTGTAATATTGGTATAACCTCAGGGGATTTTTGGTAATTTTTGAAACCATAGGGGGTTTCTCGTAAATTAGCTTAATCTCAGGGCGGTCAATGTAAATCATCCAAAAAAGGGGGGAAGGGGTATTTTAGGAAATTCGAATAAGTTTGTAATATTTTTGAAACCTTAGGGGGTTTTGATAATTTTTGAAAAAGTAGGGAGTTTTTCGTAAATCAACCAAACCTTAGGGGTGGTCAGTGTAATTTTTCCTAATATATAATAGATACAAAAAAGGAAATACAAATACTATCTATGTGCATCATTTGACTCGAACAATTATAAGCCCACGCGTGCGTCTATACCATGGGATGCAAATTCAAGTGCATCGATGATATATAGTGGGAAATGATCATGCACCCAAAATTTGAAATTGCTGATAAGGTCACCATACACTACTGCAGCAACTGTTTAGACCACCATGCTCTCTCTCTCTCTCTCTCTACACACGCGCGCGCGCGCACACACATATATATATATACACATATATTAATAACAATAACGTAGCGGTGGCCATGGGCGACTGTCAGTGGTGCAGAACAAGAAGAACCAGAGAGATATACGAGAATATATATATATATTGAATATACATGTGCAAGAGATTTCATCGGAGAAGATACAATACCATGTTTTTAATTATTACAAAAAGTTAACTGAATACGTGTCGAACAAATCGGGGAAATATTTGCATGGCCTTTGGGAGCTTGCAAAGAGCGATTGTCAGTTTTTCGCTCATATCCACCACCCCATTGTCTAAAACCGTCATTATTAAAATAAATTGAAATTAAATCAATTAACGTCTTGAATACAGTGGTATATATACTTATCCTTTTCGTACATACACCAACACCATAGCATACTTATCTTTTTGGATTTTCTTTGTGTATGCTTAAACATTAAACATTTTTGATTTAATTACACTTTTAGTCCTGTAATTTGGGCTCTTTGGCACATTTGATCTTGTATGTTCTTTTTTTTTTTACATTTAATCCTGTATGTTTCTAATTTTTGACACATTTGATCCTACAAGTGATAAATTTAGTCCTAAGCCCCTACAAATGTGGTCCTGGTTTAACAAATTTAATCCTTTATGTTTGTATTTTTGGTCCTCCCTTATTAATCCGTCTATATTAATCATTTTTCGGCTACATGTGATAGTTAAATTACACTTTTGGTCCTGTAAGTTAGGCTTTCTAGCACATTTGGTCCTATAAGTTCGATTTTTACACATTTAGTCCTGTATGTTTTTAATTTTTGACACATTTGATTTTATGATAACAAATTTGGTCTTGAGCCCCTATAAATGTGATTCTGGATTAACAAATTTAGTTATTTATATTTGTACTTTTGGTCCCTTCTCATTACTCTGGCCAAATTAATGATTTTCTAGAAGTTGATGAGCTTTTATCTTGTTATCATTCTGCAAATGACTAGTAATCAATATCTCATAAATGTTTTTATTAGGAATAAACGATCGACTTTTTATTTTTTCAATATACTCCTCTGTTTCTTTTTAATCTCTCATGTTTTTTGAAACTATTAATCACCTACGTAAAACCCGATGTATTAGGAGAGATTGAACGATATTCTATCTCAAATAGAAGCTTAGTTAGCCCCTCCATATCATCTTTACCATAACCACAAATAAGATGTGAATACGAATTCATCAGAAGCAAATCCTCTATCCAACAAAACAATCAATATCTTATCGGCCTGTTTCATCTTGCCTTCTTCACAAAATTTCCTGAACATCTCATTTACAATTGAACAGGTAGGAAGAAGACCCATATGTATCATTTTCTAGTAAAATACCAAGCTATCATCCAACCATTTGTTTGAAGAAGAACAACATTTGATCAGGTGATCAAATGTCTCATTTGAATGCTTGAAACTCGACAATTGGCTCATCAACCACTAAAAAATCATTAATTTAGCTGGAGCAATGAAGGAGGACCAAAAGTACAAACATAAATGACTAAATTTTTTAACTCAAGACCACATTTGTAGGGATTCAGGGCCAAATTTGTCACCCCAAAACCAAACGTGCCAAAAATTAAAAACATACGGGACTAAATATGCAAAAACCAAATTTATAGGACAAAATGTGCTAGAAAGCCTAACTTACAAGACCAAAAGTATAATTTAATCATCACATGTAGCCGAAAAATCATTAATTTAGACGAATTAATAAGGGAGGATCAAAAGTGCAAACATAAAGGACTAAATTTGTTAACCTAGGACCAGATTTGTAGGGGCTCAGGACTAAATTTGTCACTCTAGGGCCAAATATGTCAAAAATTAAAAACATACGAAACTAAATGTGAAAAAGGCGAACATACAGAACCAAATATGCCAAATGACCTAAGTTACTAAAAGTGTAATTAAACCAACATTTTTTATTTCAAAAAATTTAAATCCGAATTTGACTTGATTGCACTCAATCAATCTCAAAGCAAGTATACTTACACTGATTATGCGATATGTTCACTTCCTTTTAAATCTACACTAATCAAATAATAGGTGTAATACAGTCACCACAAGATTAGTTTCGATATGATCAAACTGATCCAAGCTATGCGTGAATGTCTATGACGTCAAATTAACTCTTTTCGTAAATTGGTAACAGTGAAATTTGAATTCATGATGTTTTGCATCATCTACCCATATAAAACGGGTATCATTAAAAATTCAAAATATTGAAAAAGGATGACATTAATACGGTACAAAGAGTAAGAACACATCTAGTGTTAAACACGAAATAATAAAAATTAAGATGCGTTCACGGGAAAATTTATATTGTGCTGACATGGCCTAATTCTCAGCATTTCATGTCTAACACCCATTCAAATCTTATATCATATTTACATATAACAATTTTTACTATTATTATCAATACATGCCAACTTCGTTTCCGGAGCCAGTCCCTGGCAAAAAAATAGACATAATCTCGACTACAAGTGAGGCCAAATGATGAAACCCTTTTGTGGGGCGGGGTTGGACCTCAACTGGGAAGCATTAAGTAACAGTGTCGATGAGAATGGCAACAAAAACGTAGATACAGATAAATGTCACGCAGTCAACTTGGGCACATGGTGACATTAGTAGTACTCACTTGATCCAAAAACTATAAATTACAGATAGGTCCACACTCATTGATGGAAATCATCAAAAATCACTGGACTCTCGCAATTTAATGATACTCTCATGCCCCCCTTTTTGGGCACACACCATCAATTTTAGCATTTCTCAAAGAAAGTTGGTGAAATCATAATGGAAAATTTGAGTCCTCCAAAAATTTTTTAACTGTAAACAATGCTTTTTGACAACTGAAAACACTGAAAAGGACCCCCCCTTGAAATTTGCCGATTTCCATTCTTTCTGCAGGTTGAGTGCAATATCATGAACAAGATACTGCCAATACTTTTTTTTTGAACACGGATTCACCACAAGAAAACACTCTCTTCACTAATGAAAAATTTGTGATAGAGAGATTCTGTCACAAATTTAGTGACGGAATTCATTGTAACTAGAACTAAAGAAACAATCAGTGATAAGACATTTATTAACAGAATTGTTATAGATGAAAACCATCATGGAAACTAAATTTATAATGTATTATTTAACTACTGAAGGTGGTGCATTCTTGTAGTGATAGAAAATTCACAGCTACAACAAGAAAACCATGTGATGATTGCCAGATTAGCCATTCAATTTGCAAACAGGATAGTAGATGTATCTTTCTTTAATATGCCATCTAACTCCTGCAGATATAATGAAATGATCACCAACTAAGGGTACCAAAATCAGCTCTCAATTTATTTAGTTGGCCAGGCAAGATTGCGATGGCTGTGACAGTTGAATGTCGGTCTAAATTTACCGAAACTTTTGAGGGGCCTCTTTGTATTTGCCAGATTTCGGTTGGCTTCATCAAATAAACAGGAATGAAATCTGAAAAATGCAGTTCTTCGCAATGTTCAGTACCCTCATGATTGATCATGAGATTCTGCACGATATCCCTCCCCTTTCTGAAGATGGGCTGTGTACACCAACAGCAACAGCAATATCAAATGAATTCATGCAACTATTATGATGGCAAAGGACAAATTCACATGAAATTAATACCGAGTCGTAAAAATCAAATCTGTAAATTATTCATTTACGAAGGATTTTATGATTTAGACAAGTCAATCTTGATTGAATCAAAAGAACTATGAATTCACTTATTTTTTTTTTCTTTTCATTGACCGTATAGATGCCAATCTATTTAATAAACTACAGGTCAATTGCACCGACTTCCCCCACGACTATGTGTACTTACACAAACTTCCCCTCTTAGTCTTGAAATTACAAATACCCCCTTTTGATCATCAAAATTTTAGCGAAATTTATTAACAAACCTGGATAACATCATACATACAATAATTTGAATTATAACATCATATACTTATGCATAATAACCAATAAAAAGTGTTACCTGTAAGGTGGAACAAAATAGAAAGGAAGCATCAGTAACTCTACAACCAAGAGGGGATATTTGTGTAATTGCATATAGTTCCAGGGAAGGTCTCTGTAACTATTGTATAAACTAACGAAAAAATTTAATAAGCAAAAATAATTGATTGAAAAATAAAAAAATCGCTAAAGCGGAAACATTTAATTACCAGGGGGTGATATTCTCAAAATGCGGCATTCAACTTCTTCCATCCACATCAAAACCAGCCCCCGTCCAACCTGGTGTTGCAGTACTTCTACCCTTAGGTACTGCTCCTATTAACCTTACTTTTCCATGAATAGTATTTTTCTTCTTCCCTTTTCCCTCCTTGTCAACACAAGGCTGTTGGTTTTGGCCTTTAACAGTAGAGTTCTCAGCAGTGCCTTCCTTAATTACATCTCCCGCGGTTCCATTGGCCGTTTCTGATGTACTTGAAACTACAGAAGAAGAATCTTGAATTACACTAATCAGTGCTGGTGTTTGATTCCCATCCTAAACATTGTAACAAGTGCAAAGTTATGAAACATCTCCGATACGTGATGGTTCGTATGTGTGTAAGTGAAATTTACATGGTTTGTCCCGCATAAGTTGAGTCAAGTCACTATCTAATATCAGCAACTTTGTTAAAGTAATCAGAAGGGACAATAGTATCTATGGATCATATAGCTAATAACGTAAAAAAAGTAGATGCACCAGCAACACATGGTGCTGTATTATTCGCCAAGTTATACATTTCATGATTCAGGTACTTGTGGTAGCGCAAAATAAATTTGTTGATGAAATCAATAATCATAATAAAATTTGTTAAAGCAAATATCTTTGATGATATACAGATTTACTTTTTTATGAATGCAATATATTTGTGTGTGACAACATAAAGAAAATGATATTATTGGATTACTAAGTCACTTATGAAACATAAAAGTTAAATAATGAGTTAGCATATGGTATCTACCTATAATTATCACAGGTTTGTGTTTTTGATTTCAAATTTGAACAAAACTTGGGAACAGATCACTAGCTTAATGAAAATTTTGAAATAATTTTGTCAAACACAAACTATATAAAAAGGAAAAAAATTGAAATTTTGTCGTCTTAAGAAAGTATCAATTTTATTTGACTTATTATTATTTATTTATTTTTCAAAATTAGGGAAAATCAGTTGCTATGCCTATGAGAATTCATCAAACAGTGATGCGAAAAGGGCTATTGTAGGAAAGATGAATATTGGAATATGAAAACTACCATGGCTGATGGCATTGTAATCAGCAAAAAATAAATTAACTCTTAATAATAAGTTACGATTCAGAAAAATATAATGTAATTTAACCACATCGCTAGGAGAATAAGTAATGAAATCATATAATATCCCCACCAATGGTTTCTTCATTTATCCGATATGTGCATTTCAGGCCACATCCATCTCCCATTTCCATTGAAAAGAACTGCTACGTTTTTCTAACCAGAAGAACTCCAAATCTAGTTAGAGATAAACCAAACTACACCAAACAATTGAAAAGAGGATTCTGTCCTAATTACTTTATCATGCTCCTATGGACTACTCATATGAACACAAATGCTCAAGTTGCATACAAGACTTTAAATTGAAGGATGTGTTGTATCTAAACAAAAAATTTTCTTCACATTGTACAAGACAGTTTCACATGAAATATGTCCCATTGACTTCCATTTGCAAAATTTCATGTGGAAGCAGTGATATCCAATAAGATAGTGTGCTGGTGAAAAGCTGTGTTAGTTTTTTTTCACAGGCAGTATTTCAACTGCTAAACTATACAAGCCACGAAGGCAAGAAAATAAGAGCTAGGCATAGACAAACAACATTCTTACAAAGCCCTGGATAAAGGTTGGTAGGAATCTTACAGGTAGAACACAGGTTGACGATCTGCTCGAGTTTAAAGCTTCCACGCGGCGTTTCAATTCCTCCAGTCTTGAAAACTGGGAATTCATACTTTCCTTAACCTATAAAAGGATATTGATTGATCTATGGAACCCGGAAACAACACAATGTTGTGGTCTCTGTAATAATTTATATCTACCAGATTATTCAAATCATCAGAGAGCTTCTGTTTAGTAGCTTCCTCTTCCTGCACAGCTTTTGCAGCTGCTTCCCATGCCTAGTGGTTAGCAGAATATTTGTCAGAGACACTTATGAAAGTAAATATGATTATAAGACCATTAGATGAAGAAAAGGGAAAAAATTCCTAATATGAGAAAGGAGATAAGATTTACAATAAAAAGCTCAGTGCAAACCCATAAATTTTAGCGTCAGAAAATGAAAAGCATTTCACCAATTCATCAGTTAAAGTTTTCAGGAGTCATTTACTTTTATGGTTAAACCTGAAGTGATTTGGTTATTGATGGTTTTGTTGTGAATTTTAGTCTTAAATATTCATCTGAACCATCAACCACCAAATCACTCAAATTTTAGCCATAAAAGTGAACGACTCCTAAGATGACTATTTTACCAGATAAGCCTAATAACAGATGTTTCCATAATTACCAAGACTGAAATGATTGTTTCAAAGTTTTTTCAGCCCTCCATGCAGATGCCAATTTTTTGCCAATTACGTCAAGAAATATCAATATTGGCCTCAAACATGAGCATAGATAAATTGAAGACCTTCTACATGTATAAATGTGATAAAGAGGCACTGTATCTTGTCCAGAAGCTCTTCTATCAGTGAGTGTCTCAGTTTGAAAATGTAGTTCTTAAATATTCCCATCTAAAATATGATTGTTGCTGACTATTTTCAACAGATAAACACATCAGCTATATATGGTCAAATGGGGTTCGGCAGAACATGTGAATCTCATTGCCTAGAAATCATAGACATGTAAAGACATATGATCTCAGATAACTGAAAACTTGATGAATGAAATAGCTAGGAAATACTTCTAATACTTGTAATTTGAAAAGCAATTAGAGAAATGTATCTGAGGTTACTTTGTGTCATAATTAAACCATGTTTTCCCGTAAATAGGACGGAGAAGCAAGCCTGAGCTCGTTAATGAGAAGAGATATCTACCTTTTTCGCCTTTTCTTCATTCTGCTTAGCAACACGAAGTCTTTCTGTTGACATTTCTATTTTCTTTCGCATCAGTTCAAGTGCTGACGGAGTATCAACAAAATGAACATTACATTGGCAGACTCACTGAATGATATTCATAGTGATGATGCAGAAACAATAAGCGCATACCAGCTTTCTTCGGCCCAGCAGTAAGCTTCATTTCCAATGTCAGATTTCCTAATTCTCGTTCAACATCACGAATCTTGGAATAATTTTCTTTAATATACCTGAATGGACATATGAGACATCTCATGACATCACCTGGTAAAATATATGGATATCCAAAGTATAATGACCCAATTCAGTAAATCCACACTCTCTACAAGTGAATTTGAATCAAGGGTGAATTTGTGGACTCTCCTTTAGATGTCATAACCTGTAAATGTTTTAGTCATAATAACATTTCCCCCAGTTGTAGGCCATAAAATTTCAAAGTGATTCCTCGAAAGGACCTAACAAATTCTTCTGCAACGCTTTACTTACAAAAAAAAAGTACACAAAATCAACAATGAAACTAATCTGCGGCTCAAGAATTTGTTCTGTGATCATCACCGATTCATTGCCATTTTCCTGGCAGTAAACTTTGCATCTTGTCATTTAAGAACCCACAAAGAGGAAAGGATTGATAATCAGCAAAGCTAGTCGTCTAACCTCCGATGAAGATATTCGATGTGGAGTCGAAAAGAAACTGAGTTTTGAGTTATTCACCACATTGTATTTCATAAATCATAATAAAGCCACTAAATTTTAAATCCATATAGAACTCAAAAGTTCAATAAAGCAAGCCTATAAATATAAAAGATCAAATTCAAAGGAACCGAGTTACAACTCAGAAGCAAACACGAAGGGAAATTCTTGAAAATAAGAGAAGAAATTCAACATACTTCCTCAATTGGAGCTGCTCTTCCTCAATTTTCTGAACCCAGACGAAAAAAAAAAGAAAAAAAATATTACTTCATTCACACGAAATCATGATTTACAACGTATTTTCAGCTTTGATGAAAAAGCCACTAAATTGAGAAAACTGACCTTCTCGGTGTAGGCGATGACCGGAGATTCTAGAGCAAGGCCGTCGGCCCGATCTCCGGAAGCAACAACGGGCCCGCACTGTTCGGGTTCGCGGCCATTGGAGGCAAATCTCAGCGATCAAGCACACAACTTTTTCTTTTTGCGATATAAGAGTGTGATTTCTGGCCGAAACCGAGGGAAAATCTCGAGGTAGAAAACGTGATTTGATTGGTTTCAACTCTCGGAAAGTAATGAAGAAAACGCTTCACGTTTTCATTTTCATATTGCATGACTGCGAAAAAGCTATGGATAGATAAAGCAAAATTCTTAAAATACATAAAATCATTAAAAAGAAAAGTTGTCTAAAATATAGAGTTACAAATTTTAGTTTCTTGCACTTTGATCTCCAACACCCCCCCCCCCCCCCCCCCCCCCCCCCCCCAACCTTCAATTTCAATCAGTCTATTTTCTACGACTTTAAACTTCACCGGGTTTGTCTTGTGTCTCCGATTAAGCCCTCCTCTGCTTCCACCACCATTGTTCAATCCAAGGAACTCGTATCAAGGTCAGTTTACTTGTATTTTCACACGCATTATCTATTTTTGTGAAGTTCCTTTGTTAACTTGTTCCGATTTTATGGTGAAAAAAAGAATTTTCTGGTAAGTATCAAAACGTATATTTTCGAAGTGTATAATTTTGAAAGTAACCGTACTGTCAAGTTCTTTAATTTTCAACCTTTTTTTTTTCCTTGAAATCCAAATTCTATTGTTGAAAAGTATACGCTGCATTTTCTGGCGATACACTGTATTTCATGTTGAAATTACATTTAAGTGAAATATGAGCACGATTTTTTCTAACTCAATAATCCAATGCATTTTCCTTATAGCATATTCTCTGGAAGAAACGAAAGTACTTAGAGAAAATAATTTTTCTAAAATAAAAATAAGGATAAATCCAAATATAGCGTTTATTTTGGGGCTAAAAGAATCGAAAAAGTGAAGAGTCGAATTTAAGAAAGTGAACTTCTTTTATTTCTTGTTTTTAATCTTCTAGGGGTGTGAATTTCAGTTAAGAATGGTTGAAATTGCAGCCACAACAAACTAATTTAATCTTAAGAAAAGTTTAATTTTTATTTGGCTAGTCGGTAGAATCAGAGAATTGGTAGGCAACAATTATTCGTATATTGTAAAGTGCAGAATCTGGGATGGAATGAGATCTTCACTCCATGATAGTCAAGCTCGACAGATCAGAATTGAAAATTGTTCAACTTGAGCTCTTATAATCATGTACTTGCTTGAGAAACGAGTGCTCTTTGTTTTCTCCTTGTACTTTACCATGTTCTCTAAGCTTTCCGTTTTTTTTTTTTTTTTTTTTGAGGGTCGAATACTCATAGAAGTCACAGTCTTATTCTGTCACAATCCTGGTGGTCCAGAATGCAACTGGGATATATGTGTAATATTAATGTTAGCAATCAATAATCCATGAGAAATTTACCTAGTTTGAGCGTGCTGCAAATATGTTTCTTTTCCGTCTACTTAAGAGTAACTTGGTCTTCCAATCCGCGTTGCACTCCAGTTATAGCAATTGGCCGAACTGCCAATTGTCTATAGCTGACAAGATTTGTGGCAGCACTTTTTCTGTATATTTGATCCTGTATCTTTCCTTGCACAGGGTTTCTCATTTTAATCGTATTAGTCATTTGTGAATTATTGAATCACTTCATGAACAAATGTTTCTTGTTTGTGATGCACTCGAGATGTTATTATTTATTAATTCTCAAGTAAGGCGCAGATGTCTGGGATGATGAAGCTTGTCTATCTGGAAAATGGATGACTGGTAAGCTTATTTTAGATGGATGCTTTGTTTTGTTTGACATATGCTAATGGCAATGTGTGTACCAATATGATGGCGAAATTGCTATTGTCAATACCAAAGGGTGATATGGTAAAGTTATTAATTCCAAGGACATAGTTTAATATATGTTAAGAAAATTACTAGTATTAAACAAACAGCATTTCAAATTTTAGAAACACCAGTACTATATTACTGCAAGGGAAGCACACGTAGAGTATCATTACCAGTGTTTAGCAAATACTGAATTCATACTGAAATACATGGTATGACAAAACTAAAGGGACAAAGATTAATCTTAGGAATTAATTAACTATCGATGAAAGCATAGTCATTCCCAAAATTAAATACTGCAACATTTTCACCATATTTAGTGCCCTTCATTTTACATTTATTCATGTTTGATAGGTGTCAGGTGCAGTTAATAACTGCTTCAAAAAGTATGGACATTTGTTTCTTGAACTTTTTAACATGCTTTGTGGTATGGACGCATTGGACAGGGTGCCTGGAGTGCAAGTATGTCATATATTGTAAGCAAATGTTGAATAGAGCTTGTTATAGTTTCTCAAGTGTTCTGAAATTCAGTCCTTTTCTTCTCCATGCTTCTAAGGCTACCATTTCCAGTTTCTTCATTCTATATATAGAATGGCACAACATTTACTGAAATTCGATTTTGCTGATAAAACATATAATATTTGAACTTTCTGGCTTTTGTCAGGAGATGATCATTGAGACATGATTTCAGGAGAGGATTTTTGGTTAGTCCTCCCGATTCTGTTGCTACAACTGCAGCCGATGCACAAGGTTTAAAAGTCAGTTTTTCTCATCCATAATTTTATTCCAAAATGCATGTGTTCCTTATCTAATGCGTTCTTATAGGTTTAACTTGATCTATGCCAACAACTGGTGCTATAAATTGTTTATTTAGAAGGGCAACCATCCCTTTTTAGACATATTCGGCAAATAATTTTGAATTTGAACTCTGAGAACAGGCTGCAGAGAAGGAGTTGTTAAGATGGCAGCGATGTTACTACTTCAGAATGCTGCAACTTGATTGCTAGCTTTCTTTGGGAGGCTACTCTTCTAACCCTGACAAAAGATATAACTTCAGGCATTTTCTATCCATGCTTAAGTTACAGAGATGCATACATTCAACTATTTAGATAATATGTAAGTTTTAATAGGGAACCTTACAATTTTCTATCTTCAGATTGTTTCAGATTTGAGTTTTTCAAGAGAGAACGAATTAGTGATTATATCGGTTACAACACTCGTTACCCTAATATTCCTATAATATTCATTGGTTTTTTCCATTAACTTTTGTGTGCGTCTGTATGTGTTTGCTTGTTCCCCCCAAGATTCATGGAATTGTTCATAACTAGCCGAAAGGTGGTATTCTTTAATTGAAATATTTTTCTAGGTCAACTATGCCTTCCTCCTCTGACTACACAAACTTTCCCTTTTGGTTTCTGTTAGAAGATCTAATAGAATATTTGGTAGGTTAGCATATTATGGTAGGGTTAGGATTCCTATATCAATTAGGATTCTAACATTATTTTGTTACCTTATTTTTAGTTTGTTTAGAACTCTTGTATTCTTCTATTCCCATCTCTATATAAAGGAGATAGGAGACTATGAATAAGATACGAACATATTTTTTCTCTTCCAACATGGTATCAGAGCAGGTTCGAAAGAAGAAGAAGAAAAAAAAAAAAGGCGGTTCCAACCTGCCCTCTAAATTTTTTTTTTCTCCTTTTTTTTCTATCTCCGCCACTCCTTGACGTCGCCGCCTGTCGTTGCCGGTGGTGATCGTTTATCTCCTCCATCAGATCTCCGATCTATTAACTCTTCCCTCTCCTCTCTTTATTGAAAAAAAAAAATCAAAAAAAAAAAAAAAAAAGTTCAGAAACCCTAACCTGTTTTTCAAGGCTGCATCCCACCCTCCCAAACCCTAGATCCGCCGCCGCGTGCCTCACCGGAACACCTCCCTCCGGCGCTGTGGCCTCTTCTTCCTCGCGCGTTCTCTCTTCACTCCCTACTTCTGCGCTGCCCCCCTGTGCTCTCGTTTTGTGCTACTCGTGCGCCGCCCAGCAGCGCCCTCTTTTCTCTTTCATCGTGCGCGCCCAGCCGCGCTCTCTTTTCTCCTTCCTCATGCGCCGCCCAGCAGCGCCCTCTTTTCTCTTTCATCGTGCGCGCCCAGCCGCGCTCTCTTTTCTCCTTCCTCGTGCGCCGCCCAGCAGCGCCCTCTTTTCTCTTTCATCGTGTGCGCCAAGCCGCACTCTCTTTTCTCTTTGTGTGGGTATCATATTTACCTCACACTTCTCATGGCTTTATCTCTATTTCTCGTGATTTATAAACTACTTTCACAATTTACTCGTGCTCTTTCTCAATCTATCTTGGTGTTTCAACCTTTCAGAATTTTTAGCTTGAGGGGGAGGAATGCAATATTTAATATATTAGGATATTTTTTCAATTTGTTAGGATTATTTTTATGTCTTTCATTGTTGTTTTTCTTTTTAGCAAGCTGTGTATGTTTCTTAAGTATACTCCAGCTTGAGGGGGAGTGTTAGAAGATCTAATAGAATATTTGGTAGGTTAGCATATTATGGTAGGGTTAGGATTCCTATATCAATTAGGATTCTAACATTATTTTGTTACCTTATTTTTAGTTTGTTTAGAACTCTTGTATTCTTCTATTCCCATCTCTATATAGAGGAGATAGGAGACTATGAATAAGATACGAACATATTTTTTCTCTTCCAACAGTTTCAAAATTACAAATATCTTTTTTATAATCAAAATTTGATTGAATTCACAAAATCTTTCAAGGATGTCATCCCTAAAGCAATTTGAAAAGTTGATTAGAATTTGACTGATGGTATTATTTTAACTAACAATTGGTCGAAGGGGGTAATTTAAGGTGGAGATAATTTATGAGGGAGATATGTTTAACTTTGAAACCAAGAAGTGAGATTTTTAAATGCAGATAGTTCCTGGGGTGGACTTTTGTGGTTATTTCATATTTTTATTTTAGTTGAGTAATAAAGATGATTAGGGGTGTAAATACATATTAAATGGAGCGGATATATGGTAGCCATATCTGATTGACTTATGCAATATGTATATCTGTATGCAGTGGATATTTAACAAAACAGTATCTGAATTCGCATATGCTGGATTCGAATTTGGATTTTTCCATACTTGATTATAATTTTGAAAATTGAATAGTTATGAATATTCGAATATCCTTATTCGATCATGAATTTGAATCGTCAATTTGATTATGAGTATTCAGATATTATTATATTATTAATATTCGAGTATACCTATCTAACTATGATAATTGAAAATCCTAATTTATGTACGTGTAATTTAATATATATTTTCTATGTATAATACACACACACAAGCACACATACACACACACACATACACACATCAAAAATGTCCATGAGTAACAACTAAAGTTCCTATAAGATTATTTTGATATCTTTGTAAATCATATATGATATCAATTGGAATGTTTTTCATATACTTTATTTCAAACTGATTTTTTAACATTCCCATTGACATAATATGAATTACTTATTTTATTTATTTTTAATGCATTTTATAATATGTCAAATTTAATACATGTGATTATTAAAAATGTATTTTTTTTAAAATATTGAGCACAATGTGGATTTTATATCAGTAATATTAATATCTATGTCAATAGATTTTGAAAAATATAATAATTAAATTAGAAACACATGAAAATCTTAGTGTATTTATGTTATACTTTTTTTCAGATATTGTTTATCAGGTATGAATGATGGATATAATACTAAATTATCCAGTCGAATATCTAAACCAATATATTTGTGGAAATGCCTTCGAAGTGGATATTAAACAGATCAAATATATGTTTACCATATTGGCATCCATTTAAGTTTTGAATATTCATAATTGAATATGAAATAATGTCTACTTTAAAAGGATATAAATCGTATCTCGTATAAATGCCTTCGGGTGCAAACAATAATCGGGATTTTTGGATATCCATTGGCAACCCTGAAGATAGTAATGGCAGATTGACCCCTAGTTTGGAACTCACAGCCAATTTCAGCAGCACCACGCATTGCAGGTTTCTTCAGCATTTTCTTCACCTTATACTATGCAGTTTATTGTTAATGGAGCTTTCATACTGTCATCTTATACCAGGAGACATGGGTGCAACTTTATAAGTTTTATTTTCAAGATCTGTGAATTACCATGATCTTGGGTACGTTGGTTAGCTAGTTACATTTTGCCAACTGAAACAGGTGTTGTGGCTCAGTTGTAAATAATTGCTGTTCAAAACAAGGACAAGAAACCTGAAGAAAGTTGGTTTCTGTTTCTGATGTTTTTGACCAGAGCATTGTGTCACTTATGGGAGGATTGCTTCTAGATATACTATGAGGCAAACCTTGTTATTTTCCAATTTTTATTTTTGTTTGAATTGCTTTTGATTTTATGCATCAGGCCTGCAAATTTACTACTCTATTGGTCAGTATTGGCAATCAACTTTTCTAGTTTTCCTTTCTCTTTTCTTGGTAAAAGTAAACAATGCCTATATGTGTAGGGAAGTGGTTCTGCTGATGCTATTTCTCTAGATCTTTCTTGTTCTGTGGGCCCCGCTAATGTTGAATCTTGAAGTTTTCTGAAATGTTTCTGGCTATGCTCTCAAATCTGGTACAGTAAATTGGACCTGAACGAATTTACTGAAATGGTGGAAGTCGGAACAGCAGTCATCTCATAGAGCAATGTTTTCAATTATGAAGCCTTGTGAATGAAAGACTTTCAAGCACTAATAGCTGTGGCAGGTTGGCATTCTATTGATTCCTCTGAATGCATCATAATAAAATCTCTAAATTATTTCTTTGAAGTACGAAGGGAAACATGTTCGTGAACAATGATTTCTTGTGTACCATGGCACTGTGTTTGTGGGATAATGAACAACATGTCCACATTAGTATCCATAATATTCTTGCGGAAGGAGTTGTGTAGTACTCTAATTGTGAATTAAAAGCCATTCTTGGAACCTGATAAAGATGATGATTTTCTATTTGAAATTGTAAGCTATGTGAGTTAATTTGAGTCTTAACCTTTTTTATCATATGCTGTCCTTTCGTTTTGAATTGGGTTCTGTCAACTAAGTAATAGATTAGTTTTGAGGAATTTTCAGATTCTGAAAAGATGCAGAAAATGGTGTAAACTGTACAATGGTAACATCCTAAATAATGTGGACTTAACAAATCGTTTTCATAACTGCTAGATCTTCAAAATTATTTTCTAGAATATTTTGAGTTGCCACCAGACTGGACTTTTATCACTTTCTTTTATGTTTCAGGCAACCTTTCTTCCAATTAGTATAATCCTCAAGATTATCTATGCGAACACTGGTTAAAGATATTTTCTGCCTTCGCAAGTAAGATGTAAAAATCCTGTTTCGTTTTTATTTTTATTTTTATTTTTTTTTGACAATCTTTAGTTTGTGATGGCATCACCAGAAGCCAGGACCTTTTCATGTGTGGAATGATAAAGCGTCTCACTAGTGGAAGTAGGTTGACCTCCTTTACTGAGTGGGAACCATGGTTACAAGTCATATCAGACAAATCTTCTGCCGTCTTCTGCTTTCTGATGCCCCTGTAGCATGTTTACTTTCTTCTACAATAATTATCGTTCATCCGTTGTGTTTAAAGGTATCTGGCCATTAACTAGGCCCACTATTTCTATGCCTTGATGTTACTTTCACTTTCTTTACATTGATATCCACCATAAAGAATCTATTCTAATATGTTATATTTGACAAAATGATTATCTCGGTCAGCTGCAACCATTCAACTTGTGGTTGCGGACATTTGTATGTTTCTGGTTTTGGTCTGCTTTCCTTGTTTTTTGTTCCCCTTCCGTGATGATCCTCATTGGAAGTTTTACTAAGATAATGGCAATAATTTGCATCCCACAATGCAAATATACCTAAATATTGCTGAATTTACTTTGTTTTTTTAAATGGATTATTATTTTCCAAATAATTGACTTCTAGAGATCTTAACACCTATCGCAAGAATAGTTTTACCCATTTCTTTTATTTTAAAATTTGAAGATAACCACTTTTCTGCGGCTTCCACCCAATAAGATGTTATCTGCATATAAAGACGAATCGTAAATTTACTTTTTGGATTGTTTAAATAAACACAATGATCTTTTTCCGTAACTGTACATTCATAGGCTTTCATAGCTTGATGAAATGTAATATTCCATTGTTTAGACTTCAAAACATAAGTAGATATTTTGAATTTGTTAGTTTTCTGGTGTTGATCTTTAGTCACGAAGCCTTTAAGTTGATCCATATACATCTCGTTATCTAGTTGTCCATTAACAAATCCACTTTAACCTTCATCCAGTAAAGTTCAAGATATCATATCTATGCCAATGGCTAGAATAAGGCAACTTGACAGAAATCTAACTACTGTTGAGAATGTTTCTTTATCAATTTCCTCTTTCTGGGTACAACCCTTAACCAGTAAATGAGTCTCCAGCTTATATTTTTCAATAGATCTGTCGGTCTTTATTTTAATTTTAATGATTATGCAACTATATATCCCCTCTTGTGAGGGCAGTTGTAATTACACAAATATACCCTCTTGAATTCAAAATTACACATTCTTCCCTTATAACTTATTTTTACCTTAGAATTACCTGTTGATTGTTGCAAATAGTCAAATGATGATATAATTTAAATTTTAGTGAACTTTACAAATGTTCTTGCGTGCATGGATGATGTTCTTCAAGCTTCTTAATAAATTTGTACAACTTTGATTAAGTTTCATGATCAAAGAGGGGGGCATTTGTAATTTTGAAACCAAGAGAGGAAATTTGTATAATCACACATAGGCAGAGGTTTTATCGACCATGTCTGGACTTGATATGATGTCTATTTGATCAAAATTAGTCAGATTATGTTGCCCATAAATTCTGAGAGAATAAAATTACTGCAGATATTTTATTACTAGAACCGAAGACAAATTTATGACTCAAGTACTGTGGAATAGTTTGAGTGTTTTTTTTCCATGTTTCTTATTTTCCAATAATGATGATTGAAGGGTTGTACTTATAGAAAAAACACACTCTTCTGTTCAAATTGTACTTTGGCGTTGCACAAAAAGTAACAACATTACCACTTTCACAAAAAGTTAACAACAATAAGACTTTCGCTGGAGAGTTGTAGCTGATTGTTAGGGGCATGTCTCTTTGGTGCATAGTTATCAAATATACACGAAACAATTTGCTGATATACATGCTTGTCCTCGCTCCATTTGCTGATGGATGGTGGACAAACTAATGTATTCCTTTCCAATTATTTCATTAGCTCAAAGGAGGTATCAGGTAGCGATGAACTTGTACTGACTCATAAGCCAATGACATCAATAGAAAAATGCATACAAAATTCGTGGTGACACACAATTCTTCCTCAGCTATCTCTTTATGGTCAAATTTATAATTATTCATGTAGCTAATATGTTTCTTTGTGGAATTTGGACAGGGAGACGAAACTTAGAAGAGCTAACGGCTAACAATAAATCACTGGATTTCAGGTACTTCATGATTGGCATCATTAATCTTTTGTCAAGTATGCGTGAATAAACGAGCTTAATTTATTCTTGACAATGATCAACAAATATCTGATTCCCCTGATGCTAGTATCTCCATATTTTGTGCAAACGCCACTTCTGAAAACCATTTCCCCATATAACTACCTTTCTAACCCCCCCCCCCCCCCCCCACCCCCACCCCCCCACCCCCCAAAAAAAGAATCCAAAGCCAAGATCAGATGAGATTGCCTTTGCTCCCCATTTGCAATAAAATCAAAGTTCTTTGCTGGTCCCACCATAACAAATAATGGAAATCTTTTTAGTGGATAAAATGGGGACGAAACCTGTATTTGTCCCTAACCGAAGGCAGTAGTGCTTCATTTCAATGCTCTCTTCTTTCAGAACAGTTTTTGTATGTTGAGGTCCAACCGTGTTGGGTCTTCCGGTTTCAAGTGATTTGTTCTTTGAGGAGAACTCATTGCCCCACCTTTTGTCTGCATGAAAGTGGTGCCACTCCACCACCATGTAGTTGCCTCTACTGGTGGACCCCCATTACTCTCCCCACCTCAATTTGTCTTTTCCCAAGTAAAATTTTCCAGTTTGCTGATAATTTTTTTTTGATAAAATCCATTCGAAATACTTTATAGATGTCAACCGGAAAAAGACACGTGCACACACACACACACCCTAGGGGGAAGGGGAGAGGACTTGAATCCAAGACATCAATGGTGTCAAGTTCAAACTCCCACTACGGCTAAGGGCCTAGTGGCAGTTTGCTGATAATATTGTGACTATGGTAATTGTATATATATATTGTGTCTCTTTTGAACTTGAATTTAGTACTAGTTGATTTATTTGTTAATTTGCTTGCTTATTTGTTGTTAACTTGAATTTAGTACTTGGAATTGTGTTTAATCATTATGTGATTTGTTATATTTGATTTTGAGGTTGTTTCATTCAGAATAAAAATGTATTGTTTACTAGGAAAAGTTAATCACAAAGGGATGCTTTTGGATGTCAAGATTATAGTAAAATCAAGAGGGAAAATGAGATTTAAAAGTTTCCCCCATCATACGGAATGGAGGGGAGGAAAATTGTTTACTATTTTTTGTAATAGTATATATTTATTTGTGTTTGATATGCCTTGAGCCAATGAGTCCATTGGACAACAAACTCATATCTAATTCGTCGATTGCAATTTAATGTTGTGCTATGAGCAACTTGCGCAAAAGAAATGGTTATTCTTGCCCTAGCTAATAAGGGGTCTTTTCAATTTTTTGTTCATGTTGGATGTGGAGATGCAATCACTCTTTCATAATGTCTTGATGCCTTAGTGTGATACATTTCATGATCGATTGCTAGGCTTGGAATTTTTAGAGGTGGCACTCATTCATGTAGAATTTCGTCTCTTAGTTCAAGAGGCGATTCTCTTACCTGCAGTATTTTGTTCCACATAATACTTAGCTCTTGATACTTCAATTTGCGATTATCTTTAATATCACTTTATCATGTTCAGGCCACAAGCCAATTAATTGCAACTTGAAATTGAATTGTGAATTACTTGCCTAAGATTGTACCACATCAGGTCATGGATTAGAAATTTGAAAAGTAAATAATTATAAAATGCAGGTGAAAAACTCATTCATATAAACCCGTTTGTAAGCCCTGATTGAATATCATGATAATATTAAGGAAAAATATATTTCGGGTGTTAGTATGAGAGCTGGTAAAAATCTTGCCTTAATTTTTTGGGCAATAGTGATTAGAAGCGTACACTTGGTGTAAATGTGTCATGTTCGACTCATTTTCTATGCTTGAGTTTGAGTGAATTATAATAGGTTTGATTCAAGCTCTAGCTTGACAAGCCTATTTTCATAGTACTTGAGTTCAAATTCGAAGGAGACAACTGAAATTAGAACTTAAGCTCAAGCTCAAATTTAAGTTCAAGCTTTAGGTCAAGATATGAGCACTAAGTAGTTTTCATTTTGTAATAATTTGTTGATATTACTATTCAATATTTATTTAATATGTATATTTGTTTATTAGTAGTGTTATGCTTTATGTAATATTACATAATATATAATATAAAAAATATTAAAAATGTAACCGAAAAGCTCATGAGTTGACTCGCAAATTTAAAACAATTATATATGAACTTAGATTTGACTCATAGTAGGTTTAAATTTTAAAACTTTTAAGATCAAATCAAGCTCAAATTGTAATAGTTTAATATTTGGTGATCATAAATTATAATAGGTTGTTGTTTATTGCGTAGTGTTGATGTAATCAATTGATGATTGTAATAGACCACTTTCTATTGGGAAAAAAAAAATAAAATCAAGCTCAAATTGAGCTACTCACCAAACACAAGATTCAACTCAACTCTACTTTAGCCCTAATTAATTCTTTTTTTTTGGTCCACGAACCTCCTATCTGGTAGTTTACTTGGGCTGATTAAATTTGGAAGCAAGCATTGTGGAAACTTGTATAAGCGGCTATTTTTTCAACAATTATATTACAAATACAAGATTCAAATACAAGATTTTGCTTAAACAATTCAAACCCCCTTACCTCTTGTATCAACAAGTGTTGGTGTAACCCTTAATTACTGTGTGTTGCTTTGTATGTGTAATTTTGTATCATTAACACATGAATCAGATTGGGAATATAGAAACAGAAGTATTAGATGGTCTAATCATCGCAGGGCACACTTACACTTGTAGCATGTGCTATGTAAGAGAGTGAATACATCACATCATATATGGGAAATCCATTTAGGTGTTGGTGGCACTCGGATTTTTCTAGAGGAATAAGAAAGAAACTAAGAACTGATTTTTTGTGGAAGCCACTCACAGCTCACTTTATAATCTAATAATATGGAATGGTGAAATAATTGAATTGAATTGAATGGGACAAATAATCTTACAACAATTGTTTTAGGTGGAGAATATAATCTCACAATTTTTTTTTCTAGGTGGGAAGCAAGCTTGACATCTTGATTTGATGTACTTGAGCAAACTAGTGTCATCTATTTATTCAATAAATAGTCACATTCTTTGTTTCTTTTGTTTTTTTCTTAATTTTTTGTGTTGTGTTGAATGGGATTTTTTTTTATTCAACATTATCTTATTGTTAGGGATGTGAATTGATATGTAGTTGATATGTTGTTTTCCGACTTCTTACTTTTAGGATAAAGGGATTGACCTAACAGTCTTTTAGTCTGAGGATAACGACAAAACTAATGTTTTTACTTCTGCTTCATTATCTGACGGATATTCACAACTTCATATTTAAATTTGGACATAAATACGTTAGTCAAAAATTTATGTGATCTGACTATTTTACCCTTGATAATTTTACAAACTTAGAAGGGGGTTGTATGTAATTTTTAATGTAGAGAGGGGGTGTATATGTAATTGTTTATGAAAGTATCAACCGTTACATTTTCAAATTTGACTGTTGAAAATTTAAAAATAAACATTTATGACTATTTTTTTTACTATTAAAGTTCCTCTCTCTCTCTCTCTCTCTCTCTCTACCCCCTCCCCCTCTCTCTCTCTATATATATACACCATTACAACTTTATTTGATATGTATTTAGTTTAGATTATACACATGTGATTTATTCTAGTTATTCTTCTAATGTATAGGGTTGAAATACAAGAACAAAAAAATATCAATTTGGCTTGCAATGGAGCATTATGATAGCGAACATGAATGACAATCGTGGTAAGTATGGTATTATTATTATTCAACTCATAGGTACCATTATTGGTGTCTACCCTACTTGAATGAAAAAAAAAATAGCCTTTACATGGTTCCACGCGAATGAATAAGGTCGTAACATATACTTGTTGAGAAACTCCAGCTAAATATGTTTATGGGGGCAAAATTGTGCAAAAACATGTGGCACTTAACATCATATTATTTGTTATTTATCTACTTTGTCATATTGTTAAGTCTAGTTAAGTCTAATGCTAACTAATTATTATTATTATATGCTTTAATTTGTTGAAAAATATTGTATCGTTCCTATTTTCATATGTTGTCAATGATATTTTATTTTTCTTATTTTCATATAGCTCTTGTAACTTGAAATATATTTTGTATGTATATGTAATAGAGTTTTGCCAAAAGAGGTGTGTAAAAAATCAAGCCTTTTTTTAATATCCAAGTCTAGCCATACATTCACAATTGAAAACAAGACATACAAAATAACTTACCAAAGCTATATGAAAATATGAAAGATACTATATTATTGACAAAAAAGGGTAAAATAATAATACTAATTAGTTAGTGATAGACTCAACAATTTGGAAAAATAAATAAATAGCAAGTAATATGAGGTTAAACGCCATAAGCTTTGGCACAATGTTGCCCCCATAAGTATTTTTGGATAGAGCTTCTTAACAAGCATATGTGACGGCCTCATTCATTCATGTGGCAACATTTGAAGCCTCTTCGTCTTCATACAAGTAGGGAACACACCAATGGGAGTACCTATGAGTTGGACAATAATACTACAATCACCACGATTTTCATTCATATCCGCTATCATAATGCTTGTTTTCAAGTCGAATTGATTTTTGTTTTTTTTTTGTTTTTTGGTTTTTTGCATCTATCCTTCTTGTATTTCAACATAAGACACTAGGGTTGCATTTGGTAGTAGTATAGGATTGTGTGTGATAGTAAAATCATTAGATACATATATTATAAATTTGTTATCAATACATTGCATTAATATATTTGGTTGTAAGTATTATTTCATGATATATCCTTCAAATTATGTTTGGTAGTATTCTTTTTTCCATATGGACTTGAAGCAAATAACGAAAAACCTTTTAATTTAAGCCACGTCATATACATTTAAGTGTAATACAGTAAATTACAACTTTTATCAACCTAATCCAAATAAAGTGGATTACACATCCCATTCCCATAGTGGAATGAGCGATCCCATAAATGGATGGATAAAAAATTGAACATATGCTTTATAAAGGGCCAAAAAATTATCTACCAAATATAATTATAGGTGTGATATACATATAATCCCGTATATAAATCCATACCAAACGCAACCTATAAGAATAGCTAGGAAAAAGAAAAAAAACGTGTATATATACTTTAAACTAAATTCATGTCAAATGAAGCTGTAATAGTAATATATATATATATATACATACATATATATATATAGAGAGAGAGAGAGAAGCAACTTTAATAGTTAAAAAACAGTCATAAACGTTCTTTTTTAAATTTTCAAAAGTCAAATTTTAAAAATATAACGGTTAATTACTTTCATAAAAATTACACATACACCCCCTCTCTACTTTAAAAATTACATACAACCCCCCTCTAAGTTTGCAAAATTACCAAGAATAAAATAGTCAAATCACATAAATTTTCGGCTGACGTCATCACTTTTTCACCTGAATCCTATCAGAATGGGTTGCATCTATAATTTTAATATTTTAAAGGGGGTGTATGTGTAATTTTTCATCTAAGAGGGCTACTGGTGGGAATTTCATAAACTCGTAGGGGGTGTAGATATAATTAACCCTTAAAATTATGTTTCTTATGTTTTTCTTAAAAAAACAAAATGTATTATTTTTTTTCGCATTGATAGTCATCATTTCAAAATCTACCCGCATATTAATGTTTGATTTGATATGTTATTAATTTTAAAATTCAATTTATCAATTCATCAAATAGTAATTTTTATATCTTCCAAAATAGTAAGGCTCATATTAAATTTAACATTATTTTAGTATAATTTGGGAGATCTGCAATTCAAAAATATTAGTGTGTGTGTGTGTGTGTGTGTGTGTGTTAATCTAGTGACTTGCAGTTCAAATTTTTATTAGTGAGACTGTAATTCAATTTAGTCTGTACAATTATTGGAAGCAAAAAGAAGAGGTTGTTAATGCTGGAGCTGGAAATTAGATGCGACTATGGAGTGATGCAAAGTGGAAGACAGTTGCCAAAATTCCCTTCCAACACATGCTAAGTTCTAGCGTCAAGACAAATTCTCAAACTATTTTCTAATTATAAGAATCTTTAATTAAAACTGAAATGGCAAGGGCCACCCACGAAACTTTTAAACTATGAAAAAAATTTGTTGGAACTAACCATGCAATTTTTTTTTAATTCTTTACTTAAGACAAGTGTATTAGAACCCGTTTCCGGGCTTTTCTCATAAAAAAAAAATATTTCAATGAAAAAAATTAGCACTTGGTTGGGCTTTTTTGAAAAAGCAGAATCCGAATTTAGAATAACTTTCACAAAAAAACACCTTTTAAAATGCCCTTAGATATTGGGGGTGTTTGCAATTGCTTACAAAAAAATACTTTGCTACTTTTGGCTTTAAAAATATTATTTTGAATGTTTGGGTATACAACTTCTGCTTAAATTAAGTTGAAAAAAAATAGAAGCTGAGAAGTTGGGAAGAAGCTGCTTCTATCAGCTTAAAAGTACTTCTTGGTATTTTCGTAAATAAATTGAACCTTTTGAAGTGTTAATTACCAATTTTTCACTGCTTTTCACTTTTATTTTTAAATACTCTACACTTTTACTATCAATTTTTAACTAATTCTCACTTTTATTTTCAAATACAATCAACTTTATCTACTCAATTTTTTTTCAATTTTTTCAACAACTTCAAAATTTTCAAAAGTAAAAGTAATTTCAAACAACCTCATTGTATCTTACTTGATTTATAAATATATATATATATATATATATATAGTTATAAAAAGCATGATTCGATAAATATAAATATTTTTAACCCTAGGCAAACGGTCCTTAGCTTAGTTAATGTGGCCTTTTTTTTTTTTGGCCTTCCTCTTATATTTTCAATGAAGAGAAAGTACTACTTGGTAGTACATGCCCAATGTCGGTTAAATAAATTACTCCTAGCCAGACATATCAATACGTATACAAGTAATACTTTATTGAACCTAAACTAGGGGATCTATTGAAATTATTTTATAGCTGGATTTAGGGGGGACCATGATATATAACTTATTTTATAAGTATGATCAAATTATAGGGCCAATTTGAGTTCTAAAATGTTGAGTGATGATGAAACGCATCCGTGCATGAATCTAAATAAAAATGGGAACATTTTAGGGAAGATAAGTGCCCCATTAGGCCAAAGACTAGGGCATCTAGCTATCATGTTGGCAAAGTTTTAACAGCTTCACATGTTGCATAACTGGGACAAATTTTTCATGAATAACATTCTTGATCGCATATTAATATGATGGGTCGATCACATTTGTTTTTCATGTAAAAATAGTGGTATTACAGCTAATTAACTTTTGAGGTTCAGCACTAAGATTAAGTTGGGGCCAATATATTTAGGATTAATTTGGTTATGAGGGATGAGAGCTCCGCCAACCAAATCCAAGTAGATTTAAACTTTAGTTACACATTAAGGTAAAAATTTATCAAAGTTGAATTGAACTTTAGATGCTCGTGATGTTAGTTACAATCTACCTATCACAACAAACAAAAAGGTTAGTTAGAATTTTGAATAATCCTAAAATTGCCTCGTTGTAAAGAAGACATCTTTTTTACTAATAAAAATTTATATTGAATAGATTACACTATATAGACATAAAAGCATTTATGATGGCTCTTGTCGCAACATTCTATTAGAAAAGAAGTAAATTAGTGATAAGATGTTCACTGGACAAATTTTTGAGGAGCGAAATCCATCACAAAGCTACAAAACATAATTTTGTGATGGGCTTTAGTAAATCTGTGATGAATTATTCCATTAGAACTTAGTGAAAATACTATTTTCTTATTCATGATGTCGTCTCCTCTAACTGGGATGTAACTGGGCAAGATCTTCGAAAAGAGGGTGTAATGCTGGTTTAGGTTCTCAACCCACTAGGAAGTAACGGCTTAATTGGAAGCGTATCTGACGAAAATCCTCCAATCCTTAAGTCAAGATGTGTATCGAGTAGAAGATCGGAAGGGAGGAGTACAACCGAGTGTAAGTATTAAGAAGAAAACCATACCCAGTACATTGTCCTGACATTCTATTTATAGTTGGAGGATGGAGTGCGTAGTGCTAAGATTGAGGTGTTTGATCATCGTCGGTCTGCACAATGAATATTTCCTAACACAGATGGTGGAGACACCAAGGTACAACGACATGTCAAAAATCGTTATAGGAGGGGACCACTTCAAGGAGGAATAGGGACCACCTCGAGCACCAGTCCTATAATATTGTCGGAATCGTGTGGAATAGACTTCTCAATTGTTGAAGCCTGGCTTGATTAGAATTGAGGAGGCATCTCAAATATTGGTTATAAGTCTGTATTTACATTTGGTTTTGGTGTTTAGTTTCCTGAACTTATCACGTATGTTTGCCTATTTGAGCTTCATTATGCACTAAATTGAAGTAAAGCATTATTTTGTTGGTAAATAAGCCAAAATATGAGAAACGACACAAAAATAAAGTTAAAAGCTGAGTATGTACACAAATATTTTGAATACTTATCTAGTTCCAGCAATCAAAGAAAACTACGAGTCTGTAAGTTTTCATACATACGCAAAATATTTGACGAATGTATGCAGACTCTACGGTAGCAGTTTATAACTTTCCTTTTTCGAGTAGGACCCTAATTAGAAAAGGATCTTGGATGATTTTTTGCTCCCATTAAGGCTCGGACGTAGTTTTTCTCGAGAGTTTTCATATTCCTAGTTGTAGTTTTCATATTCTCATATTTAGTTTTCATATTTTCTCTCAAAAAGGCTACTCCGCAAGACGACTCAAGATACGATGAGGGAAGCAACATTTCGTCTACGAGATTTTCTTTCTCTCTTCTTTCTTGAACTAATTGTAGCGATGAACCTAATTGATTTTATGATATTTTATTTCATTATGTTTGGTTAGATACTTTGGTAGGATTGCAACGGAACTTATCTTGTGAATCTATGTCCAATTCTCTCTATTTATGGATGTTTGTGAGATTTATTTCGATTATTCAATTTGATTTGTTTTTCCCAATTGTCTGGCCAATAATTGCTCATTAGGAATCCTATTTAAGCCTCGATAGAGGTAAATTAAGACCGACATAAATTGGATAGTGCATGTTCAATTTGCTTTATTGATTTGATTGTGAGATAGACATATACTGATAACACGTGCATACCCCACGGAGTGGATTGTAATGCTTTGTTGTGAATTTGCTAGTCATGGACATATAGGATAGCAATTCATGATAATAGCATTGGGGCAATTCGATAGAAATCCACAATTACACAAGTTCTCTAGGGTATCGAAATAGCTCGTAAATTGAGTAAACTAGGGAGGAGAAGAGATAGAGGCCAATAATAGGAGAAATTGCAATCCTAGCCTTTTAGTCATTGAATTTAACACCTTAAGTATCTAATTTCTCTAATTTAGTTGTTTTTAATTGCGTATTTAATTTTCTTTCATTAACTCTCATAATTTACCGTTAGGATCAAACTAGGGAGTGTAATGTCGATAATTAATTATTAACGTAATTAAACTAGTTTCTGTGGGATACAACAATCATTTTTATCACTTATTACTTGATCGACACACGTATACTTGTGTAGGAATTTTACCGAACAGTTGGCACCATGAAAGACCAGATGTTGTTGTCAAATAGGTCCATGTGTTTAGATGAGTACCACATGGGAATTGTGTATTTTTCCTACACCATTTATATTGTTATACACATAATGACTGAACAAGTAAATCTCAGCAATAAAGAGGTTCTCAAATCTCACTCATTTCCAACAAAGTTCAGCTCATCGGATATGCAAATTAGTACGAGAATTGAATAAAACACTTTACAATTTTATTTATTTATTTATTATTATTTTGTTTGCATTTGATTACATCATAGTTTTATAATCAAGGTTAGATCTATCTATGGGTGTCTTGAACAATAGTGCAACATTATAACACTACCATCACCAACATGGTGGTATAACAGTTAAGTTCTACTGCTCTAATTTTGAAAGTCCAAGTGCGAACATTATTGAAAACATAGAACTTGTCAGTTATGGGTCGGTGGTGGTCGACATATAGTGTCTGGTCCAATGAGAAGTGGAGCTTAATTTCTAATGTGTTGGTGGGACTGCCGTAACTAACACAATAAAAAGCACTCCTTTACTAACAAAAAATTTGTGATAGAAACATTCACTAAAATTGTGATGAATTCATTCGATAGTGGAGGGGGTGCATTCCTGCAACGTAAGTTAGGTTTAATTCGAATAGATTTTGGGAAAGAAATATTTCGTAGTGAATAGATTTTTTTTAGTTAGAGAAGCTATGTTAAATCTCTCGACCAACTCTTAATTTATGAAAAAAAAAAAAGGAAAAAAAGAACAAGACATTGCAACACGTCCCAAATACTAGTACTCTCACATTTACTATATAATGACAAACACATTGGAAATTGCTAGAATGGACAAGTTATTCACGTAGCTAAATTTGGCAAGTTTGCGTGGCCTCCTCCAGACACGTATGGTTTCCAAAAATTTTCTTGGATTATATAATCCACGACAAGATTGATGATATTGTATCATGTAGCACGATCTTGTGGAACCTCTTGTGTCAACTTTGTGATTGGCCATATTGCTATTACATATTGGCACAGATTGTTGCAACTTTTAAACTTCAAAGGCAAGGTTGGGGAACAGACATGGACACCTCAAAAAATAGCTATCACATGGATTAATAGAAAAAACCCCAGTTGGTTTCCCTTCATTAGGGAAAAAGTCAACTCTAACAATTTCCAAATTTTAATAATATTTTCTTAATTTGGATCTTAATGATATATGCTTGCTAGAACTTCAACCACTAGGGTCAATTTGAAGGTGAATCCCCCACCCCCACCCCCTTCTTGATTTAAATGATAAGTCCGTAATTCTACTTGATTTTTATATTTATTTTATCGAACTTATCATGTATTTTTCCTCATTTGAACCTTATTATGCCTAAATTTGAGTTAAATCGTTGTTTTGTAGGTGAAATGAGAAAAATACCATCAAGGAGATGAAAAGTGGTAAGAGTTGGGTATTTACACAAGATATTCTGGGTATCAACCCAATTTTAGCCATTTAGAGAAGAAACGAATCTGTATGTTTGGGTACGTACCCAAAATATTTCATGTATGTACCCAGTTTCAGTCATTGGGGAGTTAAACGAATCTGTAAGTTTGGGTATATACCCAAAATATTTTGGGTATGTACTCAAAGTCCGCGACAGCAATTAACAGCTTTCCATGTTCAATTAGGACTTTATTTTTGAAAGGCGGCGCTAGGGTTTTTCTGCCCCTTTTTAAGTCCAGAAACATTCCCACAACTGAGGATTCACGTTTTTAGCTAGGGTTTAGAGTTTAGAATAATTCTCTTTCATATTTTTCATCTCTGGGGGATTTTTGGGGAACTGAAGAAGGAAGAAATCAAGAGGCGAAGGAATAACAGCCGAACGAGGGAAGTTTACGTCTGAAATTTCCGTCGAATAAGTTTAATTCTTCTCATTTTATGAATTCTTTTCCAGATTTTGTTCTTGTTTTTAGTTTCATTATGAACTAAGTTAATTGTTAAGGGTAAGGATGGTGTAGTTCACATTTTTCGCTATTCTATGAAAATCCCATATTTTTTAATATGTTTTCGTATATTTTTGTGTGATTTCGTTTAATGCTTTAATGCTTGGTTACGGTTTGATCACCCCTAATTCATGAATTGAGGATCGTTGATGAGATCGACAGACGATTTACGATTGTAGCTCTAATTAGACGAGATCAATTGGTGTTAAAGTTGCATTAGAATGAATTTAACATTGATTGAGCCTTAAGACAGTGATTAAAATTTATACAAATAGTTTCTAAAGCTGGGATTAATTGAATGAGAATTGGTTAGTCTAAGACTTAGAAGGGATTGTATGAATTAATTCCGCAATGCTCGAGAGAGATTGTGGATATATTTGTTCCTAGGCTTCACACAACTACGGAACTATTCAACTTAGGGATTGGGTTATAATAGGGAATTAGGTGAATGAAACCACCTTGCACTTGCATTTCTCGCCTTGATTATTTATTATTATTGTTATTCGTGAGTTGTTTTTATTAAGAAATTAGGTTTTATTTAGAAAAACAAAACCACTACTCAATTTGATCCATTTAGCTAAACAACACGAGTCACTTTCACGGGCCAAATCACAATCCCTATGTGATTCGACACTCTACTCACTTTGTATTACTTGTACGACTGCGTGCACTTGCGCAACTCCCAACATTAACCTATAGAAAGTCACCGACGAATGGGGGGAGGGCAAAATAGTCATATTAAATGATCATAGAACTTCATCCATTAAGGTCAATTTGATGGTGAACCCCACCCCCCACCCCCTTCTTGATTTTACCTATAGAAAGTCGCCGACGAATGGGGGGCAACATAGTCATTTTGCATGATCACAGTCATTTTGCATGATGATCATGTAAGTTGTATCCCTCGCTATACCAACACATGTACATTTTAGGCATTAATTTACAAAATGAGTTAAATAAACTATTTATCTTGAAAGGCCTTATGGTAATTCACTACTAGAAAAAAGGCATTTAGCCACGGATTTGGCAAAAAATCCGTGGCCAAGGAGATTAGCCACAGATTGGCCACGGATTAGCCACGGATTTTTTTCGTGGCTAAAAGTGGCGTGGCTAACCTTCGCCACGGCTGGGCTTAGCCACGGCCAAGCCGTGGCTAATAGCCACGGGCAAACCGTGGCCAACTTTGGCCACTTTTTTCTAGACATGGCCTAGCCGTGGCTAAGGGCCACGGATTAGCCACGGTTTGGCCGTGGCTAATCCGTGGCCACTGGAAAAAAAAAAAAAAAAAAAAAAAGCTAATTACACCCAAACCCGCGGCCCAACCCGGACCTGAAACCCGCGTCTCCAAGCTTTTTTTTTGCGCTCAAGGAGATTCGAACACGGGACATCAATGTTATAAATGGAGCATGTAACCGTTGCGCCAAGGGAGTTCTTTGGTTATTGATTGATTTTTTTTATACTTAAACTATATTGTTACAATATTTTAAACTTAAATTATCTAATAAATTTCATTAGTTTTATCAATTTTTTTAATTTAATTTTAGTAATTTTTATAAATTATTAATCAATTATTTTTTTTTAAAAAATAAAGATATTTACCTTTGACTTTATCGTTCAATATTCAACTTTTTTTTTATGACAAATATTTAATAAACTAATATATCAAAAACAAAAATTATAACAAAAGTCTATTTATATAATTTATATTTAAATAATAGCAACTTTAATTCGTGATAATTTGTCAATATCTTCATATATGTGTGGTATTATATAATATATGTCAAGTATATATATCATATATATATATATATATATATATCAATATATGTATCTATTTTAAATATGTCCATGTATATATGTATCAATATATATATATATATAAATGTCCAAGTATATATATTGATAGATATGTATCTATTTTAAATATGTCCAAGTATATATGTATCAATATATATATAAATGTCCAAGTATATATATGTATCAATATATATATGTATCCAAGTATATATAGATAATTTATATTGAGATAATTAAAATATCAATAACAAAAATTTATCCATGGCTAATTATTTTTTTTTCATTTTTTTTTGCACCACAGATAAATTTATATATATATATATATATATTGATACATATGTAAATTTATATTGATACATATATTTATATATCCAAGTATATATGTACCAATATATATATATATATATTTGTGACTAATCCATGGCTATATTTATATATATATATATATCATGTATATATATACATATGTTCAAGTATATATATATATCAATATATGTGTATATATATATTTCCAAGTATATATATCATATATACATATATCAATATACGTATATGTCAATGTGTATCTCATATATATTAATATTTTATATGTACATTCTAATCCTCTATATATAGTCTATATGATATAAGTATATATCTATATAGAACATATCTAATATATGTTATAAATGTAGTGTACGTATATATAGATCCAATATATATATATATATATATATGTAATCATATGTACTATATATGATCAATCATCTATATGAAATAAACATATATTAGTGTATTATATATCTAATATATGTTATATATGTACTTATACATCTAATATATATACAACTAATTATATATAAATACACATATATATAAGTATATCTAATCTTATACGTATGTAATATATCGAATCATTTATTATATATATCAATATATATAATATCATATATATATATATATATATATATATATATATTACTTAAGTATAGCAAAAATTAATTATTAAACAAAAAGTTAAAGTGATGTAGTGGTTTAATACTTTAACTTTAACTAACAGGTCAAGAGTTCAAATCATATTTGTTGCAAAAAAAAAATAAAAATTTTTAGCCGTGGCTAAACCGTGGCCCTTAGCCACGGCCAGATCGTGGCCCTTAGCCACGGCCTGGTCGTGGCTAATCCAGCCACGGCTAGGCCATGGCTAGACCGTGGCTAAGGGCCACGGCTTAGCCACGGTCTGGCCGTGGCCAAGCCGTGGCTAACCATTGGAGGCAAAACTGGCGCCAAATTTAGCCACGACATTTAGCCACGGGTAATCCGTGGCCAATCCGTGGCTAAAGCTCAAAAAATTTTTTCATCGAAAACCGTTGCTAATCCGTGGCTAATAGTCATGGATTAGCCACGGATTTTTCCCGTGGCTAAAATCCGTGGCTATTTGCTCTTTTTCTAGTAGTGATTAGTATGATCTTTTAAGCGAGTCTATAGTATGATCCAAAAGTATTCGACAAAGCAGCTTGACAAGAAGGAAAAAACTACAACTCCATCCCTCCCCAAAAAAAGAAAAGAAGCAACTATAGATCAAGATTTTTAGAAACAAATAAAATAATCATCAAATATCACTTTTACAGTATTGGCTCCTAATTGGTTTGAGATTCAAGTAACACATGTGAGAGTGTTTGGCTGATGAGATTTTATTTGCAATGTATGTAACTATGTAAGACATGGGCTACTGGTATTTTAATAGCACTCATGAATGAAAGACATGCAATTAAAATGAGCCACACGGTTATAGATTACAATGAACTATATGATTCTTTTTTTTTGTACATGTCAAACTACAAAAGTTACATTCATAATTAATCATGGATCAAATAATTATCAAATACTAAAAAAAAATTAACTATTATATAATAAAAATGATATCCACACATATGGGAATCAAACCTGTAAACAAAGAACCTCTATGCAACAAACTTATGATTGAAGGGTTTCGTGATATACACTCACATTGAACTTAAAATATTATTATATATATTTTTATGATTTAATTAAACTCGAGGTCAATTCAAACTGACTTCTTTTTAATTTAGATTTTAGCTCTAAAAAAACAAACTCTTTAAGCCTATCTTTAATGTCTTGAAGTGCAGAAATCAAGTTCGACATGGGACTATCCTAAGTACATGAAATCAAACAGGCCTTGTTACAGTTGAGCAGACTTAACGCATTTTACATCTATAAACTAGCTATTCAAATAAGGTCTAAATAGGATCATTTCAAATTACATATATAATGCCAAGCATTCAAATTTCAAGGTAACAAATATTTATTTAACATAGTGCCCTTTCTCAAAATTTAAAAAGTTTGGTACCCAATTAGATTAGGCTACCCAGGGGGCAGATTGCTGATAACTTTTGCTTTTTACTCATTCCCCACCAAAAGAAACGCCAAAATCCAACGCCATCCCTGCTCTAGTTCACCCAAAAACATTCCAGAGTTGATATGAACACTCTTTAGACATTCTCAAATTGGTTAATCCAACGCCAGAAAACACCACAAGTCTTGTGATCGAATCAATACCACGTTGTCTCTTTTGTCGGAAATTAAAAAAAAATAACTTTGTTAGTTTTTAATGTCCTTCGATATTATAGTTTATACAAGAAGTTACACATGATGGAGGGCATCACAAATTAAATATGATTAAAAAGAACTTGGAGGTAAAAAGGGGATGCAAGTTTTAAGTAAACTAATTGAAATAGACAGGGAATTGTGAATAAAAGAATAATTTTTAAGTTAATGATTTTGTTATGAGGCAATTTTGTAATTTTCTTAATATATTATAGAAATATTTCTTAATATCTTCGCTTATATTTGCATTACTTCTTATAATGGTGTCCTATGTAGATGCCTCAAGATAAGAAAAGAACGCTTGAACTTGTCCTTTTGCTAATTTATACATCATGCTATCTTTCAGACTTTTAAATTTTTCCAATTAAAAAAAAAAAAAGAAGAACTGCGCTTCTCTATTCATTGTATTTCTTGTTAACAATTCACAGCTCGCAAGTAGTGCCAAGACTTAATCAGTACAAATCTTAATAAAATATTTCGACTATAAATAAATATACTCCCAATCTTCTTGGAAGTACTATTATTATTACATGTACTAGTTTCTAATTTTACTTGATACTTCAGAAACACACACACACACATACATATATATATATATATATGTGTATATACTACTCGTATTTTTTTTCTAAACAAACAATTGTTAAGGATAATAAATTTTTGTTGAGTCTCGCAATGGTAGAACTCAACAAACTGTTATTGTAATCCAAATTTTGTCTATGTAGAAAGATGAATTTTCAAAAAAGAAAAATAATAAATAAATAAAGTATATGTTTTCCCAAGTCAAGATTGAACTATGGCTCAATGTGAAGATTTCATAAACTTAAAGGGCTGAAAGGATAAATTAAACTAAGCCCTAGTTTTATTATTACTATTAGTTTTTTTTTTTTGTTTTTTTGATCAGAAAATCTCAGGAGCATGATTCTTGAAAATTCATTACTCAACTTGTAACCGGTCATTGTACATTGCTTGACTAATGCACTCGGGGGGGGGGGGGGGGGGGGGGTGGCGTCCATTGTACATTACTATTAGTTTTTGGTTAGGATTTAGAAGAGTTGAGAAAATAAATCCAAGATAGGGAAAACATGGATGACCCACCAATGGAATCATGATTCAGAAGACTAGGAGCTAGAATCCATTGAGGGATTGACAGAGATTTCAATGCAATGGACTCTTGTGCAAATTGGCTTATTTTAATTTTATTAATTGGCACCATATATATATATATATATGAAAATATATATATACTTATATATAATATATATCTGGAGTTTTTGAAGTTTGCGACAATTATAGAAAGCCAAAGGAATACTTGAGACATTGTCCTCGTGTTTGTCCTTCTCTGCTGCAACATTCTTCCTATGATATTATAAACACAAAAAACAACAATTCCATTATTTTATTTTATTTTATTTTATTTTATTTTTCACAATATATATATATATATTCCATTATTTTATTTTATTTTTCACAATATATATATATTCCATTATTTTATTTTATTTTATTTTTCACAATATATATATATATATATTATTGGAATTTGGGTGAGAGTGCAAGTCCCCACGTAAACCACAACCTCATCACTCCTGTCACTATTCTATGCCAGCGCATTTGATTTTTTGAGTGGGATATTTAATTAATTTTTTGGATTGTGTGACAATATAAAATTCATAAATATTTGCCTAGTCGTTTATTTATTTATTTTTTAAGGTAAAAACTAGTTAACTTTTGATTTTATTTGCCATCGAATTGGTAAAAAAAAACGGTAATTTTCCTTTTTAAAAAATATATATTGTGCTTGTGTGAAGCTCAAATATTCTTAACTGTAGTATTTAAATTGCCCTGTGTTTGGATCATAATTTTAAAAAAAGATTTTACCCACTACAATTATTAACATACATGGGTATAGATCAACTCCTTTCATCTTTGTAAATGTACAGAATAACTATTTAACTTTTGTCGTCAACTATAGACCAGGACTTTTAATTATCGATATATGGACATTTTAATCAATCTAAGTTATTTTTTGATCTCAAACTAAATTATTAAATGTGATATTTTTGTAGAATGGTGAGTTTGAGATAATTAAACATTATTTTTGTGGTTATACCCCCAACAATTATTTTTTCTTAATTAGTGCCACTATGCATACTATTAATTGAAGTATACTTGTAAATAAGTGCTGCAAGAATACACCCACTTTAATCACAAATTAATATGTTATGAATTTAGTTTTTATGACGAATTTTGTTTGTAACACTTCCGTTAACAAATTTTCTATCACTAATTATTTCTTAGTTATGTTTAAATTAAAATCTGCCGCTAATTCATTACATGATATGCCTTAAATTTGTCATAAAATCTTTACATCACAAATTTTTCATTATTGAAGGAGGTGTTTTCTTGGCGAACGAGCCATAGGGATACAGATAGAGTGAGAGAAAAAAATACTAATATTAAATTTATATGTTTTGCCACCTTTATCAACACCACCCTCTTTTTCTTACTCAAAACTAAAATCTTTTATTTATTATTAGTACTCAAATTAAAACCTTACCTCGTTAACAATAAACACAAATTTATGTCCTAAAAATAACTTGTATTACCTCAAGATATTTGGCTAAAGTATATATTTACAGGAGTTGGAGGCAAAAGTACGATATGGGTTATAAGTCGGGGGTCGTATATATTAACAAGAATTGAGGGCAATAAGTAGAATGCTGTATGAATAAAGCCGCCGTGGAAAAAGACAATAAATAGCGGGATAGTCCCTTTCGTTTTGATGGTCTCCAAAAAAGCCCGACTTCACGTGGCAGCGTTTGTTTCTTAGCCATGGGCCAATACCTCTGCATCTGCCCCCCTCCCTCTCCCTCTCTGTCTCTCTCTCTCTCACATCTGCTGTGTGTGCTGTGTGGTTTTGGCAAACAAATGTGGCGTTTGTTTGATTGCTGCAATTTTCTAACTTATAGCACGAGTACACGACACTTCTTAGGATTATGTCAGGGATTCCACCTGTCCTACCCTTCTTGTTCTTCTCTTATCTATTTTGTTTTCTATCAAAAATTAATTATTATATGTTTTAGAAGGAAACATTTGATGTAACCTAGCCCGTTTTGAGTCCTGAATGAGCACTAAATAACTCAAATTTGTGCTATATTTTTCTAATGTATTAGAAAGAATATTAATATATAAACTATGATACAATTAGCATTTTCCTAGAGAACTACAGTGAGTCGAATCTTAATTAATTTGACATTATCTTTAACTACAATTTAGAATCTCATGTTGTTCTCCAATTGGTCACAGCAAAGCCATGAGCAAGCTGTACTGGTTTTTGTGCCCAAGAAGATTTTCTTTCTTTACCATTGGGTCCTAGCTAGCACGTGAATTCTCTGACCTGGCTTCATGTCCGAATATACATATAAATTCTTGTTTTTATTTGCCCCGAACAAGACAAACAAATCTTGTTTTTTTTCGCTAATTGTCCCATTATTAAAACTTTAACTTTTGCAAATTCCCACAGAAAGGATTAGTTGAATATAGGTACAAACAAAAGTGATAATATAGTGATACAAATCTATATATCTCCATCACTAACTTCAAGATTTTAGCTCCTAGGGATTATTCCATTTTCCTTTTCTTGATTTTTTGTGGTTGTTCATTGCTTCAATCGAACTACATATTTTATCTTCTTCTCATTTGAATTTCATGTTTTGTTTATCTGAAAAATATTATTACACTGTATCGAATGACTTGATTTAAATTTAATTTATTTTTTAAATTTATATTATGTACATTTCGAACATCAAATAACTCGATATAATTTCAGATGCAGTATAAATTAAACATGGGATCTTTTATAAGAATGCTTCGATTTATTTATTTATTTGAATGCTTACTCTCTCAATGATTGTGATATTCATTTTTGTTTTTGAGAGGCCAAAATTACTGACCATGTGATTTTCCTTTCAAAATTAAATATAATTCTCTGATTATTGTACGTATTGAAGGACTTGTATACTCATTATTAAAGTATTTAAATGTGAATTATTACTCGTTAGATTATATTATATACTAATGATATCAGTGACTAAGCCAGGGGCTGGTGGTGGCGGTCGCCCCTCTCAATTTTTTTAAAATTTATTTTTTAGTATATATATTTATTAGAGTTTTAAAATTTCACCCCCCCCCCTCCCCCCCCAAAAAAAATTTAGTTTTTATATAAGTTACATAATAAAGATTTTAATTTTCTCTACTCTATTTTATTTTTACCTAATCTCATTTACCACAATAATTAAATTCTCTTCCTTTCTCTTTCCTCTCTTCTTTTTTACTCTCTTCAAATTAAAATATTAAAAATTCTATCATATTCTACTTCTTTCTTCTATCCCAATTAAAACACCAAAAATCCTATTAGAATTTTTCTTCTCTCACAAACCCTACAATATTCAATTTTTTCTTCGAAAATAACATACAAGAAGGTATTGCATATTAATTTTGAAATTTATACATTTATTTATTTTTGTAATTGATTTTTGTTTAGAGTCATAGAGATTTGAATTTTAAGATTGTTAGTATAAATCTTGATAGTTGTTCAAATATTAAACTTAATGAATCTTTATGTTTATTTATTGGGCTATTGAACTAGAATTAACCTTACTAATTTGACACTTCATATTTAATTGGGAGTGATTTGGGGAATGTGATGGCAGAGAAAAAAAAAAGAAAAGATATTTTTTGAGTTTTGAATATATTTTTAATTGTTAGAATAAAGAGAGAAAAAAAAAATCTATTTAATACTTTTTAATTTGAGTTTTGATTTTATATCATTATGTGGGTTTATGCCAATTTTATCGAGTATTGTTAAAAAAATTCGCTATTACGTATTTTTTAAAAATAACTCATTATCCACTATATTTGTTTCATTTGAAACAAAGAATATCTTGTTTTTTTTAAGTATTATTTTTTATATATTGTTTTTTATTGTAACACTTCTTTTTTAATTATTATTATAGTATTTCTAATTGGTTGTATACACATAAATATGATGACTTTTATTATTTATATATTAATATTATATATAACCTTTATATTTATATATTTTAATAATTAATGATCTCGAAAAAAATTCTCCCCACTCAATCAAATTTCTGGTTCTATCCCTAAATGATATGATTTAGGTTGGCAAATCTAGTGCCACCCGATAAGGACAAATAGGATGATAAACTTGAGTTGGGCTACCTAATTTTTAATTGATATGATTTAACCTTAGTTTTAGCTCTATAATTAAGTGCCAGCATGTCAAACACACTTAACGGTTGATTAATTTACACAAGGATTTGGTTTCTTCCATTTGTTTGTCTTTTGTGTCAGCAATTTATCATTGATAAAGATTTTTTGAATGCGCTTACATATACGCTTCAAATGAAAAATTGGGGACACGACAAATTCTTGAAAACATACATTTTCATCTTTCTTATCCTTTTCTAGAAACAAAACAATAGTTTCAATTTCTATTGATTTCGGGTTTAATTCAACAACTCTCAACTTTGCTTCACTCCCTCTCTTCTTATTCTCACTGCCTCTCTTCTTATTCGCCTAATCTCCTCCCGCTAAAACACATATTTACTACTTTCAACACCAAAAAGATTCACAAAAAAACAGCCCATGCAATGACTATGAATTGTATGATCACGAGCGAGATATCCATGCCTCAACCTACGAACAAAAACCGGACCGACACCAAAAAGTCGTTGGTTTTTGACTCGACGGTGTTGCAACACCAATCGAGCATACCCCCCCAGTTCATATGGCCCGACCACGAGAGGCCCTGCAGGCCCGACCCCCGGGAACTTCAAGTGCCGTTCATCGACCTAGGGGGGTTCCTCTCCGGTGACCCCGTTGCCTCCGTACGAGCGTCCGAGCTCGTCGGAGAGGCATGTAGAAAGCATGGCTTCTTTCTAGTGGTGAATCACGGCGTCGATGCCGATCTCATATCGAACGCCCATCGTTGCATGGATCATTTCTTCGAGCAACCCCTTCATGAGAAGCAAAGGGCTCAGAGGAAGCTTGGCGAGCATTGCGGCTACGCGAGTAGCTTCACCGGGCGATTCTCCTCCAAGCTTCCATGGAAGGAGACTCTTTCCTTCGAATACTCACCACGAGAGGGCTCGTCACACATTGTGGAAGACTACTTCCAAAGGACATTGCGTGAAGATTTTGCGCACTTAGGGTAAGAAAAAAAAATAAATACTTCACCATTTAATTATATAGCAAGTAGGAGAAACAGAATACATCTCCAAGAACATAGGAGAAGAGTACTAAAGAAAAACAACCATTTTTTTATATAGTTGACTATAGTTCCGAGATCATTTAAGAATATTGATAGAAACAAATAAGAGAAATGGACAATATTAAAGGTTCTCATATATATGAGTGTTACACAATTGCAGGAAAATGTATCAAGTGTATTGCAGTGCCATGAGCAAACTCTCACTAGGGATCATGGAGCTTCTGGCTATGAGCCTCGGAGTAAACCGCAATCACTTTAAAGAATTCTTCGAGGAAAACGAATCGATAATGCGATTGAACTACTATCCGCCGTGCCAAAAACCGGACCAGACATTAGGCACCGGACCTCATTGCGATCCAACATCGCTAACCATCCTCCACCAGGATACTGTAGGCGGACTCCAAGTGTGCGTCGACAACGAGTGGCGCTCCATTACTCCCAATTTCAACGCTTTCGTAGTCAACATCGGCGACACTTTCATGGTAAGATATGATAACAAATGCATTGGTAAATACCTTGTAACTTGTTGCTTCAATTTTGTTTTATTAAAATTTCGTCACAAGAACCATCACAGATGCCTTCTATAATCTCTTCATCACGAACTTTTTCATTAGTGAAGGGAGTGCTGACTTGTACAGCCTGCATTTTCGTACCTCCTTCAATGTGTATTATAAATCATTTTCTTTTTTCGGTTAAAGATTTTAAAAACCAAGCACTTCAAAAAAGCAAACGCCTGTTATCTAAATCGATTCGAAATTTGTTGTGTTGATGATCATCAGGCACTATCAAACGGGAGATACAAAAGCTGTTTGCACAGGGCAGTGGTGAACAACAAGAGTCCTAGGAAATCTCTGGCTTTCTTTCTGTGTCCGAAGAAGGATAAGGTGGTGAGCCCACCACCCGAACTGGTGGACTCGAATAATCCAAGAATATATCCAGATTTCAGATGGCCATCCCTGCTCGAGTTCACACAAAAACATTACAGAGCTGATATGAATACTCTTCAAACTTTCTCGAACTGGTTAATCCAACGCCAGAAAACACCAGAAGTGTCATGATCAAGTCAATCCCATGTTGTCTCTTTTGTTGGAAATTAAAAAAAAATAAAACGTTGTTACTTTTAATGTCGTCTGATTTTATAGTTTATACACGAAGTTACATATGATGGAGGGCATCACAAATTAATGATGATCAACAAGAACATGGAGGAGAAAAGGGGATGCGAGTTTTAAGTAAACTAATTGAAATAGATAGGGAATTGATAATAAAGGAATAATTTTCAAGTTAATGATTTTGTTATGTGGCAATTTTGTAATTTTCTTAATATATTATAGTACGACTTCTTAATATCTTCGCTTATATTTGCATTACTTCTTGTAATGGTGTCCTATGTAGTCGCCTCAAGAAAAGAAAAGAATGCTTGAACTTGTCTTTTCTCTAACTTATGTATCATGCTATATTTCAGACTTTTTAATTTTTCCAATTAAAAAAAAAAGTGCGCTTCTCTATTCATTTTATTTCTTGATAAAAATTCACAACTCACAAGTAGCGCCAAGACTTAATGAGTACAAATCTTAATAAAATACTTCCACTATAAATAAATATACTCCCAATCTTCTTGGAAGTACTCCTATTATTATGATGTACTAGATTCTATTTCTACTTGATACTTCAGAAATATATATATATATATATATATATATATACTACTCATGAGAGGCATGGGGTTCGATTCCCCACCTCCATCTTATTTTTCAAAATTAAAAGAAGTAAAGTGCAAATCCCGGAAAGCGCACTTGTTTGGAGGAGAAGTAATCTTTAATACTTTATCCTCTGAAATTGCGAAAGTAATTATGTTACCGAAAAATATATGTACTACTCGTATTTCTTGTCTAAACAAAGAATTGTTAAGGATCATAAACTTCTGTTGAGTCTCGCAATGAAAGAACTCAATAAACTGTTATTGTAATCCAAATTTTGTCTATGTAGAAAGATGAATTTTCAGAAAAGAAAAATAATAAATAAATAAAGTATATGTTTTCCCAAGTCAAGATTGAACTATGGCTCAATGTGAAGATTTCGTAAACTTAAAGGGCTGAAAGGTTAAATTAAACTAAGCCCTAGTTTTATTATTACTATTTTTTTTTTTTTGGTTAGGATTGAAACGAGTTTAGAAAATAAATCCAAGATAGGGGAAAAAATGGATGACCCACCAATGGAATCATGATTCAGAAGACTAGGAGCTAGAATCCATTGAGGATTGACAGAGCTTTCAATGCAATGGATTCTTGCGCAAATTGGTTTATTTTAATTTTATTAATTGGCACCATATATATACATAATATATATATATATATATATACTTATATATAATATATATATCTGGAGTTTTGGAAGTTTGTGGCAATTATAGAATGGCAAAGGAATACTTGGGACATTGTCCTCGTGTTTGTCCTTGTATGCGGCAACATTCTTCCTATGATATTATAAACACAAAAAACAACAATTCCTTTATTTTATTTTTCATATATATATATATATATATATATATTTGTATATGTATATTCTTGGAATTTGGGTGAGAGTGCAGGTCCCCACGTAAACTACAACCTCATCACTCCTGTCACTATTCTATGCCAACATATTTAATTTTTTGAGTGCGATATTTAATTAATTTTTGGATTGTGTGAAAATATAAAATTCAAATATATTTGCCTAGTCATTTATTTATTTATTTATTTTTAAGGCAAAAACTAGTTAACTTTGATTTTATTTGCCATCGAATTGGAAAAAAAAAACTGTAATTGTCCTTTTTAAAAAATGTATATTGTGTTTGTGTGAAGCGCTCGAATATTCTTAACTTTAGAATTTAAATTACCCTGTGTTTGGATCATAATTTTAAAAAAAATTTTTACCCACTACAATTATTAACATACATGGGTATAGATCAACTCCTTTAATCTTTGTAAATGTACAGAACAACTATTTAACTTTTGTCGTCAGCTATTGACCAGGACTTTTAATTATCATTATATGGACATTCTAATCAATCTAAGTTATTTTTTCCTCTCAAACTAATTAAATTATTAAATGTTATATTTTTCTAGAATGGTGAGCTTGAGATAATTAAACACTATTTTTGTAGTTATACCCCCAACAATTATTATATGTTAATTAGTACCACTATGCATGCTATTAATTGAAGTATATTTGTAAATAATTGTTGCAAGAATACACCCATTTTAATGACAAATTCATATGTTATAAATTTAGTTTTTATGACGGATTTTGTTTGTAACACTTCTCTTTTCTATCACCAATTGTTTCTTTGGTTCTGTTTAAATTGAAATCTATCACTAATTCACACATGATATGCTTTAAATTTATTACAAAATCTCTCAACCACAAATTTTTCATCATTCAAGGAGGTGTTTTCTAAGTGAATAAAATATAGGGATACAAATCGGACAGGATCCCCTATCCCAAAATGATGTTCGATTCCATGCCCCATACTCTATATTCATAACACGTGTAAATCTTCAAGATTTACTTATCAGTTGAGATAATGGAAAAAAAATATAATTAACATAACTAAACAATCTGCTGTTAAGTAAACCTTGAAGATTTACCCATGTCATGAATCTAGAGTATGGGACATGAGATGGGGTATCGTTTTGGGGTAGGGGATCCCGTCTGGATACAGATAGAACAAAACAAAAATACTAATATTAAATTTATATGTTTGCTACCTTCATCAACACCAATACACCACCTCTATTTTTCTTACTCAAACTGAATTCGTTTATTTATTTTTAGTACTCAAATTAAAACCTTACCTCGTTAACGATAAACACAAATTTATTTTTTTCGTTAACAATAAACACAAATTTATGTCCTAAAATGAACTTTTTATTTGACAAAAGTATATATTTACAAGAGCTGGGGGCAAAAGTACGATATGGGCTATAAGTTGGGGGGCGTATATATTAGCAAGAATTGGGGGCAATAAGTAGAATATAGGTTATAAGTTGGGGTGTGAAAAGAGCCGCCATGGAGAAAGACAATAAATAGCGTGACAGTCCCTTTCGTTTTGATGGGTTCCAAAAAGGCCCGACTTCACGTGGCAACGTCTGTTTCTTAGCCGTGGGCCGATGCCTCTGCATCGTTACACCCGCTCCCCCCCCCCCCCCCACACCACACACGCCACTCTCTCTCTCTCTCTCTCACATCTGCTCTGTGTGCTGTTTGGTTTGTGCAAACAAATGTGGCGCATATAGTTGGTAGGTACACCCCTGACCCTGTGTTCTTGGCTCCATCATTGTATTTTATATATATATATATATATAAAATAGGAATGTTGCTGACAAATGTCATTCTAGGAGGATCCTAAAGAATAGTAGCAATGGTGATGATCTGCGGTGAATAGAATCTTGATTAATTTGACATAATCTTTAACTACAATTTAGGATCTCAAGTTGTTCTCCAATTGGCCACAGCAAAGCCACGAGCAAGCTTAAGCAGCTGTACTGGATTTTTTGCACAAGAAGATTTTCTATTTTTTACCATTGGGTCCTAGCTAGCACATGAATTCTCTGACCTGTCTTAACGTCCCAATATACTTTTAACATATAAATTCTTGTTTTTATTTGCCCCGAACAAGACAAACAAATCTTGTTTTTTTCATTAATTGTCACATTTTTTTTTTTTTGGTTGAAAATTAATTGTCACATTATTAAAACGGTAACTTTGCAATTCCCGCAGAAAGGATTAGTTGAATATAGCTAAAAACAAAAGAGATAATATAGTAGTAATACAAATCTATATATCTCCATCACTGACTTCAAGATTTTAACTCCTAGGGACTATTCCATTTTCCTTTTCTTGATTTTTTGTGGTTGTTTATTGCTTCAATCAAGCTGCATATTTTACCTTCTTCTCGTTTGAATTTCATGTTTTGTTTAGGAAAAATTATAATTTTAGGACTGTATGTTGTACCCTCTAATAATTTTAGAATATTAACTTTTTTATTTGTAATTTCAGGACATGAATTTAAGATATTGTGGCACATTTAGGACTTCTCACCTCGATATTTGCAAATTTGTTGTAAAATTGACAACATTGGTTGGAATTTTATTCTAAATGTGCCACAAAATCTTAAATTAATGTCTTGAAATTGAAAATGAAAAAGCCAATGTCTTGAAATTGCAAATGAAAAAATTATTGTCACAAAATTGTTAAAGGGTACAACATACAATCCTAAAATTGTAATTTTTCCTTTTGTTTATCTTAAAATATTATTACATTGTATCGGTTGATTTGATTTAAATTTAATTTATATTATGTATATTTTGAACATCAAATAATTCGATATAATTTCAGATGTAGCATAAATTAAACACAGGATGTTCTATCACAATGCTTAGATTTATTTATTTGAATACTTCCTTTTAAAATTAATTATTGTACGAATAAAATAAGAATGACTTTTATACTCATTATTACAGTATTTAAATGTGCATTATTACTCGTTAGATTATGTTACTAATGATATGATTTAAGTTGGCAAATCCAGTGCCACCCAATAAGGACAAATAGGATGATAAACTTGAGTTGGGATGCCTAATTTTCAACTGATATGATTTAACCGTAGTTTTAGCTCTATAATTAAGTGCCAGCATGTCAAACACACTTAACGGTTGATTAATTTACACAAGGATTTGGTTTCTTCCATTTGTTTGTCTTTTGTGTTAGCAATTTACCACTGATAACGATTTTATGAATGTGCTAACATGTACGCTGAAAATAAAAAATTGGGGACACGACAAATTCTTGAAAACATACATTTTCATCTTTCTTATCCTTTTCTAGAAACAAAACAATAGTTTCAATTTCTATTGATTTCGGGTTTAATTTAACAATATTTGTCTGAGTGGCTAAGATTAGGCCATGTAATTGTATTTTTAAAAGCAAATCACTTATACAATACAATAAAGTACCCCATTTACTAACGATCGATGAAAATTTTATTACAAAGAAAGTATATCACAAAATTAAGGTATTTATAATGAATTAGTAACAGATTTCAATGTAAATGGAACTAAAGAAACAATCAGTGACAACTGAAATCACATTTAATTAGTAATTGATTTGTTATAAATAAAATCCGTCATAAAAATACATTTGTAATGAATTGATATGTAATTGAATGATATGCATTCTATTATTATTATTATTATTATTATTATTATTAACTATCAGTTGGTTTAGAAAGATGAGGCGTCCGATCTCTTAAGCAACGTTTAGGGTTCAAAACTCAGAATTGTGAATGAAACAACTGAATTACGAGGGTCGCTCTCATAATGAACCTCTGAAGTACCTAAATTCAAATTAGTTGGTAAGTGGATCGAAATCGGGTGGCCAAAACAAACAATAATAATAAATAAATAACAATTATCATTATTAAAAAAATATCTATTTGGAGAATGCATTAGGGACAAGTATAAGTCAGAGACTGCTTGGTTGGACTTATAATCTCTTAAAAATATCTTATAAGCTGTTCAATAACTTATAAACTCTTTAAGAGTATTTGGCAATTTTTTTCAGTAAAAGAACTTATAAGTTCTAAAAATAAGTTGTTAAAAGCTTATAAGCTCCCAAACAAAAAGTAAGCTCGCCCCCCCCCCCCACCCCTTTTTTGAAATAGCTTATAAGTTGTTTAATCCTCAAAGATAAAATAACATAAATATATTTATTTATTTTTTTTCAACTATCTTGAAAAATATTTATTTACATGAAATTAATTTTACTTTTTTTTTTGTCATCATTATACCTAAAAAATTACAAGCTTTCATTTTTACTAAACATAATTACAACTTATAAGCTCAAAAAACATCTTATAAGCTATAAGGTCCTATTTTATCTGATTACTTTAAGAACTTGTTGTTGAAATAAGACGTAAGAGTTTATAAGTTCCAAAAACATCTTACAAGCTCTTTATAATAAGTTTATAATAAGCTCTCTTTATAATAAACTCTCTCTTTTAAGCACCAATTTACTTTATTTAACATTTGAAGACAAATAAACTAAATAAATTACACTCACCAAGATAAAAATGGAGTAATATTTTGGGGTAATTGGCATTTTGCATCCTTAAATTAGGCTCATTTGGTATTTTACACCCTAAAATAATAAAATTGGCAAATAGTACCCTCCAATTACAATTTCCTTGGCAAAGTGCACCCCTTTCACATTTTGACTAAAATTTGAGTTTAAAAAATGATTAAACTAGAATAAAAGGGATTAAAATGATCATTTACTACTTATATATTCCTTAATATGAAATTAATTTATCAACTCATGAAAAAATACTAACTGAATCATGAACTATTGAAATAAAAAGGTGGGGTTGGGGAGTTATTAGGGGAATGCAACAGATATGGCTAGCTACCAAGTCTAGCTTGGTATTTAGGCAACCAAATCTAGCTTTGTATTTATATATGTTCCACTACTGAAGTTCTGATCAGATAACAAAATAATAAATTCTTCTTTGTAGCAAGCTTTCGATGCAGTTGAAATAAGTTACTATCGTTATTTCTAAAAATTAATTAAATAAAATGGCACAATTGAGGTATTGCGAATTAAATTTTACTACAATCTAATCTGCATAGACCAAAAATGATGGGAATAAATGCTAGAAAATAATAGTGAATATGAAACTCAATTGGTTAAGCATTTATGTGATATCCATGTAAAACATCCTACTACAAAATTGAAAAAAAAAAAGGGAGTCATTTGGGAACTATTTATGAAAATTTATCGACATGGTATGAAATGATAGTACGTAATGTTACTGATTAGCTATAAAGGAGAATGAGAAAAGAGCACATGTCATCTTCCTTCTTCCAAAATCTCCATAAAATATAAGAGGTTCAAGAGCACTTTTAAAGGACCATTTTATCCCTTTAATTATAGTTTAATCATTTTCTAAATTCAAATTTTAGTTAGAAAGTGAAACGGGATGCACTTTGTCAAGAAAATTGTAATTGGAGAGTGCAATATGCCAAATTTACAATTTTAGGGTGCAAAATGTCAAATAAACCTAAATTGAGGGTGCAAAATGCCAATTACCCTAATATTTTGGTGGGATTGGAACTCAGTATCAAGATAAAATAGTAACTTTAATTTCACCATTTGAGTAAATGTCATCGACAATTGACCCGTCATTTAGAAAATAACAAAAATGTGATATTTCCTTTTCCAATATGATAGCATCCTTCCAAAAATATAATGTGTACTTATCTGTAAATTAATTTATAAATTTATGAAAATGACGCAAGTTGAATTTGGAACATGTAAAACTAGGATGAGGCTAAATATAATGTTTCATCTACTAAAAATGAAACTGTATATAACAATAATTGAAACGAAATAATTGAGACGCGACAGAGGATAGGAACAAAAATCTATATATAGTAACAGAATAAAAACAGCGAGACTATCCAACAAAGCATTAGCCATCATTATGTGGATGCACTTGGCGACAACATATAGTCTCAATTATGTATTCCATTTCTCCAAGAAAGAGACTCAATAGATTTTCGTTTTTCCATTTTTATTTTTTTTTTTGTGTGTAAAATTCAAATAGATTAATTGAGATGCCAAAGATTTATGCGCATAGGATTGCCGTAAAGTTCAAATTTAAATTATTTAAGTAACTTGAGTTAGTTAAAAAAATATAGGGTTCTCGAGAAGCTATTAAATCTATATTGAGCGCCTACGTCTTCTAAATTTTCTTTTTATTGAATCGATTATTTTTAATTCGTTAAATCGTCATACAAAAATAAATTTTAAAGATTTTAATATATATGCATAATGCGTGCGCGCACGCGCACACACACATACACATTTGAATAAAGGAAAAGATCAAGTTGGAATATCTAATTGGCTCCTCCAACTTAGAAAACCAAGCCGCCACAAAATATTTCTTTCTTCAAAGTTTATTGGAACTAACTTAGTCACCGCAACTCTACCGACACGCTATCTAAATGACCGCTATCCATTATCAGACCATGTATTTTGGCCACAGTGATAAGGAAAGGAAACCCGGTCCATTCGGCCCATTTAATCGGTCCATGATCCAATAAATATCTATGCATTAAGCTTAAGCTGCACCTAGACATGGACTTAGGTCTAGTTTTCATATACTAATAACCGCAAGAGATTTATATTTGTAAATACGTTCTTCAATTTTTGTCCTCCTATTCTGACTTTTATGCAAAAAAAATTTAAATGGACTTCTGGACTTGGTCGTTAATGGAGCATATTTTAATTCATATTTAATTTCGAGTCCGTTTTGAACTTTAGAACTTTCTTTTCATCTATTAAAATATTCAATAAATTTATAAATTCCACTTATAGTTATCCTTAATACAAAATAAGTGGACCAGATATGAGATACTAAATCAAAGATCCAATATTATTTTTTATTAAATTAATGATTAATAATATTTGATCCTTGACAATAGTGGCACCAGCCGACCTTAGCTCAGTTGGTAGAGCGGAGGACTGTAGTTGGCAATAGCTTGTAGCTAATCCTTAGGTCGCTAGTTCGAATCTGGTAGGTCGGAAGTTCTTTTAAGAGAAACCCAAAAACTCTCAAAAACAATAGTGTCGGCTTTTTCGGCAGATAAGGCAATTGAGGCTTAAGAGCCAGGTACTTCAGCATTGCCTTATAACGGTCTCTGTGCATGCCCAAGGGATTTTAGTCCATTATACATAAACTTGGGACGCCATCCAACCCATTCTTGCAAACCGAGTTGACGAGCCCGAAACTGAATGATTTTGACCTTTTCTTTCTTTATTGATAGTTTTACATTGTTAAGATTGGGGATTGAGATGACTCCAACATACTTGTGAGCTTGACGCTCATGTTTGACAAAAAATTGAGTTTAGATTCGAAAAATTCGAGCTTGAGTTTGGCTCGTCTAGATTTGGAGTTGATTTTGAATCAAATATATTTATAGATTTGCAAGCTGACTTGCAAGCTTTTTTTTTATTGAAATACTTTAAATTTAAACTCGAACATATGATTTGCTCATAATTAATTCGAACCAAATGAATTGAGTTGAGCTCAAATATGGGCCTGAGCTAAACTCGACCCCTTTTTCTTTTGACTCATTGAACTTTAGCTTGAATTTGAAATTAAAAAAATTAGTCAAAGTATGGTTCAACTCAAACTCATTCTGCATTTCTAGATAAAAACTCATTAAATTTGAGTTGGAACGATGGATGCAATGATCAATAGGTCACCACAATACTTTAACCGAAATTTAAACTCATTAAAGAATAGTTGTTAAATGGTGCAATCAATTATTCCAACCAGAAAATCAAATGGCAACTATATATCACAATCAGTATGTCCCAAGTACAAAGCTGAGCTAAAAATTTATTCATCACAATAACAATAATGATAATAAGATGCTTACAAAGAAAGTACAAAATCTCTCATAACACCATAGAGGATCTTGGCTCTTGATTCATCAAAAAGCTCAAATCCATGAGCCCCTCCATCGCTAAAATTATCAATCACGTCCACTCCATTCTCTTTCAATATTTTCACAAATTCAACTTGTCGATCAATTAACGGGTCCCCGTCACATCCGGTGACCAAAAACTTCAACCCTTCATTCTTCACTTTCTCCAAAAGACTTAATTTAATGGCCTTAACTACATTACAATACTCATGATCACGATTAGCACCAATCGGCAACCCTAAATCCCACATGATATCGGCGGCGGAAGGTGGAAGAACCTTATCATTGACCAACCTAATCTCTGATCGGGTCCTCTCGACCCCACCGAAGAAAGGTTGGTGCAATATCAACCCTCGGATCCTAAGGGGCTCGAGAGGGTCAACGCATGTGATTGCACGTAAGCCCACATGGTACGCTATATTGCCGCCGGCGCTACCTCCCATGAGATAGCACTGGGTAAAATCAGCATAAGTGGTCAACCACTCATCGCCGTCGACGGTTGTGATCCAACGCAAGGCCTCCATGCCGTCGTCGTAGGCAGCTGGCAGGCGGTGTTCTGGGCCTAGACGATACTCAACCGACACGATCACGGCCTGGATTTCGTTGGCGATTTCCAGGCAAAACTTGTGAAACATCGATGTGCCTGCACTGCCTACGATGAAGCCACCTCCATGAAAGAAGACTGTAAGGGGCAGTTTGTTGGTGGGATCAGACACGGGCTGGGGGAGATAAACACGGGCCCAAGTGTTGTTTTCTTGGTTGATGGGAATATCCTTGCTGAGAACTGGGAAGGGGTTATTGGCAGGACAAGGGGGGAGCAAGTCGGGTATTCGGGTTATCGAGCCGTCGGGGTTTTTGATGAGCCCCAAGTAGCCATAGGGATCGAGATTGGGATCGATTGGTGTTACAGTGTTTGGAGACATTGGTGCAGCTATAATTCAAGAATATTTCTGAAGCTATATATCTGTAATATGATACAACTAGTAACAAGGTTTCAGAGAGCTATGCATGGGATTCATAGGTAACGCCGGCGTTAACTTTTCTGGTTTTCTTGGCAAACGTTAGGACCCGCGTTGAATGCCTCGGCCCGGGTGAACGCTTACCATCAGCCGTCAATTTTGACTCTCCATAGTATTTGAATGCCCCGGCCTGTTTACTTTTCTTGGAAAGAGTTTGAATAAAATATTGGTCTAATTTGCCCTTTGATTTTGGTTTCTTTCTTCGAGTGGAAGATAAGTCGTGCCCAGCATTAAGCCGCATTTATAGGGATGATAATAGGTCCGGGTTAGGCCTGAACCCGGATCCGCTCTTAATGAGGCAGGTTTGATGACTTCTAATTGGGTTCGGGGTGGATTTCGAATCTTCATTTTTTGAATTCAGATCCGCCCTGGTTAGTAATTTATATATATTTTTATTTATTATTTTATATAAATTTATACAATATACATCTATATTTTATATATAAAAGTATATATTATATAAATAGTTACTTAAAAAAATAAATACGATACTCTCGTATATAAAAATAATTATATAACATTAATAATTGAGTTATGATTCCAAAATATGTACAAATAATTATGTAATAATAATGTTTAATTTTTTAAAATTTAAAATGTGTTCATAAAAATTTGTAAATAACTAGTGTTTTAGTAGTGCTAATATTTTTTTCATATTTATAAAGTTGTAATAATATTAATTTTTTATAAAAAAATATTTTTTAATTATTTTTAAAACATAAATCATGTCTACCGGGTCCAACCGGACCCGGTGGATCCTCCCGGGTCCAAAATTTCCCCGGCAGGGCGGGTCCCGGGTTTGGCCAAACCCGCCCCACACCCGCCCAATTGCCATCCCTACGCATTTATGATAGTTAGGTTCAAATTAGGGGTGGGCGTTCGGGTCGGGTTACCCGATACCCGACCCAAACCCAATCAGGTCAAGTACCTGAACTTGTGAAAAAGTTTTGGGTCGGGTATCCGACATCCAATTCGAGTACCCGATCCAACTGATGTAATTTAATTTAATTACATTAATAGAGTACATCTACATATATACCTTGTATAAAATGATAAAAATATTTTATTTTGATTTTGTCTAAATAATTGAAATATTCAATAATACCATATTATTTTATCTAATCATGAATATTATATCCACTTATATGGAGTTAAAGTATTCAATTCTCTAATTAAGATAAATTATTATATCCAATTAAGCAAGTTGATATTGTCATTCAAAAATTAAATAGCACTCTATTCTTTATTATTGATTTTCAATAGCGACCAATGTGTTTTCGGAAAATATAAATGATAACATATTAGAGTTTTAGTTTTTAATAGCATTTAGCCAATCCACAGAGGAAAAAAAAACATTCAGCGGAGGAGATTAACAATAATTATTGTCTCAAAAAATATGAAGCATAACTTCAACAAAAGTCAAATTGAAACTTTGCTCGACAAAATACACTAGACAGGGGGGCAAATGATAAAAACCTAGATTTAGTTTATTGCATATATATATTAATTGTGAAAAAAAATTATTTTATCGAAATAAAAATATTCACTAGGAAAAAAAAATCGGTTTCGGATACCCAAAACATTTCGAGTTCAATCCGGGTAATTATGTCGGGTATCCGAACCCGATAAAACCCGACCCACGCCCACCCCTGCTTAGGTGAGATCCCAATTGATTATTCTTTTTCGTTTTTGGTGAAAAACGACATCAAAATTCCAATGTCCCAACGCTTGAATTAGATTATGGAGTCATAAATTGACAAATTGCAATATAATATTGTAAATTAAGTTTGTTTAATCTATTAAATGTGATCAGGATATATTCATCCATAATTATGTTGGAGCTCCTGGAATAAACTTTTACATTTATTTAAAAAAAAAGAAAGAAAACGGGTTGAAAATTATTTCCACTACTAGAAAGAACTTCATTTATTAACGAAAAATTTGTATCAAAGAGATTTTGTCTCAAATTTAAGGCATTTGTAATGAATTAGTAATAGAATTCGATGTAATTAGAATTAAAAGAAAAATACTTAATAGTAAGATATTTACTAATGAAATTATTATTAATGAAATCTATTATATATAGAGATTAAATTTATAATATAATGGTCCATCATTGAAGAGGTATATTCTCGCAGTGAATTTGCATAACCTAACGAAATCATTCGATTCCAAAAAATCGAATACTAATTTTACTGGCTTAATTACCATTAACTTTCGGACCTAAGAAATTTAATGAATTAATTTGTTTAATGTAGCTTCTTTTAGGTTGTTTTATTCAATTCACCTCAATGCACTACTAAAAAATGATCTAATTTGATACTTTTCTTGCGATTCTTTTTAAAAGTGTCAAATTTGTGTATCTATTGTGATAACTCATGAAAAGTATCTCAATAAGCATACCAAATTTTAGTTATATTGTATCTTTTGTGAAACTATAAAGTGTCAAAATAATCTATTGTGACACTAGCTAAAGTCTTATGTATTTGACTGTCACAATAGGTTATCTTGATACTTTATAGTGTCACAAAAGATACATTATAGTTAAAATTTGGTATGCTTTTATTAGGTGACACAATAGGTACATAAATGCGACACTTTTAAAAAGTGTCATAAAAGAAGTGCCAAATTAGATATTTTTTTTCAGCAGTGATGATTGTTATAATTTTAATACATTAAATTTTGATAACTAATTTTAAATCGTGCGAGTAAACAACACAATTTCATGCAAGGAGTTAAAATATTTTGCTGTCAGTAGTTTAAAGGGGTGAAATGCCTTTTTAATTTATTTACTTCATAATTTACTTTACTTGTTTGCAAATTATGAATGTCATAGGGTATATAATGCCTGAACTCCGTTGGAGCTCTTATCGCACCACTTTTAAGTTTAATAAATATAAACTAGGGGCAAAATACGCTTAACCTCTTTCAATTTTGTTTATATAACACTTTACCTCCTCGTATAATTATACGTTTTATTTAATCCTTCTATCTTAATAAACAAATAAATTATACACAATTAGGCTTAACTATAATTTATCACATACGTATTATGACTTTTTTGTTTGTAAAACTCCAAGATTACTCATAATAAGAAAAATATAAAATATAATTTTTTTCAGTTATTGATGTCAAGTAAAATTTTATACCTTTTGATATTATGTCGTCACTAATCTATTTTGGTAATGGAGGAGTCATCATCAATTTTATTCTCAATCTCACAAGTTTATTATTATATATTGAAGACTACAAATGTATATTTTCAATTGTTTATAATTCCATTATATATTGAAGACTACAAATGTAAATTTTCAATTGTTTATAATTCCATTTTTTGATCAAAAACACTTAACTCAACTACTGCACAAATTCCAAATCTTTTAACAAATTTGTAGTTCAACGCATTGGATAAAATTGTAGCCATTATATTTTTGTATAATGAACTTTCGGAATTTGAAAGACTTAAATAAAAGAAAGCATGGACTATTAAATAACAAAATTAATAATTTGTTCAGATCTAAAAAAACCAATTTCGACATTTATTAGAACAAAATAAGTATTGACTAACACCCAAAACAATATTCATAAATAAAATAAAATAAGATCCCCACAAAAACTTTGAAGTCCATGATACACATTTGCATTTGCATTATGATAATGTTATAATAGAGACAAAAAAAAAAATTGTGGTTTTACAATTTATCTCTCACACTAATGAGTATTTTATTGTTCAAAACAAATTTTTAAAAAATTGAAAGGTTATAATAGATGTTATACAAGTGATAGTTAACATCCCGTTTCTATACGAATTAAGATTGATGAATTAAGTGAAACTTATTATAGTACAAATGGGTAGAGTGTTACATTGGCATAGTTCAAGGGGATTAGGTATATTTTGCCGTATAAATATACGGAGTTACATGTCAATGATAAAAGAGAAAAAGAATAGGGGAAATTCTAGCCTAAATTGGCTTAAATATATTGGAACTATATATTTATCGTATAATTTATTAGGTGTAAATAAACTGAATTCGAATAATAATTCTCCAATAGAATACAACATTTTAGAACGAAATTAAATCAAAGGGGAAGCAAGAGCAAACTTCTTTATCATATCAACAAAAGCCTCCCTCTTAGCTTTATCCAATACTTCAACCCCATGGAACCCCCCTTCGCTAAACTCACCCACAACTTCCACCTCATTCTCTTCCAACATTTTGGCAAAATCAATCTGCCGGTCAATCAGCGGATCTCCGTCACACCCCGTCACCAAAAACCTCCACCCTAAACCCTTCATCCTCTCCAATAGCCGTGGTTCAACACCCGCCCTTGGATTCGAATACTCGTGATCACGGTCAACGCCCAACGGCAGCCCTAGCCCCCACATCACATCCCCCGCGCAAGGCGGGAGCAACTTGTCGTTGACAAAAAGTAACTCCGATGCAGTCCTCTGGGCCCCACCGAAGAACGGTTGCTGCAATATTAGCCCTCGGATCTCGACGGGCATTAGATCTTCTGTACACCCGACCACGCGTAATCCCACCTGCAATGGTTGAGTTAGGAAATTTTTTCAGTGCAATCACTAGTTACTAGAAAATATGTTGTTAATAATATATATATATATATATATATATATATATATGTTGGAGATAGCAATGGGTTTGATATTTGAACCTCCGCATAATAATTTTTATGGTTTTAAGTCGGGGGTCAACACCAAGAAAATTTTTAAATGACTTTTTTTTTTCCTAATTTTTAGTCCATGATGATTGAGGAATTTTTCTAATTTTTAGTGCATCATTGCAAAGGGCACCAGCGCCGCCTCGCTACAAAAAAAGTAATTTCTTTATTAATAAAAATTTTATGGTAAAATTTTTTTTATTATAAATTTAAAATATTTATAATAAATTATTAATAATATTGAATATAAATAGAATTAAAAAAATAATTAATAATAAATAAAACCCTATAAATTAAATTTATAATTTATTAATTTGTCAACGAAGGAGGAAGTGAGTTCCTATAGTGTACCCACCTGATAAGCTATGTTGCCGCCGGCACTGCAGCCCATGAGGAAACACCTCGAGAAATCGGCAAATTTGGTCAGCCATTCATGGGTGGTGGTTTTGATCCAGTGAAGGGACTCCACGCCGTCGTCGTAGGCGGCGGGGAGGCGGTGCTCCGGGGCGAGGCGGTAGTCAACGGAGACGATCACGGCGGGAAGCGTTTCGGCGATGTTGCAGCAGAGCTGGTGGAGAATTGCGCCGGCGGCGCTGCCTTGGACGAAACCTCCACCGTGGAAGCAAACTATCAGCGGCAACTTAGCGGCGGCCGGGGAAGAACCGTGTTCCTGCTGGCGGCGCGGTAAGTACACGCGCGCCCAAGTTTTATTGGCTTGGTTTATTGGGATGTCTTGGCTGAGGACCGGGATTGGATTGTCGGGATCGGGACAGGCCGGGGTGGTCGGAAAAATTTGTCGGACACGTGAGACGGAGCCGTCGGGGTTTTTGACAAGTCCAAGGTAGCCGTGGGGATCGGCGTGGGTATCAACGGTGGAGATAGGGTTATGTTTGGACATGATTTGGGAATAGTTTGTATTGATCTCATCACAATGGTATAATTGACATATATGTTTACTTTGTTAAGTAAGTCCAAATCATGACGATTTAAACGATGTCATCATAATACATTATTTTATGTCCATTGGGCCATTAACAAATTGAAAAGACGACACTTTCTTTTTAGAATGGAACAGATCAGTTGTCATTCCGATTACTCTTATGATCATGGAAAAAGCTAGAAGGTGTCAGTGCGCTGCTAAGTTAATTATCAGTTATGCTCATTAAAACAAATGTTAATAATAAATCGCTTCCAATGTGGGAAGTCGATTTGGACATTTATAAAAGAATAAAATTATTATTAGTAATTAATGGAATTTTTGTTTTATTTATTAATCCCTTTTAGTCTTATATAGGGAGTATATATGTACTCGATAAAACTAAATTGGACTCAAATCAAATGCAAGAAAGGAGATTAAAATCAAAGCAAGAAACAATAAAACTAAAATATAAACATTCAGTTCTTTTAGATAAAATCACATAGAAATAAATATAGCAAACTAAGTAGCCATGCATTTCCTTTTCTTTTTTTTTTGTTCATAAAAAACAAAAAGATGAAATGATGGTATCAATTTTTATTATTTTTTCAATTCGGTTCAATCTACTTTGTCAATGCTATATATTTTTATTGATCCAGCTAAATAAAATTGCCATCACGGAGCAATTGCTACCATTTGATATGTATTTTATTGGGAAATTCTGATTCGCACTGGGTTTGACTACACCAAAACCAATCACATGGCGAGTGTTTTACATTTGTCATGTGATTGGTGTACAGTTTAGGGAGAGTGACCAATCACATAAAAAGTGTATTAAAACTCGCTATGTGATCGGTTTGGTGTGATCATATTGGGTCTGGGCAAGAATATTCCGTATTTTGGGTTATGACTTTGCATTTTGTGTTTGTAATTGTAAGCAATTCACTTTGAACTAATTCTATTTTGTTTCATCTCAAGGTTACCAAGAGAACGAAAAGAAAAAGGAAAACTAAAAAAGTTACTTTCATTATTCACAGACCCTTTGATGTTCAAAGTACAAATTCACACAGACATGCGAATATACCTTACCCCGGAAAATACCCAGACTTCAGTACTATATCCGACCCGACCCAATCCAAATCCAAGGGCCATAACCCATTGGTCCCCTGGGTTGAGCGCTATATTCGCTCACCTTATTTTAACTTCTAAAACTTCCATTATTCATCGGGTCGGGCGCCAACCCATATTACACAGTCCTAACAAAGGACGAAATCTTTTATGGCCCGATACAACGGCCCGGCCATGGACGGGTCAAAAAGCTCCATAGCATGATACCCATCCCCAAACAACTTAGCAGTCTCTACACCCTTCGCTTCCAACATTTTAGCACAATCCAAACCCGCATCCACCAACGGGTCATCGAAACAACCCGTGACCAGAACCCGCCAACCCAACCTCCTCATCTCATCCACATGCCCCGACCCGCCATTTGCCATCGGGTTGCAGTACTCGTGATCATGATCAGCCCCCTCAGGCAGGCACAGATCGAACATCTGATCAATCGCGTACAACGGCAACAACGGGTCTCCCGCTAACCTCTGCTCCGATCCTGTCCGTTTCGTCCCGCT